>VZTX01004846.1:0-149030 GCA_013400915.1 Pardalotus punctatus | reverse complement strand
CTGCTCCGTTGCTGCCGCCGCGGGCGAAGCTGCCGGGGGGGGCTGAAGCGGAGCTGCCTCGGGGCGGCGGCAGCCGCGGACGCCCCGTGCCCTGCACGGTGCCACCCGGCCCCGCCGGCGGGGAGAGGGACGGTGGAGTGGCCGAGGACTTCCTCAGTGCTGAGAAGGGGCTCCGGGGTTTTAAGCTGCAGCTTCTTGTGCCACCTGGCCCAAGGTGAGGGACAGCTGCGCCTGAGCGCGTTCCCGGCGGGGCACGGCGGCGCCTGACCCCCGCACCCAGCGGAGCTGCTCCCGCGGGGAGCGCGGGGCTGTCGAACACTCCGGGCAAGGCAGGTTCTCTGGCTCAAGTGCCCTGAGGAGCAGCAATCTCAGCTGGAGGCTTAGAGCTGTATTAGTAGTGCGCATTAAGGTAATATGTAATATGTACATATGTAATATGTACATGCGTTGTCTCACCACA
This sequence comes from Pardalotus punctatus, assembly GCA_013400915.1. Lineage (NCBI taxonomy): Eukaryota > Metazoa > Chordata > Aves > Passeriformes > Pardalotidae > Pardalotus > Pardalotus punctatus. The sequence goes on along the minus strand of VZTX01004846.1, from coordinate 148,570 downwards.
GCAGACCCAGGGCTGGGCGAGGGAATAAGGCCTCGTTTTTATCCATTGCACCAAGGCCTATGCCTGCGACAGAGCACAGGACCACAGACTCGTTTCTGCTCTGCCTGCGGAGAAAACAATCCTATTTCCATCAGCAGTAAAAAAAAAATGCATATGTACCTCCTAGCGTCTCACACAGGATCAGTAATGGCAAGCAGCAGGAGCTACAAATGGCAAGAGCAGGCAGGAGTCTTTCACTCCTCATTGCCTCATCTTTTTGCAGATCCAGTGGTTTTTTGGGGGCAAACAGTTGCAAGTGGTGTGAACAAAGACCTGTAGGTTATCTAGGTGCCAAGTTTGGTTAGAACACCCTTCTCCCCATGTCCTGGAGCTCTTTACTGAAAGTGTTTCTTATGAAGGAGTAAGCCCTCTATAATCAGCTAAATAAATCATTTTCACAAAATAAAATTCCCCCCCTCTTCACTGCACTGGGGCTATTTGTAGCGCAAGGTCTCCAGAAAGCCAGGCTTACCACTAGGGAGAGTCTAATGCATTCACTAGTACAACTCCAGGTTCTGCAATAAATATTTAAAACTCAATTACCATTCTCACAATGAACGTTTGAAGCAGATTTTTGCATCCCACAGTGTTTCTTGATTCGAAACTTCCTAATGAAATAATTGAGATAACAGAGGAGAAGTCAAATAGGTCAAATTTCAGCCATCAATTTGAGTATGCCTCCCCCCTTCATGTCTGTCTCTGAAGTATGTCACTACCATGTCTGACCTCTCACGATGTATTTTACACCACAGGCATCATTTTAGCACATGCAGCTGACTTTCGCTTCTCTGTTGATCAGCTGGAAGGACTGTGTGAAATATTTTGCCAGTCTCCCCTTCTCCCTCCAGTGCCCAGCTGAGTAATCTGAAGAGCAAACATCGGATTTGCTTCTTCTGAGGTGTCCCTTAAAGGGACAGGGGGCTCTTGCCATCCTTCCTTCTGTTCCTGGGGATGGGCCATGGCCTGTGCCACTTGCTGTAACCCACACCTTCCCATCCTGGCCACTCAAGGTTCTACGGATTTTGCTCAGAAAAAGCCTTTGAGATGCAGGAGAGGGGGGCTGTACAGTTGTTTTTACAATTTAAGAAGATCTTCGTGCCAAATTCACATCAGGCACATGTGTAACATCCTGTTGTTGAAGAGACACACCAAGTTTGGGAAGCACAATTCCTTATTTGCCTCTGTACACAAAGTCCCTACCCTTTCCTAGGTCATTTTCCCCTTTCATCCTCAGAAAACAAGTGGTAGCTGGTGCCTACAAGCCGTGCTATGGTACCAGATCCCCATGGACTCAAGGGAGGAAAATTCATTACAAAATGGAACCAAATGTCCCTCCAACTCTGCACTGGTCAGCACTGCTGCAAATGATGTTCACCAGTAAGGCAGGGGGGCTACACAGATGTAGAAAAATATCACCTGCTTGCCGAGATGGATCCAGCAAGGCAGTGTTGAAGGGCATTTACACAATGACTCTTAATGATATTGCTGTTGTTGCTGCTGTGATTGTATCATTACATCAGAGTTTATGCAGCTCAGCTGAGACCAGGACACCCCATACACCCCTATCCGGGCTAAGCAGACAGCAAAGAATCAAGTGTTTCAGATCCCACATGCAAATACAGGATCCTGGTCTGGAGGGGCTACCGCAGATTTTAGCATCTGACTCCCTCTACTGAGTGGATTACATGCATAGTTCCTGGCAGAAGTGCTACTGGAGAGATGCAGCAGAGGAGGGGAATGGGAAAAGGTAATTACTCCCAGGAGGATCTGTGGATTGCTGCCATCATCCCCCAGGCTGCACCTGTTATGAGAAGAGTCTGTAAGTCTCTGGGGAAAAAATCTTGAAAAGTTCCCAGCAATAGGCTTGGGAAAAGAAAGATAAATAGATTTCAGCTTCAGATTGCTTCACATGGTTAATTTCGATTAAACTTTTCACTAGGAGATGGATTTGTAAAAGGCAGCAAAGTCTTTGGCACTGCCCTTTTCAGTTCCTACCTGAATAAAAAGGATCAAAAGGGTTCATCCAGTGCTAGAGGCATGGAAAGACAAAGGAAAGGACAGTCCTGTGCTCTTCTGCCCTTTGCTGTTCTCCCACCAGCCTGGTTGGATCAGGGAACCTTTTTTTTCCCTGTCTGAATTTTTCTAACAATTCTTATAAGTGTATCGTATGTAACAGTCAATGAGAGCAAATTGCTATCAGACACATTCACTCAAGCATACCTAGTACTGGGGACATGGGAACCCCCGCCAGCCGCAGGAATAATAGAAGCAATCCCTGCAAGTGCTGGGGTAGTACTGGGATACCATAAGAAAGGTAACTCACTCATGGTTTCTCCATTATGATCACCTAAGGGACCTCTAATACACTGTATGTATGTAAGACCTCAGTGTCAAACTTTGAGTTCCAGGAACAAGTCACCAAATAATCATAAAACTGAATGGTTTTATGGGAGCTTGTGAGCATTTTAAAAATAATCAGCACATGGGGGATCCATTCCTTTTCATTTCTGAGTCAACACTGGAGGCTTGAATCATATTTCCAATGTTTATTATGTTATTGAGAAGCCTAGGACCTCTTTTTAACCCAGTTTCCTAGAGAAATAAAGTTTATATCTTCTCACTGTCTGTCTTTCTGTCTTCTTCTTTTCCTTCAGCTGCTTTTGAAACAATTGACCAAGCTGTCAGAGGAGGAGAAATCAGAGACAGTAATGTCCCTAACTACTTCTTGTTGTTTCTTAAATTATTAATGGGGCAAAGAAATCTTCATAGAGGGAACAGGGTGGAGAGGCTTCCTTGACCCCTCCCAAAGCAAGAGGCAGGGAGAGTTCAGCGCTTTTCCATTCAGTCCAACAGCCAGTGAGCACACATGCATGAGACATCAGTACCTAACCAAACTTCATAATATCTCCTGCTCACATAACTTCTTTCAGTGAAAAAGGAATTAAGATTTCTATGGTCTCAGAGCTCTGGGACTAAGGGGGCAAAATTATATTGACCATTAAAATCGCTACTGAGTCAGGGCCTGTCAAACCTCAAGCCTTGGACAAAAGCTTCGCAGTAGGCTGTTGCCTAAAACTGTGAGACAAAAGTACAGCCCATAGCAATTAAAAAAAACATCTATTGGTGGAAACAGCTTCAAGCCTCGCTGATCACAGGTAATTGTCACTTCTGATATTGATACCCTGTGATAAAATTACGATGAACATTTTGGCTCATTGAAATCTGACAGGCCGGTACGCATTCCCTTTTTCTCTTTCATAAAACTGTGCTTTATTGCATGCTTTAAAAGATTCAGCAGAGTGAGTATTTTTACAGGTCACTAACCTGAAAACGGGCACGTAAAAAGGATGCATATTTGCGGTAACGCTGTTTAATAAATCACTGTGAAACCCCAGTCTCTCTCCAGAAAAAAAAAAACTCCACCCTAAAGTTAAGAGGAGAGCCTTCACCCCTATGCTAACATTAAAGGCTTCAAGCAGGAGAAGATGGGCAATGTGCCTACCTTAGGAGAGGAACAAATTCTCTATTCAAGTATGCATCATTCAGCCCCCTTTTTGTCCTTGGGTTGGGTACAGAAATTTGATCAATAATTTTCTCCTGATAGCAATAGTTTTTAAATGCTTATCTATTAATTATAACCTTAATAATGAATCATAGTATCAAAGAACCATAGAATGGTTTGGGTTGGAAGGGACCTTAAAGATCATCTTGTCCCAGCCCCACCTGCCATGGGCAGGGACAACTTTCACTAGACCAGGTTGCACAGAGCCCCATCCAGCCTGGCCTTGAGCACTTTCAGGGACAGGGTATCCACAGCATCTCTGGGCAACCTGTTACAGTGCCTCAACATCCTCATAACAAAGAACTTCCTCCTAATTTCCAATCTAAACCTACTCTTTCTTTGAATCAATTCCCCCTGTCCTGTCACTACATGCTTTTGCAAAAACCCTTCTCCATCTTTCTTGTGTGCTGCCATTCAGATACTGGAAGGCTAGGTCATCCTGAAGCCTTCTTTTTTCCAGGCTGAGCAATCCCAGGTCTCTCATCCTGCATTGACATGTCAGGTGATTTGACATCTGTAAGCACAAAAGGTAGGGAAGTTACTCCTGCAGTACCAGCTTACTGCCTTTACACTCAAAGGGGAGATGTCCCTGGAGGTGATTCCGAGCAGAAATCCATATTCTGACTCACCTTCTTTCTGCCTGGGCTAATCTCCCTCCACAGATAAGATAGGGGGAAAAGCTTCCTGCCCTGAAGTTCGGTGCTCAGAGATAGGCAGTGCAAAGTGCCCCCTGAGGCTCCCAATCTTGGAGACCACCTGGGTCTGCTGACACATCCCTTTGCTGCCTTCAAAGTGGCGGCCCAGACTAGTCTCAGTAAGTCACCTTGGAGGAGCCACAAACCCTGTGTCCGAGTCACCGCCTGCCTCTGGGCAGCCTGTGAGGATGTGCCTGAGATGTGTTACCCTGGCCATTGGCCCTGGTCGGCACAGCGCAGCTGAGGTGGAAAGGGACGTCTGAATATCCTGTCCATCCCCTGCTCGAAGCAGGGTCAGCATCAGCCGGGCACTCAGGGCTGTCTCCTGCTGCATTTTGAACATTTCCTGCCAGTACAGAGAGCTGGATAAACACACCAGGGGTGCTACCACAGTGGTTACTCTCTGTACGGTCCTGGATATTGTCTCTGCTGCTGTGGCTGTCACAAAATGAAAGGTGGCGGGGGGGAATATTTCTAAGCTGTGGCAATTATCTCCAGAGCTGCACTTTTCTCTCCCCTTATCCCATCACAAGGCGATATTTAGAAAAATACACTTACATGAATAAAATCTTTGGTTTTTACTGTACTGAGTCATGCCTGTATCTTCTTAATAATTAGTAGTTCACTGTATATTGAACAAAAGAGAAAACATATATGTGAAAAATGTTTTCACATCAGTGAATTTCAGTTACCAAAGCCTGATTATTTTAAAACCCCGAACTCCTCCATTCTCCAAAGCAATGCTGAATTCGTTGCTGGGCACTAACTATATTGAAAGTCGATTAGTTAGACAGCCCCTCAATCATCTGTGTTAAATCATTCTCCGCTGAAGCAGATGAGTTTTAAGAGAATTGCAGTCCTCATATACAAACAGCACCACAAATAAATGACATGAAGATATTTCATCATAATTTACTAAATGCAACAGCTACTTCACTGTTCAGGACTTGCATACTAAAGCATAATGATAGCCCTTTGGCACCAGCTCTCTACAGAATAAATACAGGTAATCCTGTCACTGACAAAAAGCTCCATTAAAAACAAAACTGAGGTTGCAAACACAAGCATTGAAAATTAGAAAACACACAAAATTAAGGCTGACTGTGCAAGTCCCTCCTGCATAATCACATGCTTCCATTACATGCATGCATGCTACTTTTCGCAGCATCCTGGGCTTCCCTTCAGTTTCATGGGACCTCAAAAGCACACCCCCAGCATCCTGCTCCCCAGTGCCAACCTCCTCTGTCATATTCCCCTGTGCCACCGCCCAAGTTCCATGTCCCAGCCTCCCTGTTCCCTCATTCCTGATCTCCGGCCCTTATAGGCCACTTTCCACTTTTCAGCACCATCTCTCTGATTTTCTTTGTCATCTGTATCCCACATTTCATCCCAGCACTTTCCACCCTCAGCTTCCAACCCCAACTCCCAGACCAGGTTTCTTACAGGGAGGCCCAACTATCTTCTCCACTCCAAGTCCCAAGTTCCAGTCTTTGTGTGTAGGCTGCTTTAGTCCGTCTATTTATGCCAACTCCACAAATAAAGACCAGGTCCCATCCTCCTCATCACTTGGGGTTCAGGAAGTCAATGACGCAGAGCACAAGTCTCCATGGCTGTGCCAGGAGACACCAAGAACAGCATTGCCGGAAACCTCCCACTCAGCCCCTGCAGCCATAGATACACCAGAGCACAAGTCTCCACAGACTGAAACATCAAAGAAATCAGCAGCCAGTTAGAAGCCTCTGCCAGGTGTGTGCAAACTGTGATTTTCCAAGGATTTATAATTTAGCTGAATCTGGGTATTTTTCACAGGAGCTGGAGTTGAGTTGCACCACTTTTTTTTCTTTTTTGCTCTTGCATTTTGGAACGGGAACCACAACCAGTCAGTGATTAATGTTATGTATAAAATCTGGTTTTGTGCATTCAGTGGCATTAGGTCTTTCACAGGAAAAAAATGTCATAGAAAGAGCTGAATGGCCAGAAACATCCCTCCAGAGTCAGACTGGGGTATTCATCTGGCACAGAAAATGTTAACCCAAAAGATTAAAGTTTCAACAAGTTACAGGATATGAAAAGAAAAAAAAAAAAAGAAAAAAAAAAAGGGGTGCAATTCAACTCTGACTTTAATTAAAACAAACTGAGTAGAAGAAATGTTATTTTCTCTGGCCTAGCAGAAGTACCAGATATATTATTCTTAGGGTAGTAAGAGTCCACAGTTCACTTTACATGCCTTGAAAAGATGAGATTGCACTGTGTAAACACTCTAAATATAGTTCATTAGGACCATTAGGACCAAACAGTTACCAGGTTTAGGGTGTTTTACACCCCATGATTGGTGTTATAAACCCTACGGTTGCCCCAGGCAGAGCAGCCAGCCCATGTCCAACAAGGAAAGTCCAGCAATCACCAAGACAGGTCCTGTCATCATGCACTTTAGCAGAGAAAATAAAGTGAGGTATGCAAGTCTCTATGTTTGTGCAGACTCGTTTTCTTGACTTGCTTACGCTACACATTTCCAAGCCACTGGCTGGTCTTTCCAGCTCTTACCTGCAGGATAAGCTACTCTGAAGCATCCTCAGCTGAGTTTACTCACACCGTGTTATCAGAGTGAGAACCAAGGCCTGGAATTTCAGAGTCAAACCTGAAACACACATGGAAAAACAAGCACACTGGGATATTTACGTGCTGGGTGCTAGCATGGCAGTGACTGCACTTCATCCTGACACTTCCTGAAAATTACATAATTTATAATTAACACTACATCTGCAGATTCCCCACCATTTACAATGAATTAAGTAGCAGAGCTCTTTAGGAAATCCCACGGATTTCCTGGGATTGACAGTAGGGCTAGTTAAATACATGAATATATGAAGTAAATTTTTTTTCTTTTATTGGGGCTTCTGAAAATGAAAGCATCCTGTCTGTGCCTCACAGAGGGGATGGCATTGCTGGTAGCCAAGAAATACATAAAAAACAATGCTGTCCCTGCCAGAGGTGCCTGATCAAACTGGTTGATGATATCGTTGCACAGCAGTCTTTCATTCAGGGCTTCATCCTGCAGTCCTTGCACCCCTGGAAGAAGCTTGGGGAATTTCAGTGGTGTCTAATTTGAAATTTATTTATGCAAGCAAATGTCTTCAGGACATACCAGCTGAGGCAGGGACATTCAAATCTATGTCAGCGTGTTCAGAGTCTAGGGGACTACAGTTGCTGCTGAATGTCTGCATGGGCTCTCTGCCTCCTGCCCTGCTGGATGCAAGACGATTCTGAGTGAATTTCTGCAGTGGCAGAGCTTCAAGACAGTCTTTTCCCAGCCTCACTCAGTTAGTAGGTGTTTTTCCAAACAACTTGCTTATGGTCTGAGAGAATAAGCTTCTTATTAAGTTCATAGATCAGTCTCATTAGTACTCACTCTTCTAGAGTTCCAGTCAAGCGTGTTCGTGTTTTCTACCACAGCACCACTTGTATGTCATGTAAGATTGCTGCCAGAAAATAACTGCAGAGTTCCCAGTTCAGACCTGTGGGCTGTAAGGCTTGCCTAAATCCAATCTAATGTCTAGTGTCAGTCCTGTGACATGGCAGCTCACACACATAACTCTAATTTGAAAAGAGGTGTTTAGAACCCCCTTTTCACATCTTCCTTAAAGGAGAACCCACCTCCTTAGAGATGTGGCTGAAGGGCAAAAAAACTGCTTAAGTCTCATTTCTGAAGTCAGATGGGACTTACACCCTTAAAGCTTTTGAAAAATTTACTGTGTCACTGTTTGGGCTGAATAAAAATTACTTGTGAGAAAGGCTTTTCTTTTAAACACTTTTATTAGGCTTGGAAAAGGCCTCTCCTTACTCAGGAAAAGATTCAGAAGGATTAAAGGTTATTTTTCAACTTTTCCAGTTTTTTCAGGTTCTCTGAAGAGGCCACTGGGTGCAGGTGGGTGTGACTTTCAGGGCTGTGAGCCTTGCAGGGCCACACCAAGTCCCATTAAAGTGACTGGTGGAGTTTCCATTGACTACAAGATTTGGAGGGTCCCATAAAGAAGTTACTGTAGGTCTGTGAGAGCTGACATCCCCACCCACCTCTCTGCAAGGAGTGAGCACAGCACATGCAAGCAGGGAGCAGATTACATCTCTCCTTTTTGCAGGGAAGATTTGCCTGATTCTCACTTATTTCAATCCCAGTAGCTATATTTCAGCATTAATAATGGACCAACCTGCAAAGGGAGCTCATGGAAGCCTACAAAACTGCCAAGTTTCCACCAGGGAGGCTTGGGGTTGGCTGCCCAAGGCAGAAGGGAGCTTTGGAGAGTGCTTTGTTTAAAGGTGAAGCATTCAAAACTGTTTTGTGCATTCATCATCCTCAAAGAGAAGTGCTGGCTGCCCTCAATAGAGGGAGGGGAATGTGCAGCAATGGGACCCTCAGCAGCTACTAGCAAAAAACAATCCAGAAGAACCATGAATAAATAAAATACACTTTGCTAGTCAATATTGCACGGTTTTCTTCATGCTCTGCCTCTAACACTACAATTCTCTTCCAACCATTTCTGGTTTTCTCATTGGTTGTTCTCTTCCTGTCTCTCTTCCTTTAAATCTTACACTGCTGTTTTCTCCTTACCTGCAAGTCTTGCCCCTCCATTTCTTAATGTCCTACTAATTTCTCTCTTTTAGTATTTTTTAAAAACCATTCTGACATAGCTCCACAATACTTTGCTGACCTTAGAGCCTCTTTTATCTTATTCTTTTCTCTGCTAATGTTTCCTTTCATCATCATCTCCCCAACTTCTAACAAAGATCCACCCATGGGTGGCAGAGCTCAATTCCATCTTAAAGTCAGAAGTCTTTTGCTTTCTCTGAATGTGTTTTTACAGCAGTGGTGCTAGTGACAGATATGAGAATACAGATTTTCTACTCTACTATATCAGAAGTGGAAAAATTGAATGGTCTGCAGGCTCTGAACTCAGAATCGGCATCTTTGGGGCAAATGCCTGAACAGACTCATGAGAGAGACCAACTTCCCCAAACCCTTCTCTTGCCTGGGATGTCGCCTTTTCTACCCATCATAGCTGTCTTAGGGAAATTGGGCTGCTCTCCACAGGAGAATCATTGGCCCAGGTAGTTTCAATCTTGTTCACTGTGTCTTTATTAAAGTTAGATCAGGAAACATAGTTCTCAATGCTAGGATTTTATTTTATTCTTTCCACCTCATGGACCATTAATTCCTTCCCTGCTGTTACAAAGTATATTCTTCAGCCTGAACTCCTTAACCACCTTCCTCATCCTTGACATGTTATAAATACCAGCATCCTGCTCCATTGAGATCCAGCCCCAGACAGCTTGCTCTGTCCTTTAACTTATGAGGAAAACTTCTCTGATGTTCAGTGGTGGGTCCAGGAGACTGCCAGGTGGCTTTTTGGGGAAGCACTCAACTGGACAAGGAGGATCAAGCTACAAATCTGAGGTGAGGAGGGAGCCCACCTCTGATGCCTTGCTCCTGCTTCTCTCAGTGCAGCCAATCCTTGCCTCTCATTAAATTACCTTTGAGCTCTGAAAAACGCTGCAGTTGCAGGTTGCTGCTTGCCAGAGTCTAGTGCCAGAGTCCTACCTGTCCAGACATCCCATATAACAAGAAAGTGCTGATGGCAGTATGACAAATCTCTTTGGAGCTGATGCTCTGTAGTCATGTCTGCAGCTGAAGCCCCATCACAGCCTCACCAGCAGGTTGGTTCTTGCGAATGCTATGTTTTAAGGCAGAGGGGGTGCAATGGTGATGTCACAGAATGAAAAATGAAATTTAAAATACTGAGTATTTAAAGAGCAAGGTTATTCTGACTGTCTGCAAGGTGTGATCTTCTGCTGAGTGCATGTTGTACACCATCTCATTTCATTCTGCCACCTGTAAGCTTAGGTTAGGAAAATGTGCTATGGTTTAGAGCTCTGCATGTGGACTCACCAGTATTTTCTGCAGATCTCTCACACCACACGCTGCTAATCACTTCTGGGATGGAGGGGTTTGGGGTTTTTTTGTGGAGTAGTATCAGAGGGAGAGTCTCAGTTTATGGTCCTGGTGATAAGAGCCATGGCTGCTACTTGTCCACAGAGGTTTCTGCATGCTTATCAAGATCGATAAAGAGCGACAGTCACCCTCCCAGTGATGCACCCTCGCCTGCAGCGATTGCTGTGGATGTGGAAGCTGACAAATCTCTGTTTATCTGCTGATGGTTTAACTACTCTTATCCCGAGTATGCCTCTTTCAGAAAACATCCAGCAGTGTACTCACACTGGCCAGAGATTTCATAGCGCTAAACCTTCATCTTTAAGGTTGCAATACTGTAGCAGCTGCAGACTGTTTTATTAAAACAAACAAACAAGCAAACAAACAAAAAACCCTAATCTGTTTCATTTACTCTCATCATCATTGTCTTCTCCAAGTAATCTTGCAGCAGTCTGGCCAGGCTTGCCTGTGACCACAAAGAGGTGTTTCACTCACTCAACATCTCTCCTGGCGTCTTCCCTCGGGGCACCATGTGATAGCCTGGGATGTGGCTGAGATGTTCCCTCCAGGAGCTGATACCAGTCAGGGTCTTTGCCTCCTCATCCTCTCCCTCCTCTGTGAGTCATCAGGATTCACTCCGATCCTTTGTCTCTTTACTTGGGTGTCATTTGACTATTTCGTGTTCTTTGTCTGTGCTTTCAGCCCTTAATGGCCTAGGTCTTTGTTTGTTCCCTGTTAAAGCTTGTCCTTTGTTTGAGGAGCTGAGTGAGGGGGCCCAGTGATGGTGACAACGCGGGAAACTGAGGATTTTTTCTGGCCTTAGAAGAGCAATGCTGCAAAGACAAAATCCCCCATTGCCGTGCTTTTCTTTGTCCCATTTCTCACCCTCCCTCCATCTAGGAGCTCCGGGACCACAGCAAGTGGTCGTGGACCGGAATGGGTGGTTTTCTCCAAAACTGAAGCAAAGCCCACCTGCATTGGTGGGCGACCATCGTAGCAGTAATATCAACAAAGTAGAAGCATTTGGATGAAAGGGAAAAAATATACCAGCATCATATCCCACACATAAAAGTGCAGAGTAAGCAATGGCTTCCCTATGAAGATCGTTTAAACGCCCACGTTTTGGAGGGAGCAGTTTGGTACCAGCTTTGGCTTGCATAGTAGAATTGCAGGCCAATGCACATTCATCACTCTAATTTTATACAGCTGCATTATTTTCACAGTTTATGGTGGCACCATCTCATTTATGAAGTACACACTGCAGTTACACATATGGCTGTATTATTTTCAGCACTGCAAGTTCAATTAGTAGTTTCACTGAGCTAAGACTGTCAAAACAACAGCAGGAATACACACCGTATTGCAGTTGTCCAAAATTTATAAATGTTTATGCAATAAATACATAGCAGTTTGTGTGCTTCAATTTGGGTCACTGGTTCTAAAATATTCCCAGAAACATCAGGTGAAATTCACTGTCAGTGACTCAGTTTCAATGACTGTGGCTCCAGCTCTTCATTTACACCTGGGATAATTATGGCATGATCATGGGTTACAGAAACGCTGCTTCTTCCCTGCTCAGAGATGTCATGAGAAAAAACGCTGATGTGAGCAACTGGGTCTCTTATTCACAGACCAAGCTTTTAAATACAAGTTCCTGTTCATCCCATTGGTCAAAGTGGTAGGGTGCCAGAAACTGGCCTTTGGAGGCACCTGTGTCCATAATACTTTATTTGAGGCATTTGCCAGCACCATAAATTACTCTCCCCATGAAGAACTGCCTTTCTAGAGAAAGATGGGCAGGATGGGCAGAAATAGAAAAATTATGCAAATTTCCTGGGTGATTGTGCTTGCTGAAAAACGTGCCAGTTTGTCTGTCACTGATTTATTCGTAGTGCATTAGTCATTAGGGTGGGTAAAACCACAGTGATAAGGAGAGGTGCTCTCTGGTGCTGAGAACAGATTGCAAATTCTGCTTTAGTCAATACCAGTGCTGACTTTCCCCAGCATTTGCATACTAGCAAATTTAGCAAAGAGGTGGCTGCTGTTCAAAGTTATGAGAAAGAGCTTGGTTCATCCCAAACACTTGTAGCACTTCTGAAATGCTGTCCTTTCATGCAGGTGTTGAGCAGTAGGAAACACTGAAAATCAGCTCTTCAGTGCTCCAGTTTCACAATGTGCAAACCAGAGAGAATATAAACTACCTCCTGGTGCATTCAAAGACTTGTTTATAGTCTTCCAGCTTTCTTCAGCCCCTGCATGGAAGGTACCACTGGGGTGTGAAGTGCAGTGAAGTTTCCTTCAGTTCCCATGGCTGGTTCTGGTACAATGAGAAAAGGAAGTGGCCTCAAGGTACCAAATCCAAATTAACAGATGTTTCTAGCAGTGCTGACTTGCTCCTTGCTCCACAAAATAATGTATCTATCCTTATCACCATCCCTTTCACTTGGCCAAATATAAATATGAAGAGCAAAATACTAAGAGCAGGAAATGAAGACCTGTTGTTGGACTTGGCAGCCTCTGAGCACATTTTCCTTCACATCCTGACAGAGCCTGGCATAAATTCAGCTTCTGACATGCAGGGGAAAGTATACCTTTTTTGCTCTACTTTTCTGGCAGTTGTCATTAATTTGGCTCGCTTTCTCCTGCAGTAATGTTGAGAAACACATTGCTCATGGTAGCATTTCAGCCAGCCCATTCAGGCAATTTATGTTTCAATATTTACAGGCAGCACTGCACCACTTGGGCAGTGGGCTGAGCACAAATTTGTATTTGAAACCTTCCAGGGCACATGATCCCTGTTTTTATACTTTCAGGTGGAAGCTTCCAGCACAAACTCGTTTCACCTTCCCCATGATCCTCTAGCCACATGATCCATGCATGGGATTGGCATTTCACTGTTTCTGTACTGATGTCAACTTCCGTTCACCTGTCTCCTCTGGCTCTTCAGGACAGTTTTTCTTTCCACTGTTTTAACACTTGTGTTCCTCATCACAAGCAGTTGCCTCATGCCAATTTGATGTTTTTGTAATTAATATGTTTTGACTTGAGACAGTGGGAACTTGACTGTCACAGACATTGCACCTGAAAGTTTATGCCCCCAGTTTCACAGTACCTAGAAAAGTATTAAGCTCATATTATGTGGTTTTCTAGGCCTAAATTGGTGTGTTTCCTTCCTGTTCTGCTTATTGACTCATTTCCTTAAATATGATTTGAGCTTGCCATTGAGTTTTAGCCTCAGACAGTACACCAGTAGTGTCCGTAACACCCATCAATCCAACAGGAAAAGAGGGGACAGCAAAAGAGGAAAGATTTTCATTACTTTCATGAGAGAGTACAAATTATTCTTTTCTGATGAAAGACAAGGAGAAACAACCGTGGACAGGACAACCATGGAGCAGCCGACATATTTCAGAGGGAACCTTACCTGTCACTCCAGTGTCCAAGCATGTCTTGTAAACCCTGCAGAAGTTCTGACCTGGATTCACAGAGTTTTCATCAATTCTCTCTGGTAGTTGAGCATGTTTAGATATCCCTTACAAAAGAAGAGCAGAAGCCAACAGTGCTTTTTTCAGGAGCTGAGAAAATTAAAGAGCAACTGCTTTTCTTCTCTACCTTAGTAAACATTTGAGGTTTCTGGTATTCATTCTATCTGGATCCCACTGGACATTTTGCTTAATAAAAGTTCCTCTACTTTTTTTTTTTTTCTTTTATTTTTTTAATGTGGATTAAACATTTATGATTTTAATCCACCAGAGCACAGATTTCAAAGGCAAATGTGATCTTGCTTTTCTATGCTCAGGCAGATATTTGCTCCAAGAGAAGCCTTTGAGTGTAAATACCAAGGATACAGCAAATGTTCTTGATTCAAAATTGCTTTAAAACCAGCAGCTGTCTGCTCCCTTATATCTGGTCCATGATTAAAGAAAATTTTTTGTTAAATGCTTGCCCCTGGCTCTCTTTCAGCGAGGTAAGAGACCTATGCCTGCAATGAAATACTTTGCTATAGGAGTATCTGGCTATTCAGTGTTAGCTGGGCTGTGCCCAAGCCTCCAATGGCTTGAGCACAATTTCCTGTCTGCAAGTGCACCTGTTTAGATATCTAACTACCTGATCTGTAAGAAAGTGCGATAGCTCTAGTTTTTTGCCAGCACTTCAGCATAGATTTAATAATAAACTGCATACACCCTACTTGATACTCACATTTAATTGCACCTGAACTGTCAAAATACAGCCTTTGATCATGGGCAAGTTTCAAGCTCTTGCTTGTAGTTAAGGAAGATGTTACGGAGAAGCATCAGGCTGCATTTGGAGTTGAAGTAAAGGATGTCAAAGAACCCAGGTGCTTTCATTCGTGCAAATTTGTGGGTAAAGACAGTATGAGAATGAACTGAGACCCTGCCATTGGGACAAAGTTTTAACAGCCCAGGACTGATACATAATCAGGCCTTGATAGTCTTTGGCCCTAGGCAATTCTTTTAGCCTCTTTGGCTTCCCTAAAAAGATAATTTGATAACACCTCACTTCCCTCACAGGCCTTAGTGTGAGCTCATTACTTAGTGTCCTTAAGACAGTTTGTAGATGAAAAATGCAATTGACAGCAAAGGCCAAATTCTTTTCTCATTTATACCAGCCCAGCCCATATTAAAGTGAATTGAGGCTGAGCCAGGGAAACCCGGAGGAAGATTTGGCTGTAGGTGTGAAGTGCTGTGACTGATCTGTCTCTGCAGAGCTCATTGAGGAATCTCCTTGAGGAAGTTACTCCAACCAGCTCTCTGGCCTCAGCTGGCACAGAAGCCCCATGCTTATTTTGTTGCTGCTTCTTTTTTAAGTTGGCTGCCAAGGACTCAGTACTGCTGTTGCTGAAGCCAATGGGCTTTGGCTTGTGTTGGTTGGATGAAATGCAGGCAGAGGCATCTCCTCAGGTTCTGCAATGCAGGAAGCATCACTTCAGGGCAGGCAGCATGAAAGTGACTGGGAGACACCTGCATCTAACCCAAACTCTGTGGATGAACCAGCACCAGTGTACAGAAACAAGCCCCAGAGAAGCCCAGTGAGGCTGGGGCCACCTGGACTGGCTGTTGTAGTCATCTGGTAACAATCCACCCTGTGAACTGAGGTCAGATAGGCAAGGGTCATCCCTTCAAGGGAAACAAAAAAATGGGAGACTCCATCAGCCAGGTGAGGACGCTTGACATTTGAGGCTGTCTTCTCTCTGTTTTAGGGAGAATGGCACTGGTCAGGCAGGATGAGGGTGAAAAAGCTCCTGCCCCAGCCAGCTGTATGGCTCTGCAGGGACCCATCAGCAGCACACAGCCAGGCCCCACCTCTGCTCATGGGGTATTTTGATTGTAGTGAAAGGCTCAAGAGATAGAGAGGAAAAGCTTGTTCTATACTAAATTCACATTTGAATTGTGAAATGCTTCTAATAAATTGCATCTCAGGGAGGGGCTTCATGTGACCAGCATTTGAATGTGTCTGATACTGAATGACATGGTATCCTATAATACACCACCTCTGAGATTATTATTATTATTATTACTACTATTATTATTATTATCATTATTATAATCATAATCTCAGGGTCTTGGTAGTACAATGAAGAAAATATACATAGTGGTTTTGGCTAGCCTAGACTGTAGTAAAAGAAGATAGAACATACTGTGCTTTCTGCCTGTTTAGTGGGAAAGGAATGTCCTATACATGGTCTTTGGAGGGGGGGCGGGGGGGGGAGGAACCAAAACAAAAAAAAAGAGAAAAAACACATTATTGATACTGGCTCACTCATACATCAGAAAATCAAGGAGAGACACCACTAAGGATTAAATGGTTGCCACACACCTGGCTG
This sequence comes from Pardalotus punctatus, assembly GCA_013400915.1. Classification (NCBI taxonomy): domain Eukaryota; kingdom Metazoa; phylum Chordata; class Aves; order Passeriformes; family Pardalotidae; genus Pardalotus; species Pardalotus punctatus. The sequence goes on along the minus strand of VZTX01004846.1, from coordinate 132,446 downwards.
TGAATTCAGTAGTGGGGTAAAGTACTGATTCCTCCTCCTCTCCCAATCCCACAGTCCCTGTCTGTCTGGTCCCTGCCTCAAGCTGGGAATAAACACATTCCCAGACCCAATGGACACCACAGGGTTTATTAGCTGCCCCAAAACTGGTGTGATGGTCCAGCTCGTGGCCCTTTCCCACAGAAGCCTCAAAGAATAAAACACACATACAAGCAAAGGCATGGTACGTATCATACTAAAACATGTCCAGACTTGGGCATCTCCCTGAGCCACATGGATGCACATGACTTTTGAGTTCCATGGACCCGTCCTTGGTATGTGCCTCCTGGGTCATGTAGCTGCCTTTACACAAGTCATGCAACAGAGAGGGAGCAAAGCACCAGCAACAGCCAACAACAGCAACATTACCTTGTAAACTTTGATAAATGGAGGTGAACAGCTTTTTATGGCAGGTAAAGTATGTAATAGTGGCCATCTCATGTTTTGTGGTGATAAATTGTATTTTCAATACCAACATTATGGTTTTCCATGGCTAACCTGTGATAACTGAGAATAAATATGCCTTTCTGTTTGTGGCAGGGAAGGGAGCCCACACAGCTATGCCAGAAGGGCTGCCCATGCGCCCCCTTCCCTCCCTCCAGCCCTTCGCACACTGGCAATCAGGGTGATAGCAATAATTCACCTCTAGCCTGAGATCCAAGAGCATGAAAGTCACAAGTAACACTGTCGTCACCTCATGTGCCTCACCAACAGCAGTAGTGCCTCAGAGGAGAGGGCAGCAGTGGTGAGGCTGTATGAAGAAGGGCAAGGAGGGATGGCTGCAGGGAGGAGCAGGCACAGGGTGGTATCCATGTGAGGCAGCGCCCAGCCACGCTCAACACAGCGAGCTCGTGGGCTGCTGCCACCAGCCCCACTCCAGGGAGGGCCAGCAGCCCAACTGCTTTGCTTTCTGTGAAGCCAGAATACGGGAAAAAAAATCTCCCATGTATGTCAGTGGGACAAGGGCTTTCTTTTTCTGATGATTCTGAGAAACTTCTCGTTCAGGTGGGCTGGGGTAAGGTGCTCTCTGAAGCCACTGTGTGCTAACAAAACACTTTGGTGATGCACAGCTTCCCCATACTGGCTTTGGTTAAAGGCCCTTAAAGCTCTTGCATACTTCTGTTGCCCTAAGGGAGAACTACCACCTAAAAGTCTGTTACTTTATACATCAAAGGATGTCAGGAGTAAAATTAAACTAGATGTTTTCATAAAAGTGTATCATCTTAAAATCCACTTTGGTGTTGTTGAGTGAAGAAGCAAGGATCTGAAGAGAAGCTTAAATAAAAGCTCCACTAAAAATAAAAGATAAATACAGAATTTTTGCACCTTGGGACATTTGTTTTCCCATTTGAGATCCTTCATGAGCTGTGCTGGTTCTCAGGAAATTAAACACCATATCCCCAGTTTTTTCTTTACATGAACATAAGATGAGCCTGTAAATGTAAGCTGTCTTCACATTTCTTAGTGAGCATATTGCAGCTCCTACAATTATCTAAATAAAATGCACATAACTGTAAGCTAAATTGCCTCTTACACCATTAACTCGGGTTTTATCTGCCTGTTGTTAGGGACAACCACATGTCACTTATGGAAAGCCAGGGGGTTTGAGATGTAAGCACAAGGGATTCATTAGTTCCCTAGCATCTGATCTGACCCATCTTTAAATAAAAGGCTGGCTTTTCAAAGGGACGATCCTCATCACTTCCTCAAATTGCTCAAGCCTCCTTTAAGTGTCTTAGACTGAGCCCATTAATGCAGAACTACCCTTGGCTATGTGAAATCATGGTATTTGTGTCCAGCTAAAGGACGAATTTTTTTCAAATATCAGACTCTACACGCTTGTATAACCACAAGAATAATCCAGAAAAAAACCCCAGGTTTGACTAAACAGGATGAAAGAGACACCAGAGGGATAAATTTGGTTGAAAATACACATAATATACAAACAATAAATGTGTACACAAATATACATTAAAGCAAAAATACCACTAATGTTTGTGGTTAATTTCTCAAACCCAAGAAACACTATACCAGAAAAAAACTTAAAATTGTCTTTTTAAAATTGTCCTTTTTGTCCTAGGTCTTAAAGTAAAAAAAAAAAGCCAAATTTCACTGAATAACCCCCAAATGAATTAGAAGCAACAATGTAAAAAAGATTGGCAAATACAAATTCGTTGAATTCAACTCCTTCACATTTTCTTCATTTGCAGTAAGTCATGTCCATACTATAAATACTAGAAAAAGATTTTTTTGAAAAGAAAAGTCTTTTCAGCCAGTGATGCCTGCTCAGAGCTAATATGTATTGTGTTGTTTACATTACCACTGCACCAGACTGTTTCCTGAGAGATTGGCTTTGCATTGCCTCCAGTCCCCAGCAGGACAGGATATAGCATATTACTGTCAGGATGCACCAGGCTAAGTACAAGCAGTCAAAACTGTTCCCAGTTCTCTGGGCCAGCTCAGGCAGAAAACAAAAGCTGGTTTAAAGTGGCTTTAAAGTAGCTGCTCCCAGGACTCCATTAGTCATCAGTCTGCTGGGTCTTCCTCAATCCCATAAACAAGCAGGTCATCCACCTCTGATTAGTAACCAAAGAGGGTCCCTTTGTTCCAATGACCTGGGAAGGAAACCTGGAGAGCAGAGCTTTGGAAAGTGTAAGGGTTTACATTCAGCTAAAGCGCCCATCAGACTTTATGGAAGGCTGTTGCATACAGGGGCATCATACGTGTTATGCCACTGTAGGTCTAAGTCCTAAATTTATATTTTATATATAAAAATTAGTGTGGACTGAAGATATGGTCTGCAAAGGCATGTAATAAAGTGTTTCTGCATCCACACAATTTTTAACACTCCCTTCTGTATAGCTTTTACACTCATCTGTCCCCTGAAAAAAATTGTCCTTCTAAAACACCCATAACTCAGCAGTTTTGAAGGAGCAGGTTCAGCCCAGCAGAGAAATGCAAGGGTGGGAATCAAGACCTAAACCTGAAACTCACTGAGCTCAGGCTGTAGGAGGGATTTGATCCAGAAACAGCTCTGGTAAATAATTCTTTTGATTCCCATATTGTTTGGGGGCCAGGAGGGTGCACTCTTTTCTGGCAGGAAACAAAATCCATGGAACCCTTTGGGGAAGGATTTTTACAGTGATAAATAGCCAGTCCTTCCCTTGTACAGCTGCCCCATCTCTTTCTCTGCCTAGGCTTTCTGAAATAGAAATCTTAGGATGACATTGGGACTGGTTCTTTAAAAATGTCAGACCAAGGAACCAACTTCTTTCCCATGCTGGGGAGGCAAGTTTTCTGGTACTCAGGTGTTAATTCAGCTCACAGTTAGAGATGGGAATGTTCTTGAACAAAATTCAATTCTTCAAAGCATGGTTAAAAAAAAAGCCTGGTCTGTCATAGCCTGGAATTGGCTTGGGGGGGGACATTAAACTTAAATTTGGAAAGGCAAATTTAGTCCAACATCCTAAATGCAACCACTTTGTCCTAAGCTGTGGCTTTAGTTGACATGAAAGACATTTTTACAGAGAACAGCAGTGACAAACTGAACAGCCATTTCCTCCCCCGCCCAAGGCAGAAATCAAGTGTAAGCTGAACCTTGCCAATCACAGCACACTATTAACAGTGTGTTATTACAGATAATCACCACAATTACTAATAAAACATTATCAAGGGTAATGGAAGGGGTAATTGCTACCTTTTGTTTAAGAAGGGCCAAGACCATGATGAGATACACTCAAGAAGAATGACACTACAATGATTCCCAGCTCCCTTCCTGTGCAATGGTGCCCCTTAGGAGACCCCACAGTTACAGTTCAGGAAGAGAAAGAGCAAAGGTGTGTCAATCCTCTTCCCTGGAAGCAGCTTCCAGGGCAAGACTGAGAGAAGAGGTGCAGTAAAAAGTACCAGCAAAATCACTACTTCTTAAGCACTGTGATACCTGAGTGTGACTGAAATGCCCATGGACACCATAAAAAACTTCCAGCTGGGTGCTTCCCTAAGCCACAGCTGAGGATCATGCTTGCAGGCTCTAGATCAGGATGGGTTCATGGCAGCTCTGTGGCTTGCCTCCACCCTTAGCACCAATCTTTGATCTCTGTCAAGCAGGAGACTACACATCCTCCTTCAGTCCCCCAGAATGTCTGGCTGGTCACTACAGGGACTGAACACAGCGAACTGTGGGAATTGTGTGAATCCTCACTTCCAGTCTAGTGTGCATTTGCAAAGGCAAAAATTAGTACAGAGGAATTGTTAGGCCATCCACTTTCCTGGCTGTGGGTCACCTCTTTACATGGCCATTGGGAGAGGTACGAGAAAGGTATTTTTCCAGTTGACCTGCTGTCTTCAGAGGTTTGCATTTTACCTCCGTCTCAGACTGATTTCCCACATTCCACATTAAATTATATATGAGCAAGTGGTAACTTGTGTGCAGGGTGACACAGACCAGCAGCAGCAGTTTCCATGCTGAGGAGCAGCTCACATGCTCGCTTATTCTGTCAGAGGAGCTCTGAGATGGCTGTTTGTGTCCTCTGCAAAGGAAACAACACTGGTTGTAACCTGGTGCACAGGCACTTATTTTCCTGGCATGCATTTAACCACAGGCTCTCATTTCCTTGGGGATTATTCTGTGAGGAGCCCCTCTGAAAACATTTGGGTAGGCATGGAGTGTTCAGCATGGTCCCGTTTTGTGGGGACAGTATTGTTTTCACTGGGTGCAGCAGTGGGAGGCTTGTGTGGACAGCAGAAACTGAGCTTGTTTGGCTCACTTTAATAGATTCAAGTAAAGGAAAGGAGTCTCAGGAATGCACAGGATAAGAATAAGCTCAGTCTTGGTCATAAAGTGAAGCAGAGTAAAATTACTGCTCTTCTACATGTCTTCTAACAGTTCACACTGAGCATCAAATCTGGACCTTATCGGTGTTCCCTGCACATGCAGCTTTTTTTCCTGTTCACCAAAATATTTGCAATCACAGGTAGAAGTACCTTTCATTGGTCTTATACTCCCCTTCTATTGCTGTAAAAGAAACAGGATTTGAGTCAGTAACAACTATGTGTTGCTGAGCAGAGAGCAAATTCCCAGGGCTTTTTATTGGATTTCTCTACCTGGTACTAGGCAAATCCTCCAGGGGGATCAAAATTACTGCAAAGTCCAAGAGGAGCAAAAGTTTCACAATAAATAGCTGGCCCAGATCCAGCAGGCAGACTGGAAGGCTGCCAGGCTGCCATTCCTCAAGTAAAGATGGCTGGAATCTGCAAGTCAGGTCCCAGCAGTGTGAGCAAATTCAGGGTGATTAGCTGGCAGGTCGCTGCAGCATGCACTGGAGCGGGAGGGAAGTCACACAGGTCTGCTGAGCAGGTGGCAGAAGGCCAGGGAGGAAGAGGATGCCAAAAAGGGGTGAAGAGAGACTCTATCTGATCAATGTACAGAAAAAAGCCCCTTACTCTTACAGAAAGTAGCATAAAGGCATATGCAAGTACTTCATTACACAGTCCTCCGTGCCATGTGTATAAATGGTGACAACAGTGTCTGGTTTAAAACAAGGGCTGGAAAACCATTAAAAAACACCAACCCCCCAAAAAAAATCCACCAACTTTAAAATGTATCCTATGTTGACAACAGCATGACCAGCAGGTCAAAGGAGGTGATTCTTCCCCTCTACTCTGCTCTTATGAGACCTCATTGGGAGTGCTGAATCAAGCTCTGGGGCCCTAAATACAAGAAGGACAAGGATCTGTTGGACCAAATCCAGAGGAAGGGCATGAAGATGACCAGAGGGATGGAGCACCTCTCCTATGTGGAAAGGCTGAGAGAGTCTTGAAGAAGAAAAGGCTCCAAGGAGACCTTAGAACACCTTCCAGTACCTAATAGAGGCCTACAAGAAAACCAGAGAAGGACTTTTGGCATGGGAATGTAGTGAAAAGTGTCCCTGCTCATGGCAGGGGGGTTGGAACTAGGTGATCTTTAAGGTCCCTTCCAACCCAAATTAAAAACTATTAAAAACTATTAAAAACTATTCTTTGATGATTCTATAAATTTGCTCTATAGCTAGAGAAGAAGCACAGAAGAAGAATTTTGCTGGAAATTCTTGGTGGAAATTTTCTGCAATATTTTCTGTGACTTGCACACTGTCCAGTTGCCTTTCCAAGGATGCTCTGTGGAGAAAGTGGGGGCAACCACCCTATGATGCCTCAGCAAGAATGAGCAAGGCTCTGAAACCTAAGCAGCATGCATACTCTGAGACACACTCTCCTGCAGAGATTTGAGAGCAGCCATAAATTCCTTACCCTGAACAACTGAGGCATTCTGCCCCCACTGCAAAATATCAATGTCAAGAATTTCTCCACAGTGAAGGCAAACCATGCTGCCAGCAAGGACAGCCTACAAGGGCTATGGTGGAAGCCGCTTCTCCAATGTGCTCCCTTTTCATAATGCTGCTTTGGGGCCAAAACAGAAATCGTCACCCTTGCCTGGAGGGCACACTAGGAACTACTATGAAATACAAGTTTATCAATTCTAGAAATATGGGTATCAAGCACGAGCATCTGGAACAAAGCAATTTGAGAATGGATCCCTATGAACTGTACTGAGATATAAATCTCTGAGGGACAACCATTTTTGACAAGGCATTTCCTGAACAGGATGAGGAAGCGTGGTTAAATTCCTAGAGACTGGTGAGCACTTCTGGGGAATGTGAAAGAAACCGCCCAGGCCTGGGCAAGGAGGGCAGCACAGAACTTTTCTGAACTTTTCTACAAACGTTGCTGGGCATTAACAGCATAATAGATGTAACTGAAAACATGCTGGATGAGTAGACCAAACATATGGAAGAGCTACTTACATTAGGCTAATGCAAGTTTATGTTTTCAATCTGTATTACATTGCTGTGGATTTAAATCTCAGTGAACAGCCCTCTCCTCCTAGACAGCTTCATGAAGTCATCTTACCCACTCTTCACTGCAACATCTCTGTCTGTGAAAATGAGACTAATAACACTTATAAAATATCCTGTGATCTGTAGATACAGGGTACCTCTGCACCATAGAATTGCTGACAAATAAACATGGCTTTTCTATCCCACTCACTCAGACCCTCAGGTATGGATATCAAGTTTGCATGTGCAGTACAAAGGGTAGAAAAATCAGGCACACCAAGCTCTATTGCTTTTTTATCCTTCAGCCCAAGGAGCCACAGGGTGTGCATGACCCAGGCTTTTATAGCTGGGGGTGGTGTGGCTGGGAAGAAGAGTAGAGATTCTGCTCTCATGCTCCACTTATATCTGCTGGAAATCACCCCTGCCTAAACCAGACAGAGCTTTAGCCTCATCTGTGGCTCACATTGCCCTCCCCAGGAGCTACACAGTGAGATATCCAGACAGCTGCCATCACACTGGAGACCAGCTGCCAGGAGGGACACCCAGGCTTGCAGCGCAGCAGCCTCCACTAGGGCTCCTGCCATCCATCTTCAGCCAGGAAAACAGGCAGCAGCAAAGGAGAAGAGGAGGCATGACCTTCCACAAACACCCTGTGGAGGCAACTCTGTACCAGCTCTCTGGAGAGGAACAGTTTTAGTCACCATGTGTAGAAGATGCCAAGCACAAGGAGATGGGATTTCTACCTACTGCCACTGCAATGTAACTTGCAATAACGAGCAGTAAATGTAAACTGTGGAGTTTCCTACCACCTACGGGAAATTTATAGTATTAGGGAAGTGTGGGTTTGTGTTTCTGTGTGAGTTTGCACACACATCCATGCCCATGTACTTTAATGATTTTGGGTATTCCTAGGGACGTGGTGATGACAGGCTCCATTGGTCTTGCAAGATTTATCACAAAAGAACAAATTCATCCCTACTTAGGCATCATACAAGAGAACAGGGCTGAGCAAAAAGGCATCTCAGCCTAGGCAAGCTTGTGGAGCAAGTTCAGGAAACCCCAGCAAATTAAATCAGAAGATGGGGATTCCTTTGAAAGGTCCAAGCTCAGTGCCTGCAGTGCCAAGCTGCCTGTAGAGATGACGTATTGCTTTCCATAGATTAATTTTGCAGAACCCATTCCTTGATAAAAAGTGACACCAGCCAAGCACAAAAGGAACAGCCCTTTTGCTAATTTGTTAGTATCTTTGGAAAGGTTTGTGGAAGAGCATGTGGATTGTCTCATACAGGCACGGTTCCAGCCAAGGAGACCATGAGGATAACGAGACCTAAATATGAACTAGATGTTCATTAATTCATGTCACATTCCCACCAGTGGTGCTCAAGTTCAAGTCCACCTCCTCCAAGTTAGCACAATACTATTTTGCTGTCATATTTCCCCAACATCTGCTAAGAAGCAGATGTAGTGAACTGATGGTAAGCTTTGGTCATGTGGGAGCAAAGTAAATTCTCAGAGCCTTTAAAAGGCAAAAAGAGATAAAAGAGAAGCAAGACTTCCTTGAGGAAGGGATGATGTATGGATATTGCAGTGTCAGGCTATGTAAACACAGCTGCAAATCTCCATGTAGAGTCAAGCTGCTTTATGGGGTGTTTATTACACATCTAGATGGATATCTCTTTATATACTTATAGAAAACAAATATCCACATAAAACACCCTTCTGCAAGCACTACTCGCCTCTTCATTGCAAAGAAATTGTTAAAAGCAGGATAAGGGAATATTGTGAAGCATTCAGATCAGAGCAGTGACTACAGATTAACCATCCCAATGAGATCAGTGGCATTACAGTCCAACACTCCGTGGTAGCAACTTCAAAGCACCTTCCTGCAAGCACTGCCACTGCTGGGTCTTTTAGCAGCAGTTTGAGGCCATCAATCAGCTGCCAACCTGCCATCAATGCAGGGAAGAGTCACCAAAGCAGGCAGCAGCACTGCGGTTTCGTTGGTCATACAATAGAAATTGGTGCTAAAAGAAATGTGGACATAAAACCGAATAAAATTGGATGGCTTGGCAAGGGATCAGTCTGATTTATCAAAACATTTATGGACTCGATACCTTGGCTTGCTTTCCTGCAGGCAGTCACCAGGAAAAGAAACACAGCTGGAGGCATACCTGACGCCAGGTTTTGCACCTTTATAGCAAACTCTGTACAGATTGTTCACAATTTGCAGCCAGCGCTGTAGCAGTTTGCTAGTTCTTGTATTCATTTTTAGCCAAATCAGTACCCTAATCTCCAGCTACATATTTTGTGCCAAAACAAAGAAGAGCGCAGGAACAAGTAGCTGATAAGAAAGGCATAGCTCCTTTACAGTGTCTCTTCACTGGCACAAGCTTTACAACCAAACTTCCTTTTAACATTCTTCTGTACCTTGCATCATACCTATGAATTACAATATCACCTGTATGTACCTTCTTTTCTCTCCAGATTCTTTCTAATTTCTTTCAGAGGAGCTGTATACCAGTCAGCAGAGACTAAGCTACAACTAGAAAAAAGTGCTGCATATGGGGACTAGCCTGTTAACAAAGCTCCTGCTGAGCAAATGATGAAAACTTCCAAATGAGCCATCAAAGACTTCTCTACTGTAGGATTGGCATGTGCTGAGTAAAGGGGATGCTTTTAACAGATCTCCTGCTACCCCTTGGCCCCATGGAATGGGAAGAGTCGAACACAGAGGACTGAAGACACAATGGTGTCTCTCGCTGGGGAAACCCTTGATGTGGCTGGCCAAGTATTGGTGCTAACCCAGTAAAACACAGGTGCTACACTCCTGATCAGCTGCTTGTTGAATTTTACCCCAATCCTTCAGAGTGTGTTTCTTCAGTACAGGCATCGCTGAATAATTTGGAAAATGAAAGGGATATTTAAGCAGGTACCCAAAATAGAAAGCTGGGAAGAATATCCATAACCATCTATTGGGGGAAACCTAAATGCAAGTGTGCATATGTCCATGGGACCTGATGAGATTCATCTGCAGATTCTGAGGGACCTGAGAGATGCTTCCACTAAGCCACCATCTGTCATTTTGAAAAATCATGGCAGTCATATGAAGTCCCTGATGACTAGAAAAAAGGAAATATAACCCCCATCCTTAAAATGGGGTGTGGCCAGCAGACCAAAGAGGTGATTCTCCCCCTCTACTCTTCTCTTGTGAGACCCCACCTGGAGTGCTGTATCCAGCTCTGGGGTTCCCAGCGTAAAAATTACATTGAACTGTTGAAGCAAGTCCAAAGGAGGGCCATGAAGTTGATAAGGGGATTGGAGCACCTCCCCTACAAAGACAGGCTGAGAAAGCTGGGGCTGTTCAGCCTGGAGAAGAGGTTGCACAGAGCCCTCATAGCAGCTTTCAAGCACCTGAAGGGGACTTACAGAGAAGCTGGAGAGGGACCCTTCATCAGGAACTGGAGAGATAGGACAACAAGTAATGGTCACAAATTGAAGGAGGGGAAATTTAGGTTGGAAAGTAGGAAGAAATTCTTGTCTGTGAGTATTGTGGGACACTGGAGCAGGTTAGCCAGGGGGAGGTTGTGGATGCCCCAACCCTGGCAATGTTCAAAGATGGGTTGGAGAAGGCCTTGAGGAGCCTGATCTAGTGGGAAGTGTCCCTGCCCACGGCAGGGGGTTTGGGACTAGATGATCTTTAAGGTCCATTCAAACCCCTTAACATTCTATGATTGAAATAATTATGGAGCAGCTATTCTATATGAAATACATGTAGCATCTGCTGCATAACTATCAGATACTATAGCACGAGAGTAACCCTTATTCTTTCCAAATTTTCTTTCTATATTAAAAAAAAAAACCCAAACTTCCTAATCACACAGCTTTTCCTCACAGTTGACTTCTCACTGTAGTTACTAACCAGATATACCAACCACCTCAACACAGATTCCCTTAAACTGGGGCCTACATTTAACATTTTCAGCATAGCCACAGCAAGAAGCTCCATTTTATGATTCAGGAACTGAAGTTTTCAGTTGCAGCAACAATTTTGCAGTCATTATATGTTTTGTTTAGGGGACTTATAAACTGCCCCTGCATCAGGAAAATTTTACCAGCAAAGAGCTTCTGGTGGAGATGCCTGGCTCTAACAAAAGTATTCCACTCTTCCAAACATTATCAGATGAGATGGGAGGTTTTTTCCTTATTTACTTTTCCTCTGGGCAAGCTTAGTACCCAACAACCCAGAAATTCCTTCAAGGACAACACAAGGCACTCTGAATCATGGGTGTCTCAGACACTCTCATGCCATCCTGCATCCCCTCCTGCTGAGGGAAAAGTAGAGAAGGGCAACCAAATCCTCTCCCAGCAAAAATGAGTGGTGACAGGAAATGCAAGCTGCTTCCTCCTGCTTTTCTCTCCCTCCATGTCCTCCCTGTGTGTGTGGCCCTGAGGAGCATGGTAAAAGGTGCAAGTTGTCATGGGAGAAGGAGAAGCAGCATTTCTCACAGCTGAATTTTTGCCAGCATGAGCTGTGGTTCATGAACTCACTCAGCCTCTGGCCCAAGGCTAAGTTCAGCTGTGTCTGAAGTCTGATGAAATGCTTTGCATTGCTCTAATATAAATTTTTATTTCAGCTGAGCTTTTTTCCAAGGCAAGAGACAATTCCTCTGTCTGACTGAAGAACAGCCTTTGAGCCCTGTTTGTAATATATTAGAAGGGATTTGCTTTGTTAATTTTCATGAATACCACGTCCACTCTGCAGGCATATTAAATGTACAGAAAAAAAGCATGATCCATCTAAGCATCACATAGGTTCTCTTCTTCACATTATGTCCAGTGGAGGTGATCAAGATCCTGAATTTTAGGATTTTGTAATTTATAGTGAAAACTTTGACCATAAAAAGATATTTCTAATACTAAAAGGCTCTTTATGAGACAAAAATGTAGCAAGATCTAATGGCTGGAAACTTGGCTAAAAAGATACAATTAATTTTAATAATCACTAACCATTGAGAGTAATTAGCTGCTAGATCAAACTACCACTGAATAATAATAATTTTTAAAAAATCTTAATTTCTGGCTTCATTTAACTGAAAGTACATGCTCCTTTATAAAGTGCACTAGAGCTCAAACAGAAGTTACAGAACTGAAGCAGAAATTACTCAGAAAAATGCTATGACCTGCATTATACAGGTCAGGCTGGATGATCTAGTAGTTCTTCTGTCCTTAAATCCTATGAATTACCAATCTAAGGTGCTCTCCTTGGAGAGTTTGTAAATGCTTTGCCAACCTCCGGTTATAATCCACTGTCATACTGCAGGCCAGCCACGGCATCACCTCAACATCACAAAAGTGGTATTTTATGGCCATCTCTAAAGGGATAAGCTTCACCTATGAGGGCATTAAATATTTCAGAAGAATATCCACCAGATCTCATATGTGGAAAATTTCCTTTTTACAAAGTGAGAGCAAAGCAGATATGCATTATGAACGTTGCTGGGCCAAGGACTTCTGCATATTTAAGGTTCCTTCCAACCGAAACCATTCTATGATTCTGTGATAGTGAGGAATAAATTTTGAAGAGGCAACTTTAAGCTATACAGGGGTTGCTTATTTCAGTTGCAGATTAACATGTCTGTGAGTTGAAATTGCCTCTATGAACTCGATTAGAGCTTTGGGAGATTTCTCTGTACCAACACAGTAACACAATAAAGACTGGTTCCAAAGCAGCTCAGCTCCAGGAGGAGATGCCCTGCTTTTGTGTAGCAGGGAGCCCAAGCCAGCCAGCCAACCTGGCAGACACAGGTGAGCTCTCCCCTCGGCACCCTCCCACCACTGGCACAGCAAGATCCCCCCAGTACCCAGGGTCAGCCTATGCTCCACAGCTTCACGGGTCTGGCTGGATCCAGACCATGCTCCCTGGCACAGCAGATCTCCAGGGGTGAAGCATAAGGTGCTGAGCCATGATCTACAGCCTTCCTGGATGCTCCTGAGGGGAAGGATTCACAGGGGAAGAATTCACTTCAGAGGATCAATAAATTCTGGGAAGCCCAAGGATCTCCACTGAGATAGCAATAACATGCCTGAACCCAAATGCCTCCTCTTTACAAAGGCAAGAACTTCAGAGTCCTTTCCCGTCTGGCTTATAGATACTGAAGGGCTGACTGATCATGTATGAACTTTGATAGCAAAATAAGTGTGTGAACATCAAGGCTTGGAACAATTGTGTCCATACAAATGTCTAAGGGAATCTAAACATTGCAGTATCAGAACTGCTGAAGCAATGTTTGAGAGCAGAACAGGGAATGACCCCAGAGAGGATCATCCCACGCTCCTGCTCTAACAGAGTGTGACCAGACTGCTTCTCCTGCCCAAGTGACTTGTGTAAAGCACTTGGGGCATCCCACTGTTGCAACAGTCAAGACACAGATCTCTTATACACAAAGCTGCTACAGAATGAGCCTGAATGCTTTTCGTAAAACATTGATCCAAATCTGCTGAAGAAGATACTGCATTTAACTTTTACAATCAAGCTTAACAAGTGTTTTCTAAATAGGTGACTGCATTGCTCAGCATGCCCTTTCTCTCCCTTTGCAGTCATATGGCTTTCCTACTGAGTTTTATTTTGACCTAGGGTATATTTTTCAGCAGGCACACATCATGTGAGCAAACTGGAAAACTAACAGGCTGGTGATTTGCTGGTGCTCTTGTTAAGTAGAACAGAGAGAGCACCCTTGTCTTCATAAAGCTCCGTTACAAGAACCTCAGCCAATGAGAAGTTAGGAAGTTGCTGCTCCAGTCAAAGAAGTTACTCTTAGGTCTGTTATGAACTGTTCTGTAATCAAGTAAAAAATGGGGGACCAAAAGCTTTGCTTCCTTGCTGACCCTTTTTATCTCCTTTGGCCAAAGACTCCTTGTTTCTGGAAAGCTGGGTCCCATTCCTTAGCCTGTGCTAAGGCCTTGTTACAGGATGTATTTGGGTATGGGGCAGGTGGGAGCTGTAAGGAGCAGAGCATTGACTGCATCATCTGGGACAGGGATTAATGTTTCTGAATCATCGTGCTGATGATCTTCAAGACGTGGGCAAATAGATTAAACGTGATAATAAAACATATACTGAAACAATTATTCTTCTTTAAATGAGGAATAACCCCGCTCCGAGTTTAACAAGTGCATATGCTTTGTCTTGGTTCCCTTTGTGTAAAGAGGGGGCTCATCACCAATATTAGTTCAGAGTAATGTGCTGAACTACGGATTGTGAAAGGCACATCTACCACAGTAATGGAGCTCTATAAATAACCTAAAATAAAAACACTTGGGCAGACACATGTAGCTAAAGGACTTCATACTTCAGTGGGCAAAACCACAAAATACCAAAATAATTAAATTCATCCCTCAGAAGCCTTGAAAATAATTGGGTCAAGTTTCCCTATTTCATCCCCTCCTATTTTATAAGATAATTATGAACAACTCAATACACCCAGTTTCTGGAAGCAAAATTCTGCACATCCTTCTCTTTCTGATTCCAAAAAAGCAAACAAAAGAAAGAATAACTAAGCCTGAGCACAGTTAGGTCTGCAATATGCCACTGGCTTTCCTGCACACAGCTCCCTTTAAGTCAAACCAGCTGATTAGCTCTGAGATGTCTGTCTCTGTAGAATCTCTCTTCCCAGAGCCAACAAAAAACAGAATTGTGGTTGCCTGAACCAGAACAGTGCTTCTGGGATTTTTTCATGCACTCTCCCTGTGCAGAAGAGTCAACATCATAGTGCAACATGACAAGATGTTGAGCCACAGTGCCAAGACAACTTGCACACTTTGCATTTTTCCTATTAGAGATGCATCAGTGATTCTAGAAGGGAAGAGAGGGACAGGAAAAGAGAGAAAATAGTGCAGAACAGTCAAGTCCAGCTCCAAAACCCTTTGTGTTTTCATTTTTCTATAAGATGCAGCATTACAAGACAGTGACGGTTTGCAACATTCAAATATTGTAATAAATTTGTCCCTTAAGTAAAACTGTTCTCTCAGGAAAAAAAAAACAAAACACAAAACAACCAACCAAACACCAAAGTAAACAAAAAACCAGGACCCAAATAAAACTCAAAAAAACTAGAAAATTACAAACTACATAGGGTCCTCAACTGTAGACCTCATACTAAGGTGAGCAAACAGAAAAAACTAAAATCAAAACCTTCTTTGAGATCCTTCTACATCATCACCATCGTCTCACAAAGACTGTGACTTCTCACTGCTCTTGAACCCTTTTAAGTTGTAGTGACTGGGAAAGGGGTTGCCCATTGCTGATGGGCCTGTCTCTGTGCTGGAGGCATGCACAGATCTGTTCAGTCATAAAGGAGAAGGCAGTTCATTTTCAGCCTTTTTCACTGTAAATGCATTGGTGGATTATGGGGCAGGAGAGTGGTTATGATTTCTAATGGAAATTAGCTTAATTATAAATTGGAAACATTAAAACAGGATTACCCTCACAGAGGAAAGTATTATCTCATAATTGTTATAAAAAACCTACTGCTTTGCTGTTTTAACACAGTCAACTTAAAACCTCAAGGCTGACAAAAGAATTCACTCTCAGTGTTCTTTTTTTCAAGTAAGGAAAAGATTATTTGGGTTGACTTCCCTCCCCACCCCACCCCACTTCTAAAATTCTAAATTGCATCACAGTGTTACTGATCCATGAGCTGTATTGTAGATGTTTGCTCTTAAAGGTCCACAAATCCCAACTGTTTGTTAGGTGACAACCTATGCCTGGGGCCCTGGCAGAGATTATTAACTTTACAATTTAGCTGGCTTCCTGACAGAGATCTTTAATCCTGTGAAATATTTTTAGAATGACTACATCAGGAATTTCAGAGCTGCTTTATCATCTATGAATCAAGCCTTGGCTGCAAATTCTGAACATCACCCCTACTTGAGAAGAGCAAACATATGTATCTATGTATAGGGATATAACAAATGAGTCCTTCAGACCCATCTTGACAATTAAATTCATGGATTTACATGCATTCTAAAGAAGCAGCAGAAAAAAGGACAGAAGGTCACAAGTTACTTTCCAATATAAAGCCTGGATTTAGCCCCAGCACTGCTTTGCTGTGTGGAGCCGTGAGCCTGAAACTTGTCAGACACCCTCAAGTGACAGAGGGTATTTTTTCAGCAAAAAAAAAATTAACTGGAGACTTTTTTTTCAAATATGGCTCAGCAAGCAGTTACCCTCTGTTGAGACTCTGACTCCTGCACTGAACCAATAATATTTCTGCACAGAAACTTTCCTGCAGAAGTAGTTTTTGCTCTGATAAAAATTTAAATATAGAAACTAGGCAAAGAACTACTTTTTTAGATAGAAATCACTTTTCACAAAACATTGCCTCTTTGGCCTTGTCCTTCAGTTAAAAGTGCTTTTCCAAGCTACCTTTTTAAAAATTGTAATGTGAACTCCGAAAAGGCTGGGCTTATGGAGAAGGGCAAGGCTTTTCATGAGATTTTCTTTATCCATCCATAGGACAATTAGGCAAGTCCTGCAGACACCTTTTGGGGGCATGGAGGAGAGGGAGATACACACCAGGTGTGCATCCTCACCTCCCGCTGTGTGTAAAGCTCATGGAGAAATAGGGTTGGCAAGCACAGCAAGCTCCTTCCTGCTCGGGAGAGCCCAGGTGCTCTCTTTGACGGTGACAAAACACCTTTGTTTTGGCAGGAAACCACTGAGCCCTGAATACACCAGGGCTGCAGAAACCTCTCCTCAAGGCCACCAGCCAGGTGCTGGAGGTCCCTCACTTCTTTGGGCTTGCATCTGCCAAAGATACTGATGTAGAAAAATTCCTGCAAAAGCAGTAACGTGCTGCCAAAAGAGGAAGAGCAACAGGTATGGGATTTGCCCTTCATTGGCTATGGGAATTCCAGCATCTCTTCTGCAGCTCGTTGGGCTGGGAGTCCCAAAAACCTAATAAAATGGGAGCCAAGCATCCCCCATGCTTGGAAGCACGTCCTCAGATCACCCTTTGGTCATGTTTATACATTTAGGCTGTATACAAAGCTTGTGGCGAGCTATCAATTATAAATCCTCGAAGGCTTTTACACTGTTATAAATGATACAGCATGAGAAATGTTAGAGTCACAGCACAAGTGTTTTCCTGAGCAAAGGCATACAGCCTGGAGCCAGGAATGAGGTAATTACTTGTACAATAGAAATGTAAATTCAGTAACCTGAAGCGGGGGTGGGGGAACACAGAAGGGATACAAGTCCTCACAGAGCCAGGTCCCAGGGGTAAGTGTCAGGCACCAAGAAGCAAGCAGACAGCAGGAAGAGAAAGTTTTTCTATGAAGGAATACGGCAAAGAGAATAGTTCCTCTAGAAATCACCTTTAAAATCAGAGGAAGAGGTAACAGAATATAGCCCAGTAGCAGAAGATAATGAACTACCCCAAAAATCTAGCTGGTTAAGAAAATAGCAAAAAAAAAAAAAATTCTTAAAGTTAAGTACAATATTAATAATCCTTTTATTAACTTTATTCTAGTATCACATCCCCTCAGGCCTAAGTAAACATCCTTAATCGTTCAGTCTCATTTAGTAAAAATGCTGACTGCCGAGTAACATAAAACACAGGGTTTCCAGTCCTGGGGTAGAATCAGAAGATTAGTATGCTTCAACAACAAACAATAGCCAAAAAAAAACCCAACCCATTCCCGGGGTATCACAAACCTCTGCAAGAGAGAAGGAAAGCTCCTTCAACATCAGCTGGACATGGGAGCCGCTCTGATGTTCAGAAGGGGGTGGGAAGGACCCTGGGCACAAAGGGTATCCAGCACAGATCCAGGGGCAGCGCCGGAAGCCTGTCTGCCTCGAAATAAAAGCCACATACCAAACCCCCATGTACAGAAGGAACTCAGGACACCCACCTGAAGGAGCCCAAGGCAGGAGGAGGACCACTGGAACCATCAGGAAGAGAACAAGCAGGAAGACCCCAACAATCCCACCTTTTGGGCTCCGCAGGAAAACCCTTAGTCCCCAGCTGCTTCCCATCATCTCCAGCCTCTCTGTCTAAACAAGTCAGCTGAAACCCATAGCCCCGGGGAGGCTGTTGGAGAGAGGGGCAAACCAGCTGTGTTTTGGCCAGACCTGGTTGAAAACCCCAGTCCTACAGTGAGCAGGGCGCTGGTAGCCACCAGTTAAAGCTCATCAGCTGGTGGAAATCAGCTCTGCATGACTACCATAGGTGCAACTGTAGGAATTTGCATCCTGCAAGTCTCTGGTCTGTTGAATGCATCCTGCTTTCCTTTACATTGTCAAAAATAAAACTTGTTATTTGCTGAGGTTTGGGATGGGGGTGGGGACATGATAGCAAGATCCTGAAATGTTTAAATAAATGGAGGCAGCAGCATTTTGAAGTTGTGCTTGTTCCTCTCGAGGCTTTGCCCAAAAAAAAGAAAAAAAGGTTTAAAAAAAAAAGTGTGGCATTGTGACTTTTTATAAAGCCCTGCTGCATCAGAAAGTTTGAAATATAATCAGCTGCTTTTACTGACTACATCAGTGCAGTTGGGCTGCCTAATCCTTGGCTAGCAGTGTTTATAAATTCTGCTCAGACAGGCAGGTTAGATCAGATTTTCTCACGAGCTCACCCAGGATGGTTGGCTTTCATGGACAGATACCCTGTTATCTCTTTTAACAGCCAGCGTTTTAACAACCAGCTTTTGAAAGCCAGCCACGGCTTTCAAAGAGTCAGTCTTGGGGAAGAGGAGGAGGAGGTGGCAAAGGAGAGTATCTTTCATCACAGACCTGACATGGGAGAAGCTGCTCCTGGATTGATGCCACTGGAGAAGGTATCACTCCCGTCAGGCAGAGCTGGGCCATTTCTGACAGGCTGCTGCAGAGCCCTGGGCTCTCCCCGGCGGGTGCAGGCCTCTTGAGACCAAAGTGCCCCTGAATCACCCTGTTTTCCCGGGGGGACAAAGTGTAGGAGCAAAGGATATGGAGGTATCCTACTGCCTCTGCATCCCTGAGAGCATCCCAGCACCCTGGTAGCCAAGGGATGGAGTATTCGCACTGCAAAACCTCACACTGGAAATGCCAGTGGGGGAGGACAGAGAGATGGGATGCGCATATTTCAGTGAGGATTGTTCACCTTATCATACAAGCAGGGATTTTTAACATCAAAGGGCAGCAATGCTTCCAGCTGGACCTCTTGGCCCTGTGGTTCCTGGCTCTCAGGAGTATTTATCCCAGTGGCATGTTCACCTCCAGGGAGGGTGACATACCCTTAGCTAGAGGAAAGCATCTTGCAAAGAAGGGATTTATCCACTGTAGAAACAATAAAATGACAATGCACTATCAGTAGAGCTTAAATTGCAGGGGAACAATTAATCAGAGCCTACCTTTGGATGGCCTGTGTGGCCTGTGGCTGGCAAGAATGTGTTAGCCCAAACCTCGTCAGCCAAGACACAGAAAATCACCTTCAGTTCAGCTCATCACCACAGAGGGGTTTCAGAACAGCAAACACAGGGCTGCAGCCCCTGAGAGAAATGAATCCATCAGAAGTGAAAGGGGAGAAGTCCCACAAGAAAAGCAGCTTAAGGAGCATTTCCAGGAGCGCGGCGCAAGGCCCAAGGGCTGACGCCACCTCAGCGCTCGGCCCTGCGCTGTCCTCGGCCACAGGAGCCGCCGCAGCTGCGGGGCACGAGCTGCCCTTCCTGTCAAAACCATTTCGTGGCAATCTTGCTGTGGGCATTTGACTGATGTGTCAGGAGAGCCCCGAGGAGATGAGGGAGGTGACATTATTGCTGCTGCGGAAGGAAAGTGCAGATAATGAAAACTGTGGCTGTGTCAACAGTGCTGCTGAGGAAAGGCTTTTTCCTCTCTGTGTTCCTATTCCTTCAAAAAGAAAAGCAAACCGCCAAGCACTGGCAAAAGAAAAAGTATTTTTATGGGAGTCCACTGAAAAATGCATCCACCATGAAGCCATTTAAGCTTGCCAGCTCCACTAGTGTTAAACCCAATGTATCCCTCAGGGAAATGTTGGGCAAAAGGGCCTTTTCCTACATCTCCTTGTCTGTCCTTATAGTGAACCCCCTGGTGCCAGCCCCCTGAAAAAAAGAAGTTGAAAAAAGCCACCAGAGCTTCATGTACACTCAGGAGGGACCAGTGTATAACAGCTCCCTGATGAGGGTCTGAGCTCCAGCCACAGAACCAGCCCTCTCTGCCTCTCTCAGCCAATTTCAGCTGAATTCAAAGGAGTCTTGGAGGTATAAGTGTCAAAGAGAATTTAACTCCCACATGACTGATGAGACCCCGCAGTCTGGGAGAATAAGAGATCCCAGGGAAAAGCAGAGGGCCAAGACTGGGCACAATGGGCCAGTGGGTCAGCAAATGCCATTTGTCTGGCGGGCTCCTACCTGGACAGTCAAGGAAAATGGCCAGGCAGCCAGGGGAAGGGGGCACAGGCACAGCCTGCCCAGGGTCCACCAGGCCTTCTGCTCATGGGGCACAACTTCAAACAATACCGGATATTGCTGGGGACAGGAGACAATTTTTAGAGTAATTTTCTGTGACTGCTTTCCTTGATGAGGGGTTTCTGTGCTTTAGATAGAGACTCAGCATCAAATTCCTTGGCTGCAATTTGAAGGCACATTTATCTAGGTTAAAAACAATCCCCATATTTTCAGAGATGATGGGGATTTGTCCTTTATGCTACATGAACACACCATTTGCAGCACAGGGTTGCACACCTTCCAGCAGCAAGTTCCAGTCACAGCTGTAGGCTTCATGCAGCAATATATGGTAGCTGACCACACTGATCCTTTGAGCCTTAAAATTAATTAATGAAAAACTGAGAGTTAAGCTAATCACTTTCAGCTGCAATTAAATAGGTTTCATACAATATCAGACGGAATGAACACCCATCAGTTCTCTTAGTCTTGTTGATGAGTTTATGAGAAAAAAGTGGGGAAGAGAAGAAAAAATTCCTTCACTTTTGTTTGTGTATCACAAAGGGGTAAAAAAAAAGAAATGAAACAAACAGATGCAATCTCTTTTTTCACAGCCCATTATGCAGATTTCTTGAAAGAAATTACCCAGCCCTACAAGGATCTCTATTAAACGACAGATTCAGTTCCTGTCACTTTTGACATGGAAGTGCATACAGAAGTAATGAAGGTTTGCTTTGCTTATGATTCTCTGTGCCTAGCTAGCAGTAATTGTTCTTACTGAGCAGTGGGGTATTCTTCTTTGTGAAAAAAATCAATAAATATTTAATTCATAAATGCAAGAGAGGTGATGAGCAAAATATACAACTAATAAAGATAAATGGCTTTCGTACTCATGAAGAAGACTTATAAAGAGTCAGTGGAAAAAGTGTCCCTGCTGAGCAAAGAGAAGAAAATAAATGGTGGATTTTATACTGCAAACACAGCATTAAAAAAACAAAAACAAAAAACAAAAAAAAACCCCAAATCCAAACCAAAAAAGCACAACAGAAAACAACATTAATTCATCATTAATGTTGAGCGTTTGAATCTACAGAAGCCAGCACAAACACGAAGGAAGATTCCTGAGACAACATTAATTGAGACTTATTGTGGACTCTGTTATTGATGATTGCATACATTCAGTTGCATAAACAAATTGCCACAGCTGTATACAACTGGAATGCAAATAATGGATGTGCAGTCATGTGGTTTCTCCTACACTGTGAGACCCACCAGGCAACAAATGCAGCAGGAATGGCTTCTGGGTCACCTACAGATGCACACATATGTATATATGTTACAGGGACACCACAAGGCAAAAATCCCACCCAACCTACAGTATCTTCGAGATAAGTTTTCTAGTTATTTGTGTTTATTTATTTGCAGGTAAGTTAAAGATGGGGCTAACAGTGCATTCTTTTAGTGCTTACATAATTTAATTTGTTTCATCTGTTGTATCTGAAAATGCTGAGACACGACAGGAATGTAACACTCCCTAAGTGGTAAAGTACTTCCACTTAGTCATTTCTATGGCCAAATGAAAACTTCGTGCTATTTCATATATATTTCATAATATGTCCCATATTGCCAGTAAAACTGCAGCTGAGCTAACACACTCCAATCCCTATGCCTGTTTCCCAAAGCACAACATCCTGGGGACATTCTCTAAATTGCCTGCAAAGGCTTTGGAACCACACAAATGCAGCCCAGAGGAAGGGCCCCATCCATCAGAGGTGCTCTGCCAGAAATGCCAGGCATCTGTCTTGGCTCCAGCAAGTAACATTTTACCTTATCGGCACCAGGCGCTCACAACTTGGCAAATGGCACTTAAGTTGATGCTGGAGGAGGATATTATTTGCATCACTGAGATTCCCAGAAACCCCAGCGGGGATCAGACTCCTGCTGCAAGTACAAAGGTGTGATAGGGAATTGCCCCTCATGTCCAGGTAGGCTATTAACCTTTCAGAGAAGGGGTAAAATGTGAGTGAGTCATCCTTTCAAACAATTCCCATTTCACAGGGGAAGAACAGACCCTCCTGTTGATTGCTGTGGATTTAAGTGGGAATTTTGGTGTCATGATACTTTGTTAAAAATTAAATCAAACTCAAAAATGTGATCCCAGACACTTTATCAAGTTGGGCAAGGCTGCACACTGTGACAGAACCCGGAGCTGCCCAGCTTCCCCACTGGCATTTCCCATGACTAGCTAGTCTCTTCCCACCCTTTTTTGCCTCCTCTTCAATCAGAAAAAATAATGGAAGTGCTCATGCAGTGTTGCATCTTCTTTGCTACTTTTACTTCCAAGCTCCCCAGCATCTGAGCATGGGGTAAAACAGACAGGGGGGACATTCTGCTTAGATGATTTATCTAATCTCATGCAAATGTACTCAGCAGTCTTGGTACCCATTGTGTTTTCACCTACATAACGGCCAAGACAGCTGAATATTGCTTTTTCCACAGATAATAGCATTTTTATGCATTATTCCTTAAAGCTTTTTGTGCTCACACACTGAAAAACAGCTCCAGCTGAGGAACAGCTGAAGTCAATATACTTAGTCTCTGTCCAGGTAACTATGCAGCCTCCTGCCATGCTGGCTTAAGAGAATATGATAATGATAGGACATCATTAACATGTCTGTTTTTTCCCTCTGTTCTTACTTTCAGCATGTGGAATGGAGTTAAACATTTATTATCGCATATTTTCTGACTTATATACTGCCTACTTATCCTGCATTTGAGAAATGGGAAAGATTTTGCAGGCAAGACAAAACACAAAATAACTGGTTTAAACCAGAAAACAATACACCTGCCTCTCCTGGTATGAATTTATGTGATTTACTGATTTCTTAATTGTCTGTGTCCAGAGGAAAAGGAGAAAAAAAATCCACAAACTAGATACATATATATATATATAGATACAGATATATAGATATATAGTTCCCTAAACTATGCATGTATTTTTTCTGTTAGTAATAGAAGCAAAAGCCAAACCATTCAATAATGGTAATGGAAGAGTTGTCAGCTCCTCTTCCACATCTCTCACCAATTCTCAAGTTAATTTGCCAGTGATAAAATCCACCTCAATATACCTTCTTCCCAAGGAATCAGGATTGGTCATGAAAATTAATGTTAGCAGTTTTTCCCCTCTTCAGTTCTGCGCAGGTGTCGCTCCTGCCCACACTCATGGGTTGCCCAATACACAAAGACCTTTGAGTAAAGATTGGGATTTCAAATCTGAGACCAAGGGAGCTGGGGCATTTGCCTGGAGGGAGTGCAGTGGGTTGCATATGAGAAGACAATCCGCTCATAGTCACCTGAAGCATTCCTCAGAAATGCTGTAGCAATGTGGCACCTGCAGTAACATTCCAGAAAGCCACAATTTGCATACAGGTCCAGAATATTAAATCTGGCTGTAAAAAAGGAATAATAGTGGACTTAGAAAAAATGTAAGCTCTTGAATTTTGTAATAACCAGCCTTTAACTTACGCTCCTGAGAGAGCACTTTGGCTGTTGATCTATCTACAACTGACCTTTCAATCCATTGGCTTCCGCGGGTTTTAGGAAACTCCTGTGGATTTTGATGGCTGTTGGCTTATATCCAAGGTTCATGCCTTACAGAAGCATAAAATCCATTTTGATGCTTTAAACAGATATGGAGAAACCTCCAGCACCCCTACCCTCTGACTACAATAATACGACTGCTTTCATTGTAGTTGTGTCTCATGCTGTTTCATCATTGTTCAGTGTCTTTCAAGTTATTTCAATTAGAAGAAATTGCTGAGGGATTCAGGTAATTTTATGCAAACCTGTTGATTTTGAAAAGAAAAAAAAAGAAATACAAAAGCCTTGAAGACAGTCTGAATCAATTCAGAGATAATTTCTTTGTAATTTTCTAGCCTGCACTCATACTTGTTATGAGAATTTTCAGCCATTCTCTTCAAATTGTATTTCCAACTTTTTTGTTCTGTCTCCAGGACTTTCTAGATCCTATTTTCCCTGCTGGTTTCCTGGCTACTCAGGCTAGGAACACACTCCACTAACAGCATGTTATTGCTTAGATCTTAATTTGAGCACTAGAAAAATCTTTTTACTTTCCTTTTTCTGCTTCATGTTAATTATCCAGAGCCTATGTTTTGGGCACTGAATCCATTCACATTAATTCCAGAAAAGGAGATTATCATCTTCCTTCATGTCTCCTGAATGACAGATACCATCACACTGACACTCTTTAATTAAGCTTCACCCAACCACCACAAACTTCAGACATGTATTGAGATTATATCAGCAGAGACAAAATAAATGAAAAAAAAAAAATAATTATGGAGCCAACAAGCATCCCAAAATGGAAAGAACGTGCAACAGTAGCATGTACTGCTCTGTAGTGATGTAAAAGCCCACAAGAATTGGGTGAATGCCTGGTGAATATATAGCAGCCATTGCTCCCAGGTATTTGCTGAAGATGGGAGGGGTAACTCAAGGAGCAAGTCACTCTGACAGTGGATATAAGCCCAAATATTCTCCTTTAGAAGGGATAAAAGGAGAAAGTGGTGGACTTCATTTGTAGTTAGTTTGGTAAATGTCACCCAGGTGCATGGAAACATTCTGGAATTGTTACATGGAAACCAAAACCAACTTCATCAGAATGACCCTCATTTGGTCCTTCAGCTTTTGCTTAACACTTGTGCTTCACAGCAGCTTCTTCAACCTTCAGCTTCAGGAACTTCCAAACACACTGTAAGAAAGTGGCTTATGATGAAACAAAGTTACTAACAAGTTACTTCTTGGTGGGTGCAAGATGAATATTGGAGAAAAGTTTCAAATTACTGGAAAATGAAAACACTGTTGGGAGGTTAGGACTTTGGATTCTTTGTTGGGTTTTTTTCGTTTTTGCCAAATTACATTTTCAATTAAACCACTTAGTGAAAGCAACATTTGGCCAAAGCTAAACATGATTTTCACAGAACAACAGTAAAATATTTAATATGTTTATGTTCCCAAAAATTAAAAACAGACCAGAACAAAGCACACAAAACAAACCATTGTGCTGAAATGGGCAGACTAAATCAGTCTTTTGCTAGAATACCTCTATTTTTGCCCTTTGAGAAATGCTAGGCAACTGACAATTCCCACTTCATCAAGAGGAGCCAGGGATGCTCCATCTGTGATGAGCTCTGATCTGTTTACGGTCCTGCTTAGAGCTGCCATCCCGATTTAAAAGCATTCTACAATAAAGTTTTTCCTGTTTATAAGCTCGCTTAGCAAGACTCTGGTCTTCCCGGTCATTTAAGCGTGTTTAACTAAAGTGCAGAAGCCAATTCCTGAACTTAAGAGAGGCCCTGACACTGTCAGCAGGGCCAGGTTGTTTGAAGTTAAGCACATGCTTAAGTGCTCTGCTGGATTTTTGCCCAAGCTGCCAATCTTTTATAGTTAATCATTTATCACCCCGCTTATGTTCTGGTAGTCATGCTTCAGTGTGCAAATATGTAAATTTCTTTCATAAAGCTCCACGCACTGAGCACAAATAATGCTTCCTCAGCCCTTTGCAGGAGTTTTCTAGTCCTGTGACACCTCAGATAGATCAAGCAACACTTGGAACTGGCAAGAAAGTTACTTCTCCCTTAATTAAACAGAATCATTACTGTGTTCGTCTTCTTAACGGTGAAGCGCATTCACAGACTTGCAAAGTAAGCAAATAAATAATGCCATTTAGCTCTAACCTGACAAGTATCACACATTTTGCCTCCAGAAGCATGTACACCAATCCATCTCCCACCTCCACTCCGAGAGTGAGAAAGGGATCAAGCTGTCAAACGTATCATAAGCATATCTGCATAACTTTGGCACAGATTAAGTTAAATCACTGCCTACAAGGGTATTTGCAATGCATCACAAGGTAATTCTCCCAAACACCAGTGACCATTTTAGTTTTTCTTTCCCTCCTGAGGTTCATTGCTGTGAACTAGAGGGGAATGTCACCTTCACTTACCTGTGCTCTGTTGCTTTGTATTCAGAAAGCTCATGGCTGCCGTGATTTTTCACAAAGAATTAAAATTGCCACGAGGAGAGAAAATATAGTTACTGCCATTCAGTTTCAATATATTTATTGGACTGATAGGCAGCAATGGTGTCTCACTGAAATAGAGCCTTAAAACACAATTAGTTGCAGTTCTATAAATTGCAGAGCCAGTTATTCTGCACTCCTGCCTGTGGGCCTTCCGTGCACCTACTAATGAAAAGGCTGCTTTTCCCCAGATGTCAGGTACTTTCGCAAGAAATGAGTAGCGGGAAGGGAAAATGACAGTCTGTTCCCTTGCTCTGTAGAGCAACTTTTTGTAAAAATTTATTCTCTGTCAAGCAAACTGCCTGAAAAAAAAACTCCACAGTCAGCTACATTTTCTAAGAGGAAGCTTGAACACTGCTCAGATTGAGTCATATTAAAACGAATTAATGCCGACAGCTGGTCTCACAATCATTACTTGAAAAATCTAAACCTCAAGCTTTAAGTATAAATTAAAAAAAAACAACAACCAAACTCCTAAACAAACAAACAAAAAAATCAGCAAACTAAGCAAACATGCTCTTCCATGATAGACCAGCTGCTATCATGATCTGCCAAACAGGATGAAACTTGTCCCCTGAACTGTCCTGGGATTGAGCACTGACTGCAAAATGCTCCTAAACTTCTGCTGCAGAGTTGGGCTGGCAGGTCTGGTCCCAGGCTACTCA
Source organism: Pardalotus punctatus (assembly GCA_013400915.1). NCBI lineage: Eukaryota > Metazoa > Chordata > Aves > Passeriformes > Pardalotidae > Pardalotus > Pardalotus punctatus. The sequence continues at coordinate 105,339 of VZTX01004846.1, read as the reverse complement.
GGACACAGTGTGCTAGAGGAGCAAAGGTAGGAGGGATCTTCAAGGGGAACTTCTGAAAGCCATGCTTGTAAAAAAAAAAAAATCATAGGCAGGGTTCACTGCATGGTTGTTTTGAGATTGGCAGGGAAATAAAGCCCCAGGGAACGAGGAGCCTCAGACAATTTCAGAAGGCTTGTGTTCAGTTCAGGTCCCGTATGGAGATTTGGCCATCATCCCAAATACTAGGAGGTTTCCTGCACTACGTAATTCTTTAAAAATTACATGCATGTTAATTTCTTCCTTTGGCTGTAACTACCAGCTAATTACCAAGTTACATTAAAGCAAGTAATTTTCTAGCATTTTAAAGGAAATATAGTGTGTTAATGTGTATTAGCAGAGAAACAGAAAGATACCATTTTTATGAAAAAATACATGGTGGTGAAGCAGATATTTTCCTTTCACAGTAGGTCAGATATAACAAGCCCTTGATGGAAAATATCCACTCACTTCTGGAGATCTAGTGAGATGGAGACACAAACATCTGAGCAGCTAAATATAGTCCTGGACAGGAGCGCTTTGTACAGTAAGTTCTAGTGTCTCTTCACTTAATATGGAAATTGATACAAAAATAAAATCACACTATTTTCGGAGCCTGTCTCTGCTTCTGTGTTCACTGGGACTCACACCACCAAATTTCTCTGCAGTTTTTGTCTCGCACTGCCTCACATGCCAAGAAGGCAGAATAATGATGTCCATCACTAAAAGGCCACATCTGTTGAGATATATAAAGGTTACTCCACAGAAAGTCAATAGGAGAACTGCACTGAGAATGCCTTAGCTTATCGCTCTTGCAGAAATGCTGAAGGACAAGTTTAATTAGAGAAGTCTAGGTCTTGGTCAGAGACTTCCCCAGCCCTAAATGCCAGTGGTTCAATTTTGCAATGTTTGTTACTGGACATGTGCCCTTTGGATCAGCTTGTGGTTGCTGAAGCTTGAGGATGGGTTTGGGCAGGTACCACTGGAGCACAGCTGCAAATCCCTCGAGAAGCAAGAGCAGTCAGTTGGAACAGTGAAGAGCCATGGTGGTGACATATGGCTTTCTCATATTTCTCCTCCCTTCTCACTTCAAGGCAAAAACGTTGGGTGTGATTGCTTTTGCAGTGATTTAGATTTAAATTCCGCAGGCCTGAGTCTGCACTAACTTGTCCCTTGCTCAGCCACTGGCCCCAGCATTGGGTCACAGGACAACTCAGGTCAGGAAGGATCTCCCGGCAGCAGGGGTGACACCCTGAGAAAGAGGGTGCAGGTGGCAGGAAATTCAGAGCAGAAGTGGGCTCCATCCCTGGTCACGTCCCACTGCAGTCACAAATGGCTGGGGGGAACTTGGTGTGTTTTCTCAGAGAAAGCACTGGGTGATACCCAGCTGTTACTAATAGGTTTGTCAGCAGTATTGACCTGGGTGAAAGGTAAACCTTTCAGTCACCTTCAGTTTATGTAACACTAGAGGCATTTGCTCTTACAATTCACAAGGAAAATAAAATGCAAACAAAACAAGGTGCGCTGTCATCTGCTTTATATTATCCACCTTCAAAGTTAGGAAGTTATGAAGCTTGCTGCCAAGCCTAAGTCAATAAATAAACAAAGAAGGAAAATATCAACAAGCTTTATTTCCAAGGTCATGGGAAGAGGGAGAGTGCCATGCTTTCAGCCTTCTCCTTCCTCTTTTCCATCCTCAAATGCTAAAATATTGTGCCCTGCCCTGGGGCAGGGAAGGAGACCTTGCAGGAGGCAGCTGAATTCAGAGCCTCTAAGCCAAAGAACTGGATTCAACACTACACGTCCTTGTGAACACAATTAGTCCAAGAGAGACCAGTGAGAATTGCAAATAATTGGGTGACCACCAGCTGCTGTGACAGTCAGTTGTGGATCACCACAAGCCCTGCCTCATGGATGGACAACCAGGACTGATCTGGGGGCTGTACCACACACCTGCCAGCACAGCAAGACAGATTCCCAGACCTTCCCTAGCCACAGCAGCTTGCAACGCAGCTTCCCACAGACAACACACAGGAGAAGAAAGTTTCTCACCTTCAGGCTGAATGAAGCCATATGATGATGGAGAAGGGGTCATCTGGAGCTGCCCCACCACTGTGACACACAGCAGAGCAGGTGCAAGACAGAAAGTTCTCCCTTCCCTATCACAACTATATCTCCCAAAAATATTCTCTTAAGCTGGCTCCTGCTCTCAGAACCCCATATCTATCAGAGGCAGAAGCAAGCATCGCATCCATGCTCTCATCCTTTTTGCCAAAGGCATCTGGAAGAAGTACCCCCACGACTCCAAAGCCACAGGAAAAGGGACTGCAGGATTCACACATACAATTTTGAGAAGAAATGAGCATCACATCCTTACAGATTAGCTGGGGTGGTAGGAGCTGAAAAAACATTTGCATTGTGGCTTCACCAAATCAAACACTGCAGTTTAAGGTTTGGGTGAGACCACAAATGTTCATTCATATCTTTGTTCTCATTCAAGACTGTAGCAGACTTACAACTAACAGGCACAGGATGCATTGAAATTGCTGAAGCTTGTAAAATCTGATTTACTCTGTGAGGGAGAAGGGGAAGTTATTTAGTTTGAGTCATAAGAGGTCTTGATACAATCTAAGCTTCATCATTTCTGAAGAAACAGCTCACTCCCTGGGCAGATATCAAAAGGCTGCCATATACAGCCTTGATAACACAAAAGCAGAGAACAATTCCTAGCGCTGAAGATTACAGGACCTTTGTATCAGCTGCTCTTCAGTACAGTTTCTCTTACATTATACCACCTGATGGGCACTCCAGGTTTATGGTTAGCTCTTCAGGGATCCATGGATCTGAAATCAAGAAGATAGAAGCTTTGCAGAGGTTTTTAGTTTAAAAAAAAATTAAATTGTGCAGCCCTTGGCATAAATAACAGTATCAATCTACCTGCCTTTCCCTGACTGAGGTTTTTAATCCCTGGATCCTCACCTGGCTCCAGGAACCAGAGAATGTGCAGCTCTGCTGCAGGTGAAAGGAGGCAGGCAGAAGGGCTTGGGGTAATTCTGCCTTCATGCCCTTCACCGAAAACATGGACTGGAAGCTTCTGCTGGCTCAGAACCCCCCTTCTGTGGCCTGAATCCTGTCTGGACCCCATGAAGAGGGATGATGCTTGAAGACCCACAAGTAGAACAAAAGAAAACTTAAACCCATCCAAGCACAAAATTTTACTCCCTACCTTAAGTTGCTAAGGTTGGGGAGGACTTTTTATTGCTGATGCCATTTGTTTCTGAAGAAGAACACGTATCTGTGGGAGGGAAGAGTCAACTTTGTCACACACCCCATGGGGCTGTGTAAAGTAGCTGAGTGGGAGAATTTTTGATACTTCCCCATGCTGGAGTCAACCCAGAAGTGCAGGCCAAGACTCCAGCAAGAGCCTCCCATGGGGAGACACGAGAATAGCACAGCCAGTCCTGCCTCTCCATAAGAGCTGCTCTCCAGCATTCCTGTGGCCTCCAATAGAAACTGAATTCACAAATGGCACAGAGACACAAGAAACCAGAGGGGGAAAGGGAAAAGTCAGCTAAGGTTGCTACCACTATGGCCCACCCAAAGAAAATGGCAAATAAGAACAAACACCTGCAGAGCAGCACTGGTGAAAAACAACATGCATGTTGCAAGTATTCCCCTGGTGCTCATTGTCCCCTTTCTTCTCTTACAAGGAAAGATGTAAGAAACAAAACAAAATGCCCTTTGTATAAAAAGATGCTATGGAAACCATAAGCAGAAAGAGTAACTGATGCAGGTTGTACTTTGCTCATTAATTTTCCCTTGCCAGCACACCAGAGTATATAGATTATTCCTACTACCACAGACAAGCAACACCAGACACAGTGGGCTGAGATGCTGTTTTATTACCAGACCCCTGTGGCAAGAAAAGGCATCAGGCTTGAGCTGCTATGCTTTCCCCCAGGCATCCTGCAGTGCCAGCAGTATGTATCTCCTAACAGGGAGGACATCCACCTGCTCTCCTCATAGATAACAAGCAGTTTTGATGAGCTTGCAGAAGGTGTGACTTAGGGGTGGCAGCCCTGTGAGTCCCACATTCCTACTTTTTCAGTCAACTTCTACACATCACACCAAAGCCAACTATTCAGCTGCTCCCTCGAGTGAATTCTGCAAAGCAGAAGCTCTGCAAAGCAGTCACTCCAGCAATGAAGACTGGGATGGTCACTGGCTTACAGCTGTGCATACTGAAGGGACAGCACTGTGGACAGAGGTCTCAAGATATCAGCTAGGTCACACAAAGCTGAGGGTACAGTAAGTACCCACAATGATACAATATGCTGTAGATACTTGTGGAGTGAGGCTGAGGCAAGGATAGCTCTCCATAGCAGACACTCACTGGATCCAGGAACAAGTGTGGCACATTCCCATGCCAACACACAGCCTTTACCCATAGAGGTGACTTTCCAGCTGCTTGTGTTTGCACCTTGCCTTGGTCATAGGGTACAACCACCAGCACTGGGCACATGCAGCACTGGGCACATGCCCACCTTTAGGTGTGCAGTCTGCAGATACAGCCTGTAACAAATGCAAAGTATCTTCTGCAACTGAGGCCACCTGTGAGGCAACATGCCCAGTAGGACCACTGGACCACTACCTAGTGGAAAAAATTACTCCCTTAACAGTACTCAGATACTCTCACCAGGCACTCTGAAGCTGCACAGATGACTGCAGGCCCCTGATGCCATTTTTTTTTAGTACTCAACAAGCAGATGGAGGTTTGTGACCGGTTTCTCCCAGCCAAGCTTCCTGCAGAGGGATGACTAGTTTTCAGAGTGTTAAACAGACATGTGACCATGGCCAAATGCCAGATGGCTGGAAAGAGCATTGGAGCAGCCCTCACGATGCATGTCTAGCCTTGGCTGCCAGCATCATGCACCATATGTATCAGCTCCCAGATAGAAAGGGCTGGCTGCAAGCTGGGAGTGTGACACAGGGATATTACATAGCACAATTATTAGTGATGCCATCACAGAATGGGCCAGAATGAACAACATCTTTTCCTTGCTTCTCACTTGTAATCAGTATACAGGGAATCTGCATTAGATTCATCATGCAGCCATTACTGATGCTTGTAATCAGGAGTAGAACACAAGTGGAAAGGAAAACAAGGAAACAAAGAAAAAAAGCCTCTACATGGCATCATTCTCTGCAAACCAGCCACTCCAGCTGCTGTTTCATGACCTCTTCGTGCTGCTCTAACTCTGGGCTGCTATGGAAACAATCAGCCCCAACCTTCCTGCCCACCCTGTCATGAGCAGGACCAGGGAATTTGACTGCTATTTAACCATGCTCTTTTTCATTTGGATCAGCTACCTGAGAGTCATACTGCTCAGCCCACCCAAGCTCAGGAGGTGGCAGGAGAGCACAGTCAGCAGCAGCAATTCACAGTGGGATGAGCTGAAATATATTGTCTTACAGCAACAGCCTCACAGGACACCAGCCTTAACCCACCTCAACATATTCTCCCAGGCACGCGGACACGGCTTGCAAAAAGCACAGCCCGTTCCAGAGTTATTCCAATGCATGTGCCACATCAGATACACACAAAACCAGTGATCTGCCCAGACTGATTCCATTCATGCTTTAGTCTGGGAGGTGCTTGTACGAGACATGAAATGAAGCTAGAACTTCACAGACTCCTAATGAGAGTATGTGTGAACAAACAGCCGGCAGCCAAGTTATAACAACCAAAAAATCAAAACCACCTCCCCAAAAAACCAAATTCAAAAGACAGTTGCCTATGTATTTTAGAAAGAATTCTGTTGCTGTTTCCTTTTTCAAGAAATACGTACGCTTGAAGAATAAACAGAGGCTTTTTTATTCCTATATTCCCATTGGTGTCTAAATGGCAGTCCTCAAATGCAAATTTCAGTCATGTGACAGCATTTAATCTGTATCAGCAGAGCACTCTGATCCCTGGATAAGATTTTGGCAGTCTAGTCCATTAACTCTTATTTAGATTCCAGAGCTGGAGGTTGGTTCAGAGGAAGCCTGAGGATGCTTTATCATATGGAATGGTACTTAGTCTTTCTGGGAAGTCCAAGTCTCTGTGTAGTTAACAGCTGGGCCAGTCCATTCATCACCATCATAAATATGGTCAGTGACATCACCAGCACATAGTGGCTAATGCTGCAAGGAAGAGACAGATAAAAAAAGTGAGAGAAAAATACAAATTTGCAGAGTAAAGGAAAAAAAACCCTGACATAAACATCCCTCTGAATAATTCTTTTTTTCATTTTAACTAGGCCTAATCGTTGACCTAGGACAAAATTTTATATAAGCCACCCTTAGAAGGCAAGTATTACAGCAGCACTATCATGTAAAAACCCAAGTCTGTGACAAAACAAAATGGTGGGGACAACAGAAAACACAACTGAGCATACAGCAAGTGAGTAAGAGGTACTGGGTGTATTTTTCTTTCAAATGTCTAATTCTCAGTGTATGTGAGTGAAACAATTGCAAAACTTTCATTTGCTGTCAACTATTACACAGAATCTAGAGAGAACTTGCCATCAGGCAGACATTCCTTGGTAGTAAGACAACTCAGATACTTATGTCAGATGAATTGCAATTTTCTAGAGAAAACACTATTCTAGTGACAAGTAGCTTTAAGAAAAAAAAACAAAAAACAAACCAAAACCCCACTACTTTTTTACTCAACATTGCTAAAATCTGTAGAATTCTCTGCTGTGGTAGCATATGCAAAGAGATTAAAGAGATGAGTTTAAGAGTGACTAATAAACAAAATATGAAAATGCAGCTTCTGGGTTAAGAAGTCCTTAAGTCACTAATGATTAAGAGTCTTAACAAGCAGCGAGCTTGTTCTCCACTTGCTCGAATTCTGTTACCTGATGTTCACTGGTGTTACAGATGGGCTATTTAGGGTCAGACTGAGATTTGATCTAGGACATTCAGCATTCTGTGTTCAGTGAGTTTAAGGCCCAATTGGAATTAAGGATGTAAAGAATAACACGAAGGGCTTCTTCAAAGACACCAAAAGGAAAACTATGGAAAATGTGGGTCTGCTACTGAATGGAGCAGAGACCCTTGCTACAGAGGCCACAGAGCAGGCTGAGATATGAACACACTCCTTGCTTCAGTCTTCACTGCCAAGGCTAGCTCTCAGGAATCCCTGACCCAGGATATCAGGGAAAAGGTCTGGAGGAAGGCAGACTTTTCCTTCATGTGGGAGAATTGGGTTACAGACCATTTAGTCAAATCTGACATCTACACGTACCAATGCCTTCTCAGCAAGTTCACTGATGGCACAAAGCTGGGAGGAGCAGCTGATACCCCAGAGGGCTCTGCAGCCCTTCAGAAGGACCTTGACAGGCTGGAGAGATGGGCAGAGAAGAACTTTCTGAGATTCAACAAAAGCAAATGCAGGGTCCTGCACCAGGGGAAGAATAACCCCAAGCACCAGCACAGGCTGGGGGCTGACCTGCTGGAGAGCATCTCTACAGAGAAGGACCTGGGGGTCCTGGTGGACAACAAGCTGTTCATGAGTCAGGAGTGCATCCTTGTAGCCAAGAAGGTCCATAGTATCCTGGGCTGCATTAGGAAGAGCATTGCCAGCAGGTCGAGGGAGGTGATCTTGCCCCTCTGCCCAGCCCTGGTGAGGCACATCTGGAGTGCTGTGTCCAGTTCTGGGCTCCTCAGTGCAAGAGAAACATGGAGCTCCTGCAGTGGCTCCAACAGAAGATGACAAAGATGGTTAAGGAACTGGAGTATGTCTTTTATAAGGAAAGGCTGAGGGAGCTGGGCTTGTTCAGTCTGGAGAAGAGATGACCGAGAGAAGACTTCATCGATGTCTAAGCATCTGAAGGGAGGGTGGCAAGAGGATGGATCCAGGCTCTTCTTGGTGGTGCCAAACAACAGAACAAGAGGCAACAGGTACAAACCAGAACACATGAAGTTCCACCTGAGCATGAGGAAGAACTTCTTTACTGTGCAGGTGTCTGAGCACCAAAACAGGCTGTCCAGAGAGGCTACAGAGTCTCCTTCCCTGGAGATACTTAAAAACCATCTGGACACAATCCTGAGTAATGTGTTCTGGAGGACCCTGCTTGACCAGGGAGGTTGGACTAGATGATCTCCAGTGGTCCCTTCCCACCTCAGCTATTCTGTGATTCTGTAACATCTGAATCCAGTACCGTTAATGTAAACCACTAGTCATTCAGAAACCAAAAATATCCCAAAGCCAGTGACATTTCAGGTTAGAGCTGCAGATGAAACACTGCTGCACCCATGTCCATTATGCATCCAGTGTGGCTTTGGTTTTTCCTGGGACTACTGAAGAAACTGGCACTGTGACATGAGAGGTACCCATACCTCCTGATGCACCCATACCTATTATTTCAGAGTAGACAGCTCTCTAGGATAAACAGAGTAACTTGAGACTTGATGAAGTCTGAATTTAGTCACAAAAAAGGATTGCAAGGAACGCTTGCTGGCTTAATGACCTGGAATTTCTGCCAGAGGACTCATTCAGTTTGAGAGTTGAGCCACAGAAGAGCAGTAAAGCTCATAATGCCGACGCTATCAATCCTCACAACCCTGAGACTGTGACAACTCTGGCGCTAGCCTAGCACAATTTAGCCCTGTGAAGTGGAGAAGCACCAGCTCTCAACAAAGCTGGGCCGCTAACCAGTGTGAGAGAATAAAAGTAATCCAAAAAGTTCTTCCATAGCCAGGGTGCTCGCAACTGAAGAACCAAAGTGTATGGAGAACATGAAAACAGACTTCATACAGGCTGTAAGATTTTTTCTGTTTTAGTTGAGTCTGACTAAAACATCTCACAAATGCCTTGCTCAAAATACAGAGCTTTAAGAAATCAATTAGAAAAATCCACCAGCATAAAAGAGCTCAGACGTCAATAAGCATATAAGTCACAGAGCAGCACATCTACGAGAGCCAAGCTCCTGTCCTGTTTCTGTGGGGAAGGTGTAAGAAGACACAGGGAGAGCAGGAAGTCAGGCACAAAGCCTACTGTCGCCTGGGCAGTGCACTTTGGACTTTGTAGTTCACAACACATTTACAACAACAAAGATAACACAACTCCTTCAAGAACTGTCCTTGAAAGACCACCTGGGTGTTTTACAGCTTTGGTTTCAGTTCTCCATGGGAAAGGACTCATTGACAGACGAAATTCAAACCCTTGCTGCAGTTATCTACATGGGGTAATGTGTCCTTGGGGACTATATATTCATCACAGGTAGATAAGGTTGCTGGGTCTTAAGGGAACAGCCACTCTGGTAAACAGCTGGACAGCTTAGTGTCTCATGCCTTACTTCAGCTTTCCTTCTCACCTAGCACCAGAATTCTAGTTTTTCATGTAAGCAGCAACACCACTTTCCTTGTAACTTCAGAAGAAAGCTTGAATGGGAAATCTGAAAATCACAAGCCAAATGAAGACCCTGCCTTTATTCCCATAGATACACCAAGATCTTCACCAGAGGACCATGCATGGTCCCTAGACAGGCATCTGAGCTCCTGTGCATCCCTCAAAAGGAGCTCTTTCAGATATGATCAGTGATTTGGCATGACATAGGGAGGGGCTTTCTCAAAGGAAAAAGGTCTCTTCAAACTCTGCTTAGCTACCCGTCAGTTGAGGGACTGGATCCTCCATACTTTTGTAAAGAAGAGTGTTGCACACACTTCTCCCTTGCTATACTTCAAAAGGCTGCATAGTTATGCTCCTTTACTAAAATATCAGAAGTTCAAAGTAAAGATAGGTATAGATATAGATATTATGCCATAGAGAACAATTAAAAACAATTTCAATCTACTTGTTGTGTAATTACAAGCAGCCAGCATCTCTGGGGCTCCCAGCAACTGGTACTGCAGTGCCTGTGGGCAGCTCTGCTTGGTAAATCACTTCTTAAGCTAGGGTAATGCTGTATTTAAACAAACAAGCAAAACAAGACTCTTACAGGTATATGCCACAACAGACTGTCAAAATCCTGATCCCTATACAATTCAGAACTTCAGCCTTCACTGGATCTGTAGTTACAGTGAAGGAAGTAATTCTCAAAACAAGCTTTCTGCATCAGAAGCCAAAACTGAGATAATGAGAAAAAGGAATGAGATTCTAGGCTCCAGGCAAATTAGATCCATGTGGAGGAAGAAGAGCCATTAAACAGGTACAAGAGAATAGCATAATGGGGCATAGTGGGGCAATGCTTATAAAGGATGAGATGGTAGAGGTAGCAGCTGTAGGGGATCATGGATGATGTATGATAAGGCAGCACTGTTCAATGGAAAGGTGAGTGCCCTATGGATCAATGTCAACAGGCAAAGCTGCTGGTAGGAAAATTTTTTATCAGGGAGCAAGACACCTGTTCCAGTGGCAAGGAACCACAAGGATAACATATGAGGTACTACCATCTCCTGGCTTTGTTTGTGACTGCATATTGGTGAGAAGACAAGAAGGCAAGAAAAATCAAAGACAAGAAGAATCTAAGATAATAAAGAATGAGGGGGGTAAGAAGTAGGAATCAATTTTTCTCCAAAACATGTCTTTCTCCCAAGACAGGCTAATTCCTAAGATGACAGACCTGATTAGAAGCTGGAAAGACAAGAAGATGGAGTATGTTACCATAGCAGTTAAAAAAACTAGAAACAAAACAAGTAAAACAAAAACAACTTGTGCAAGGATTTGGACAAGCACTCTCCAGAAGTGTCTGGAGACACTATTTCTACACGACATGCTCTTTGAACTGTTCCTAAGCACATACTGAGACCCCAGATTTAGATTCTGAATTTTAAGTTTCCTGTGTTTTCAACCAGGATGCCAGACCCTCTCCAGCTTCACCAAAAACAAATCACAAAACTTTTGTTTTAAGTCAGACCTAGAAGCCCCAGCATCCCAACCCTGAAATCGACTATGTTACCTGTAAAACCTAAAAAACCAGTCTCTTGCTTTATCTATGTCCCCTGACCTTTGAAACTGCAGAAGAACAGTTAAGATCATATCTTTATTTTCCAGCAACTATAAAGAGAAGGAACAGTACAGTATGTGTCTGTATAAAGCTATATAATAGCCATATAAAGAACCTTTAAGGTTTATCTTTACTATCAGATTATACAACTATTTACAAAGTGCATATACTGTAAAGATATAGCAGGCTTTAAGGGCTATTTCTCTCTATTTCTGGAAATCTATAGATAGAGATGGATAAACACAGCTTTTAAGCTGCAGAGAAATTATTTTAGTGACAAAGAAACTGAATAGCTATTCCATTTGGCTGCTACTCAAAACCAAAAGGATCTGGGATGTGTCAGAACAAACTTCTCATGATCATGTATTACACACTGATACATCAAAAATACTAGGCAAACTACATTATTATTCTTAAGAAATTCAATGGTGTGCTCTTCTGGGGCTTGTGATGGAAGCCAGGTTCCCTCAAGACATGTAGATAGAGAGCAATGTTAGCAGACCTTACAAGCTTCTGTAAGATGCTGCTTTGAGTTCCGCATTCACTGCATGATTAATATCTCATTATTATATCAAAACAATGAAAAGCACTCTCTGAAAGACAAGTTCACATTGATTTTGGCATGACCCCTAAGAAAAGGGGCTTTAAAGCTTTCTAAGAAGCCATAAATATGTATGGTAATTGATCATTTACTGAGAGGAGGGAATCAATGGTGCATTGATAATTTGCTGAATGTGGCAATACAGGACTGTATGTTGGATCTGCTGCTGCTTGGTATTTCATTAATGAACTGGAAGAATGGAAGCGGTAGAAATCTGTTTCCATTCAAAAGCAATACTTACGTGGCATGGAGAATTCAACTGGGAGAATAAAGACATCATATTGTTAAGGCAAATGTGAGGCACGGTAAAATGTCATGTCATGTGGTTTAAAGCACAGCAGAATAAGATGTAAAAGCCAGGAGTTAGGGGTGAAATTTTTAAAAACAGAAAATGTCAGTTCAGTAAACACACCTTACTTCCAAACAAAGAGATCCACTAGGAAAGAAAACATCAAGGCAAAGAAGCAGAGAAGGTCTTTTTATCTCAAGGGATTTAAAGCCAGCTCATCTACATGAAAGTTGGCTATTGGAAAAACCAAGTATTGCCCAATGAGTCTCCTACTCAACTTGCATATTCTTAGTAAGAGAGAGACCATAAAAAACTTTTCAAGTGTGGTAATCAGAAAATCCATGGAAATCCTATCACCACAAAAAAGGATGAGTAAGGAAACATACATCGAAGCTTTACAAATGTGGCACATACATCAGTGGACTTTGAGAGACTTTAGACGAATGAATCTCCACCAGGCAATTAAGATGCTGCTTTTCCACCCCTTATTTCACTGATGTGATAACCAGTAATATAACACTTATTATTTTATAATATATAACTTATAACACCAGATATTTTTGCTGACACACACATACACACTTCCTATCAGGGCAACAAGGAAAAAAGAAAAATATGAGAACAGCTGTCCCTAGGAGTGCTCCTATTTTTTGTTCTGTGAAATCCTACACAGGTTTTGTTGAGATGCAAATGGGGGAAAAAAGAAAGAACCATAACTTCCTTAACTGACTCAGCCTCCTCAGAAAAGTTTTGGCAACATGGAAAACGTCAGCTGAGACAGGATATTTTCAGACTTTGCTATCAAAGCAGCAACAGACAACACTGCAATGAGAATGCCACAGAGCTGTCACTGGACTTGCAACAAGAGGACAGGAAAGAACTACATTAGTAACTCGCTCCCACTGGTTTTGGGAATTGCCCAAAACCCCTTGAAGCTCATCTTCCCTTTCAGGAACAAACAAAAAAAAATCTGCTGTTGCTTGCTAATTTTGCCAAGCCTGAAGATCACACATTAGAAATCTGCTCAGAGGAGAAAGTTCTGATGCCAAAGTAATGCTCGTGACAGATAAAAGAAGGACCACTTCAGCTCTGCACCTATGGCTTCACTTATTTTCTTATGCAACGTAATTATTTTTATCTTACGTGCACATACACACCTACATATAAAACATGTATAAAGAGACTACAATAAAATAACATAGGTGATAGAGTCAAGCACTAAAAAGTGAAGTAATGACAGAGGCTGCCTGAACATTATGAATTCCCATGTTAAAAATTAATCACAAATTACTCTTTCAAAAGGCCTTTTTCAGTGCTTTCTTTGTTGATCCAAACACACACACTGAGGGGTAGAATTACAGGATGCATAATGAACTCTCCTAAACTCCTCAGAACAAGGCAACCTTCCAGCTGAAATGGATCCAGCAATGCATTACTGTTGTAAAGCTCTACACTATGCAAACCATGTATTAGAGAGAAAGTTTTTGGGTACTTGTAACAATTTATACTTTTGCTGCTAACTCCAAATTATAAAGCTTCTTGCCTAATGGAACAGAAATTTTTGGAGGTCTTTAATATCCTTATTAATCTGCAGAGGAATTCAAACCAAAGGATGAGGCCATCTGACTTACCATAAACTGACCATAGTGAGGAAGCGTGACGCTAAAGCAACATTTTCACTCTTTGATCTAAGTGTATCTCTGCCCACTAGGAACCTTCAAAAGGTTACGATAAGAAAGTATTGGAACCTCTAAAGAAAACAGGTAGAATATGTGTGCATGTGCACGTACATGTGCTGCTGGGAATATCAGGGCTCACAAAGGCAAAGCACAGAGTATATGTTGACTAAACAGAATATTAACAATGGGTCACTATTCAGCTTCTGTTTAAATAACAGCGTCAAGTGACCAATAGATTGGCTGGATTAGTAACAACGCATTCCCTGCTCAGCTTATTACAGCATTTTATCTATTTCCACAACTCAGGGAAGGTAAATGCAAAATGTGTATTCCTTGCATTTGAGGCTAATACGACTCATAATGCAAAACAAATTCTCTCACCTTAGCTGTGATTTCTGTGCTTAAAGGCTAAACTCTTCCCCAGCTAGGGGGAGGATAAGTGCATGGGCCTTGGTAGCCACCAACATATTTACACAAAGTTCACTAATTCACAGTGAACTGTATTTGGAGGTTTAAATAGATAAAACACAATTAACAACTTTGATAAATTGCTATTTTAACAGTGACTACAACTAATTAAAATAGTTTTTGTGTTCAAAACAAATCCTACTAATGGTATTTCTTGCCATGCTGGATTTATTACTTATTCTGTGTTGCTCTGACACAGATTTTAAGACACAAGTTTTAGCTTGGGATATGTATGCATATATGTGCACATATGTTTAAAGTATGTGGAACATACCTGAAGCATTTGATTAAGGAGAGTAATTGGAAAAAGTGACAAGAGTTATGAGCAGATAAACAATACTATGAACCTCTGAAGCTTTAAAAATGCAATGGAGGCATAAAAGGTACTGTACCTTGTTCCAATATCCAGCCAGCTTCCATAATCTTTAACCAAAAAGAAAAAATGCTAGGAAATAAAACAACTTTGATTAGTACATCAACACTGCACAATTTGAATCAGAAAACTAAACCCCAATGTTTTCAGGCTGCTTACTCCAAATTTCTAATTCTTCACATAGAATAAGCACAAGACCTTTCCAGGAATGATCATTTGGACCCCAGTAAAGAATAGTCTAGGAACCAGAAATAGATTTAACATGGTATCAAACAAAAACATCAAAAGATGGACTAAAAGTTCTGTCTAGCTTGGCTTGCAAGAAACAGAGTAATACCAGAACTTTTTCAACAAGAAAAGCCAAGCCACCTTATTGTTTGAAGTAACAAGATGCTAAATAATGCATAGTGCCTAAAGTTTTCATGGAATTTCAACACAAATGTCTTTGGGCAACTCTGGAAATTCCCCACCTGTGAAGTGGGAATAATGCTGGGAGAAGACAGTACCTGTCTCTTGGTGAATTCCCCTACGTCTAGCTGGTGGCCCCATTGATCCAAGACAACAAACATGTTCTCTTTTTTTGTCCTGCTACTTTCTCTTTTCTTGATTTACACAGAGTTCCTACATATCAAACCTCTTCGGTGAATTTTTTTTTGTATACCAAGTACACGCCTGCTAATTGTTTCAAAATAATCAAACCAAAATAGGAGAACACAAGAGATATAAGACCTGGATATACTGGGGCTTGCTACACACCAGTAAACACCTGCAGTTTCCTTCTAGTTTAGTAATGGGGTTTTATTAGTGAAATGCTCTGAATGTGGTTTACTGTTATACTATTTCTTTTCCTGTGGAAGTTATCAAAAATCAATTAGTTACACAGACTTATTTGAAACTTGACATAACCATACCTTCTCCTTTCCTAACTCTACAGACAAATCAGCAATTATTTGGTTTTTACTTGCTGTTTTTCCTATCAGGTGATATTCACAGATCACATTGTACTAGGAAATAAGATCAGGAATGCTTACTCCAAGGAACAAAACAAAAACAGCATGTATAAAGGGAAAACACCATCTCTACCTGCTGGTTTGAAAAGGTTTCTATTTACCTTGTGATACCCAGTGGCACTGCTTGCTGAGTTGAAGACAGTTGGAGTGGGCAACGAAAACATACTTTTAATCTGCCAAAACTATGCTGGGGTACTGTTCAGCCTTGGGTTGTTTTAGCTAGCTTGATTTTTGGATGCAGGCTTTCTGAAGATAGCATTTCCTGACAGCTTATTACAAAGGGCACAAAACATCTTTTTGGATGTTGCTGATCAATTCAACAACATCCAAATCAATTCAATAGGATTCTGACAATTCTAATGGAGCTGGAGGGTAAAAGAAAAAGCCATTCTTTTCCTCTTTTTCAAGAGAAGCTGGGGTGGGTAAAAGGTTCAGAATTTCTGAACAATTAACTAAACCCTACACACAGCTAAAACTGATATTCTTGTTTAATTTTTTCCAAGGAATTTGATTGTAAAGCACATGAGAAACTCCAAATGTTAACTTACTACTTCATTTTTTTCTCTCATTATTATGAGAACATTGCTTCTTCAGAAGCATTAATTACATGAAATTCGAAGAGCAGTGATTGGAAGAGTTTTATCTCTAAGTTATGCTAGGATTTCAATCCAATTCTCTGCCCTAGTTACAAAAACTTTGAAGTCTGAAACAAATTCAGATCTTTCTTGATGGAATTAGGAGAACTCTCTGCTTCTTGATCTTATTTGAAGAGAATGTGCAACAACAACTTACCAAAGCCATAATGTCTGAAATCACGAGAACAATGAGGAAAAGGCTGCAAAGAAAAAAAGCCAGCAAAATCAGACCATCAACCTTTTTTTTTATGGCTACAGATATTAAAAGAGCTTATTAAAATCCACAGAAAGAAATTAAAGTAAGATACAATTTCTTGCATTTGCCTTTCAAACACTCAGGTGCATCTCAATCTATTAGAAAACAACTAAAATACATGACTAGGACATCTGGCATTTATAATTTCACATTAACAAAGCTTCAATTTTGCCATGGAGAAACCTGAGTAATTTTTTTTGAGAACAAGATAATCTTACAAACAGCACCTGCCCATTCCTGATGCAGGGAGCTGTGTGCTGGGTAGACCAAATAAAGCTGATTTAGGAGCTTCATAATGGACTCAACAGTGAGAAAAGCTGTTTGGCAGACACCTGAGCTGATCAGTCCCACCTTGACAACCACCCTGCTGGGGCAGTGGCTGCCAAAGGAGGTGCTCGCCCACTTCCATATCTCTGGATGCCCATAACCTGCTCTGGGAATACCTAATATTTTGGTGGCATGCTCCCAAAACCATGGGCCTTTCTATCAGGTAGCAGGTTACTTCTGGAAATTAGGCTGTGGCTAGTAAAAGGAACCAGAAGGGAGTAGGCAGAGCTATTTTTTCCCCACCATTAACCTAATCTTCTTTTCCTCAAACTATGTAAATCCTAAATTACATGAAAGCAACTGCTGTAACTGGTTAAAACTGGTTTCTAAGTTAATGACACTGAAGTAATGGTGCAAACAGCTGACCCATTAACAAAAAAGTCTTTAACTAGAATACAGCTAATTTATCAGTACTACCATCATAAAAGTACAAATGGTTTTTTTTGGAAAATGTCCTGCTGCAGCATTGCATGAGCATGTACTGGGGGGATACCCACACCAATGCCTCCAAATCAAGAACTTTCTGATGTTGCCTGTATCAGTTGTGCTTCATCAGTAAATCCGGATGCAACAAATGAACTGCATCTCAGACACACAGAAAGGCTTCTCTCCACTAACCTATGGCTCAGATAGGATGTTGCAATCTTATGGTGCTTAGGAGGCACTCAGAGGGCTGTTTTCACAGGCAAGCTCCAACATATTGGGACAGAATATTCCCCACAGAAAAGAAGAAAAAAAAAACAAAAGAAAAGAAAAGAAAATAAAAAGGTCTTTAACTTGTAAACAGGGAGTTTAAGAGCAATTTGTCCAAATCACAAAAATCCACTTTTTGCCCTTCTGAACTGCAGGAAGCCTTTCACAACAGAAGGACAAGACTAATTTCAAGGCATGTTTATACACTGCAAAGACAAGATTGTTCCCAGTGATGGCTTAATTTATCTAGCAGGGGCAGCAAAAGCAATAAGAAATGCGGCACAGACTTCAGGATGCTCTGACAATCAGAGCACAACCTCTCCAGGGATCCCGGGTGCACCTCGCGGTTTCTGCCTCATTCCCAGGTGGATGCTGTGGCAGTATCACTGCATTTGTTACCTGAGCACAGCTAAATGAAGCTGGCACAAACACCAGACAGGGTTACAGCCACAGCCTCATAAAGTGGCACAAAAATACTTGTGTCCCCTGGTTCGTGAAAGCAGTATCATTTCCCCTCTCATACACTCAGATGCACATTCCATAAAAGTTTGCAATATCACCAGCGCTGCCAAGGCAAGCATTCACAAATTGGGAAATGCTGACCTTTATGATGCTTAAGCCCTAGAAATGGAAAGCACTAGCTGGTCATCTGAGCAACCCCAGGTCCCCAATGCAGCCCTGCTCTTGTGTTAGCCTTAGTGATGATGATGAACACCTTTCCTTGGGGTCCAAGGACAGCCCAAGCACCCTGAGCACACAGCTAAGGCAGCGCAGGTAAAAGGGGTGGTGAGTGTTGTGCCACTGCTCCAACAAGGAGTCAGATTTTGGGCTACCCCATCTCTTTGGTACTGGGTGGTGTATAAGGAGACAACAGGCAGGGACAGACAGGATGAAAGCAAACAGAAAAGCAGAGGGCATCGCAACAAGCAAGGGCAGCTTTCTCACGCTCAGCTGAGCAATGTGCAGGACAAAGTCCCTGAAGTCCTCCTGCCATGCACAACAAGACTATTGGTCAACCCCACACAACATCCCACAGTGACAAGCTCAAAATTACACTGCTGAAAGGAACCTCCTGCATCTCAGCACCATCCATAATATCACACGATGAGCAGAGGATTCAGTCATGTGCACTGGGTCTACTGAATGGCTTGAGCAAGACTAACAAAGAAAATATAAGTCCTGAGATGGGGAAAACATGAGGATATTTCAAATCTGGATACAGCACTCTGTGAGCCTGGGCACCCACACTTCCATCTCTGAAAAGCCCTTAGAGATGGGGAAAGGACTTGCAGCCATCTTCTCCTACTGCAAAAAATATGTAATACTGAACACATCTGGGAAGCACTGAACTGCAATGCAAGGACATCCAGAGCCTTTTTTTTTTTAATGCTATTTGTGGTGAGGTCAGTGCCACAAAGCTATAAATTGGTTACATTACAAATGAGCTATTTAAAAAATATTATGCTATAGGCAGAGATGCACTATAAAGTAAAAATCAGACTTTAAATTTTGCTCATTTTTTAACATTATGGAGGAAAAAGTGCTCCTTCTGTGTATTGCCAAAAAAGAATATTAAAGACCTGATTGTTTCAGACAAGGCCAACACTTCAATTTATATTCATTTATCACTAAGGAAAAAACTCCTGAGCTTGCAGAAATCACTGAAAAAAAACCAAGCCCTAATAACAAATAAAAGTAACAATGAGATCTAATAGTTTTTTTAAAAATTTACATTGAGATTTGAAAATTCTGAATTCTTGCAAAATAGATTTAAAACACTTACTAATGCAGAAATATAGTATTTACTGTACCTCTTAGAAGACAGCTGTGTTGTGACTTGAACAGCTTCGAAAGCACATGATACCAGAACAAATGGGATTGCAACCTGTTTAAAACACAAACTATATTTTGGCTTATAGTCATATTTACAAAAGAACCTGGGCAGGTTGTGAAAATATCTTCCTGCTTTTCAAATTATCACAGAATGGGTATGTTACAAAATAAAATATTGACTAGACAGGGTAGAAAACAATTTTGCAGGAAACATTTACAGTAAATGAATAAAAACCCCTTTCACAGTCATAGCTGGGCTGCAGTGAAATAAGCCATGAGGTAATATGGAAAACTATAATTAAAACGTATCCTCATTTTATTTATCCATTTTAGCACTAGTGATAAATACTTCAACAAGACCAGAAGACAGAACTATTCAGATCCATATCTCACATGACAGGCTGCAGAGTTTCAAGTGTTGTAGGACAATCTCATCACAACCACCAAAAAAGTCTGAATTACAGAAGGCATTCAGTAAGACAAGGGTCACACTGCCCCTCCCGAGCCAAGTCAAGCAAATGTAAATGGTTCAGTAAATGAAGAACAAAACAAACAAGTTAGGAAACATAAATGTTGCCTTTTGCTCTTTCCAAAGTTGATTTGCAATCCTTAAGTTAGCAGTGTATAAAACCTGACTTCTCGCATCCAGATTTGCACTATTGATTTGTGTCCTGTGGGACAACATGCAGTGTACCTGTAACTTAAGTCTGCTTTCTCTGGGAGAGAAGCAGCAGAAAATACTGCTTATTTTAGCAATAACTCATAAATTCAGTGTCTTCCTTCACCCCTCTAGCAGATCCTTTACTCAAATACTAGAAAAGAGCTACCACACCTTGCCTGCAAACCAGAAGTGCAATTCAATCTTTGACAGACTATATTAAAAAATACAAAAAATAACAGCCATTGTTAAATGACAATCTAATCAGTAGAACATCCAAAGCCTCTATTTAATGTAACGTAGATAAAGCTAATTACATATATATATATATATCTCCTCAACATTTCTATACATATTATACTACCGGAAAAGCTTATAATTTTTAAAATTATTTAAGTATTCTCAACATTTGCAATTTCCATTTTAATACAATAAACTTACCTAATGCTTGTTAAATTACACTTCCACGCATTTTAGCTTCTCTTTTGGGAAAGAATGATCTCCCTAGAAACACTACAAAGGCTGAAAGCTTCACACATGGTTAAGAAGCCTAATGAAGCTCAAATACATATATATGTTTTTGTGAATTGTGAAGTAACAACCATGTACATGACACATTATTTATTCCACAGCTCTTTGAGAAAATTTCACCAAGATTACTAACCTTCAGTAAAAGCAAGCCTCCCATCATGAAGGGGCTGAACACAGTCAAGAAACAATAGACAGAAGCAGGATCAAAACTAGAGAAACATTAAAAAGACATTACATATCTTTGAAATGGTGTTTTCCATAAAAAAAAACAAAAACAGAGCATTTAATTACCCTGTAGCACACTGAGTTGTAGATACATTTTTAAACAAGGCTTCTAACTTTATCTTCTCTTGATGAAATATTAAATTAGCAGGAACTGCCAACCTCACTTTTCTTTCTCTACAATTTTGATCTGATTGTGTTTTTCAAGGTGCCATGCTGTCAGTGAGTAACCAAGCTCTCTCCATTCATCCTGTTTATAACTTCTAATGGAATTGAACCAGCCTCACAACCAACAGGCTCAAGCTCTTAGGGAAGATGTTACAGAGAGCAGAAACGAAACAAATTGCTATCATTGCACTGACTATTGCTTGGATTCTGCTTTCCTGATTTTGCTAACTAAATTTGCATTTAGTACATCAACTGCAGGAAGAATTTTTTGTACTCTGTGTCTCGCACAAAAGAATAAAATTTACCTGTTAATAGAAGCTATGTTTCCAGTGCCAAAAAAGGCTGTCACAATGAAGAAAACCTAGATGCATTTAAGGAAAATACACTATAGAAATGGCTGCAATAAAATAAAACCAGTATTTGTCCGCTTTCATTTCAATTTACTTTCAAAATCTATCATGAAACCACAAGAAGCTGACCCAGTGTTACAGGTTTACAGTGCATTAAGAAATCCAAAGTATTTTCTAGCTCTATCTGAGATTTCACACATGACTGTATCAATTTTAAAAGACACATACTGCCTGGGTAAGGTTTTAGACCCTGCCTTGAGGCCCCTGTAAGAAAGCTGCAGCTGGCTTTTTGGGTCCCTGCCTAGCAAGATAGGAAGATCCCTGGACCACAAACCCAGCTATGCATTCAAACACATCAGCTATGCATTCAAACACATGGTTTTGCAGAAAGTAATGGCATATGCATGTGCTCTGCACACCAAAAGAGATGGCTTTATTGAGGAACAGACCATGGAAGAGGTAGTTGGCTTGTAAAAAAGACTAAACATTCCTATGCTACCCTTCCTATAGATTTTTTTTTCAAAGATTATGCTGAGTCTACCCATGGAAATATGAGACTCCCGTTTTTTCCTTACTTGAGGGAGGACGTCTCTGGCAGTATCTGTACAGCTGGAAGTTTTTTGATAAACCCTACCTTTTTCATCTAGATACAACACTTGCTACTACATGAGCCCACGAAAGGTATTTTTCTTGCTCCTGAGCTCATTGGAGCCCATTATAGCTCACACGGCTTCAGCTGAAGAATGGTTTTTAATTGTTTTTTTTCACAAGGCAGAGGGTTAGTCAGTGAGGATGGGCTGCTGTTGCGAGAGTTCCCTCTGTTCCTTTTGCTCCTGTTATAGCTCCTGCAGTGGATCATTTAAGTCTCTCCATAAACAGTTTGTTACCAACTGTTCAGTAGAATCGCTGGGATTCTGCATGCAATATTTTGGAAGTATTAGGTCAGCATAACTGAAGAAATCATGCTTCCCAAGAGTATAACATAATTTCAAGTTTAGTAACACAGCAGTCTAACAGCCTAGTGCAGTTCGGCTGGTTGTGATTTATAAGAAGAACAGGTCTGCAATAAAATAAACAAGAAAATACCAGGAACACATAGGTCTAATCAAAATGCTAAGCATGAGCAATCTGAATCTTTTCCTCAAAGACCAGGCTCTGTGGTTTCTCAGCAGATGCCAGCTACTGGGCCCAATATCAGGAACCTTGGGACAACCTTAAGATACACAGTTCACAGGGTCATAGTTGCAGTATGACTGCTCCAGCAGAAAAGGTTTCTCCTCTGATATAAGTATTTCTTAACATTAAACAGCATCTAAATTTTGAAAAGTCACAACATGTTTCGAGCAGGAAAAGGAGATCCGCAAATTGGTATTTTTTCAGGAGCTGAGCAAAACACATTCAAGTGTTTTAGATTAAAGTAGTGCTCACTTGTGGGGCAGTGTGAAGAGCAGAAAAGGCCTTGACTCTGTGCAAGCACTGTATTATCAACACTTCTCAGCACAAATCCAAAACACAGCCTCCCACTGGCTACTGTGAAGAAAATGAACTTCATTCCAGCTATATTCAAGTGTTAAAGGAGTACTATGCTGGAGCTTAAAAAAATAAAATTGGATAGCTTGATTTTTTCTTTTGCTGATTTTTAGCATCTGACAGCAGTACCTTTACTAAAGTTAGCATTTTTTGGTAAAAATAGCAAATGAAATTGATACATCTATTGCAAGGTGTCTCAGCTCTTTTAGTCATACTAAAGCAAACACAAACATCAAGCACATAGCGAATTGTTCTGTCTTCTTTCTTAGCACTAATCTGCCTTCTTAAATAGGTATCTGTTACACTTTCTCTGCTGCAGATTCCCAATGTCCAACAGCACAGACACAAATTCCAAAAGTGTGGACTTTGTGAGCGTGACCCACCCTCTCAGACCTGGTTATTTGACAAACTATAAAGCCCGCTTTTGTAGCAACCAGTATTGAGACAACTCCCGCCCCAGCTACAACAACTCACTAAATAACACTAAACCACCCTATATTCTAGACTGGCTCCCTTTCTCTCCCATTTTCCCACCCACCATCCTTGTTGCCAAATAGCTCTCACTAAATTGCAGTCCCACAATGAAGGAGAAAAATGACCATGTTATCAATGTACAGTCTAAAAAAAAAATAAAAAATCAGTTGCAGTATCAGTTACAGGAATGCAAACTGACAGCTATGTTAGTGAACAAAGCTCTTCCCTCCTAAGCTCATATAATTTCTAACTTCAGAAATAACTTCTGATATAAATAATTCTAGGCCAGATTCTGGGAACATGTTTCACTAAGAGCCTGCAGGAACTTTCCTTCTTGTTTCATCTGCCTGCTACCTAACACTTGCTTCCTAACACACGGCCATACTCTAAAAATGAGAATAACTTTAATATCACCTATTTCAACTGATTTGCTGAAGGTGAGCAAGTTCCCTCCAGTCAAAATGTAATAAAACAAAACCAAACTGAAAACAGAACTCCTCAGAAAAAAGTTTACATCAACTACAATGGTCATAAGTGGGCAAAGAGCCAGATTCTAAAACAATGCATTTTTAACTACTTGA
The DNA here is from genome assembly GCA_013400915.1 of Pardalotus punctatus. Lineage (NCBI taxonomy): Eukaryota > Metazoa > Chordata > Aves > Passeriformes > Pardalotidae > Pardalotus > Pardalotus punctatus. Next base: position 81,649 of record VZTX01004846.1, on the reverse strand, counting down.
TAAAAGAGCATAATGTAAAAGACCATTGTCTTTTGAGTGATAGGAGTCAAATCATCTTTACCAGCTTCTGTTCCCAGTGAGTACCAGGCTGCAAATTTTGCTTGCAGGTCCTTTTGAAACAAACCCATTTTTTCCCCTGGAATGCAGCAACCAGCAAAAGGATACAAAGAAGAAGGACCTCCGGACATCATCCAAGTGGAGCTGTCGAAACTGAGTTATATCCATAGCATAGGTGAAATTGAAAACAGCAAGCTGGAAAGACAGCAGAAGAAATCAATACCAAATATCAACTAATGGACTTTGATAGAGCCACCATATTTCTACTGAAATGAATGAGAAAGAAATCTACTTCCCTATCATCTGTTATTAGAGTATTATAATAAGCACTGCAAACCTTTCCCATGGTTTCATTATTCTTTAACGAATTAATGAATCTGCCTGAGAGACTGTACAAGTAAGATGATCAAATGAAGAGTGCAGCTTCCGCTGTTATCAACACTAAAAATGAAGTCTACACCTTAGACTTATAATCATCTTTTTTCATCAGCAATATTCCTCCTACACACATACCCTTCCACTGCTCACATGAGCATATGGATAAAGATCCTCAAAAATGAAAGACTGCAATTATCCTCATTTGACTTATTTTGTGAGTGAAAATAGTAAAATACTCTCCATCTCCTTTACTCAGTTCTCAGCACAATATCACTTGACTTGAAGAGAAATTATCTTCATGGAATTTAAGAGGTCAATGAATTCCTTTTCATTGAGGAAAAGAAAATATCAAGTAATAGACATTCAACACTGATAACATTTTAATTTAAAATAATCTCTCATCATCAGAGAATTGAGCTGGATTCTCTAATACCAGATTTACTTTGTAGCATATATTAACAGGCATTCTAGGGATGATATTTTCTAATGCAAAAATGGGAAGCAGGGGTAAGCATTATTGTTCCTTTTACTTGAAACCAAAAGTTTCAATTGAATGTTGACATACATGGAGTGACAACATAAAACATAATTATAGCCTACCTACATTCTTTTCATTTGCATTTGATTAATAATATGTTCATCACTGTTTAATACTATTTTAAACAGAATTTTATTTTACAACAAAGAGAACACCACACTAACATCAGACAGGTAAGCATCACAGATGCCTTGCTGCAAGATGCAAAAGATAGAGTGGATTCTAGAGTGGAAGAGAAACTCCACCCCACAGATACTAAACACCTTTAGTTGCAATCAGGGCATCATGCTAAGTGTAATTTTTACATTCAGATTCCATCTCTATTGCTTAAGATGCTGCAGAATACACTCACAAATTACCATAAGTAAATGCACCATAAACAAAAAGTGATTCCTGTTTTTATTTATATTTTTTAGCCTTGAATTCGTAAAGCTTGCTCTCTCTTCATTTTTGAAATTGTCCTCCTTGTAGGAGCACCACAAAACCACAGTATGTGTCAGGTTTGCTCTGATGACTGCCTTGGCTCAGGTTTCAACCTCCAGGACTCTTCCCTAAATACTGTGAGCTGCAAAAGAAGGAAAGATGTGTACCAACACTTCTCTTCAAGTGACTCTGGCCATTCTCATGCATCTGTACCCAGGTGGGCTCATTTGGGAGAAGCCAAGGGAATGCCATGGTGCACACCCACCTGAGTTCCAAGGACCCAAACCACTGCAAATGGCACTTGGGATATGACCTAAACAGTGGCAGAGTCCCAATTTGTTCAACCCTAGACCTAACCTAAGAGCCAAGCTGCAATGTGAGCAGCATGGCCTTTGCAAATTGTTGACAATACACGAAATTTTAAGGTAGAAGAAGTTATGTTGATTACAAAATTCACTCTTCTCCTCCAGGCAAGTCTGAGAAGGTGCTACTTCCAAGTTAGCCTCCAGATCCTTGTCAGTCTAAACAGAAATAAGTCTCTGTCCTTGAACAAAGAAAGGACAAAGTCAAATTAAAATTTCTTATATTTCCTATGGGTCTTTCCAGAAATCAAATTATTTCTTTTCAGCCTCTCACTCATGAGTTTGTGATCAGACAAAAAAAAAGTACAGTGACATTGTACTTACTCTGAAGAGTTACTGTACCTCATACTGAATTATGACTGCACTTGACAGAGAGAGCTCTGTAGCCTACAGACCATACCACTGTGTCTTACTAAGTCAAACTGCCTTCCTAGAAATGGCTGTGATGTGCAATACCTTCAATAACATGAATTACAAATCTTTCTTACAAGGTCACACTCCTAGTTCATGAAACAGCTGATACTGGCTTCCCAAACTGAAAAGAAAAGCAGTGTTGCTCTCTAAAAACCACCCAGAATACTTATTACAGAAAGGGAAAGAGAAAGGGAGAGGAGAGGAAGAGAAGAGAAGAGAAGAGAAGAGAAGAGAAGAGAAGAGAAGAGAAGAGAAGAGAAGAGAAGAGAAGAGAAGAGAAGAGAAGAGAAGAGAAGAGAAGAGAAGAGAAGAGAAGAGAAGAGAAGAGAAGAGAAGAGAAGAGAAGAGAAGAGAAGAGAAGAGAAGAGAAGAGAAGAGAAGAGAAGAGAAGAGAAGAGAAGAGAAGAGAAGAGAAGAGAAGAGAAGAGAAGAGAAGAGAAGAGAAGAGAAGAGAAGAGAAGAGAAGAGAAGAGAAGAGAAGAGAAGAGAAGAGAAGAGAAGAGAAGAGAAGAGAAGAGAAGAGAAGAGAAGAGAAGAGAAGAGAAGAGAAGAGAAGAGAAGAGAAGAGAAGAGAAGAGAAGAGAAGAGAAGAGAAGAGAAGAGAAGAGAAGAGAAGAGAAGAGAAGAGAAGAGAAGAGAAGAGAAGAGAAGAGAAGAGAAGAGAAGAGAAGAGAAGAGAAGAGAAGAGAAGAGAAGAGAAGAGAAGAGAAGAGAAGAGAAGAGAAGAGAAGAGAAGAAAAGAGAAAAAAAGAAAGGAAAAAAAAGGAGAAAAGAAAAGAAAAAAAGAAAAGAGAAGAGAAGAGAAGAGAAGAGAAGAGAAGAGAAGAGAAGAGAAGAGAAGAGAGAAGAGTAAAGAGAAGAAAAAAGAAAAGATGTTAATTAACCTGATATATCTGTCAAGAGCTGTTACCTTTGGTTTGAGTGAAAGACCATAGTGCTGCAGCGCTTCTTGTTCCATATTTATCCATACAAACATCAAACCAAAAAGCACCAGTGGAAAGAGAGCTTCATACCTGAAAAGTAATTAATGTAAGCATCATAGTAAGTGCAGTCACTGGTAACTAATTCACACCAAATGCTAACATGTTTCTTTTCTTTTTTCTTCACACAAAGGATATACCAAGACCTAGTGGCATTCTCCCCCTTCTGTCCCTATTTCCAAGTACCCACAGTTGGTTGGTTGAATTTTAAAGCCATACAGTAGTTAAATGGCAAAAGTAGGAGACAGTTTGCTTCAGCTTTGACAAGTTTTGTATGTTTTGTTTAATGGCTGCCACAATGTTGGATGACTGCCTTCTTTACTTTTAACAAAATCGGAATAAAATTAAAAGAAAGAGGAAAAAAATAACCATATTTGACATTCATTTTCTGCAAAATGGAAAATTTTTTAATGACAGCAACTTGGAATTGAGGGGTTACAGTCCAACTTAATCAGCAACTAGAGACTGTGCCTCTTTAGGATCTAATCAGACAAACTCATTACGGTGATCTCAGTTTGGCTCTACAGAAACAGACATCTATAATAAAGGAGCATTACATTTCACTTCAGTGCAATGTTCTTTCCTTCACTGTATTCCAATCCTTCACAACAGCAGCATCAAGTCACACTCTAACCATGGCCACTAAGTTGTTCTAGCTACACCCCCAATCTCTGAGAAGTACTTTGGCTCCTACAGCACTCAAATTCCAAAGTATGAATGTACTTATGCAAGAGAGTAAGACCCCAAGATAACATAAAACTGGAAGACTGAAATTGGATAATATTCAGTTTCTCCAATTCCACTTCATGGTACCTCCCAGGTTTTTTTCTTTCAGGATAAAATTACAATACTGACACTGACTGTAATACTGATTCTGACAAGATTGTAAATGTTTCCTTTTATTTTTTCCTTCTTAGACACACACCTGTTTGTCTAAAAAAATGAGGAAATCGTCACAGTTAATCTTGGTATTGTTTCCATTGGGCTACAAAAGAGTTTCAAAATGAAACAAAAAATTTCGAATAGACATTTCCACTTTAATTATCAGAATGACAGTTAAACATGAAGATGAAACAGTTGTGTTGTCAGTAATAGAAACACTACAACCCTTACAATGGTCTACACTTGCCTACAGATTAAATTACTTCAGCTGAGTCGGTGACAAGTGGCTGTATGCAATCATGCTCTTCAGCTGGCTTCAGAACTTCTACTTAACTACCCCTAGAGAGGTGCTGCAGTTACCCAGGCAATGCACTGGGTTATCAGTACATGGTATAAGAGTGCACTGAGGAGAGAAACACTGGACACTTTTGGCACCAGTGGTTTTGTTTTCTTTTTTAAGAATCGTTCCAAAATTTTTCGGTCTATTTGGACATTGTAGGAAGACAGCAGAGAGCTGTCAGCATTTACATGGTCTGGTACAGGGCCAAAATACAAAGAGGGAGATTGCCAGCCTCAGAGCCAGCCTCAACATTCATGCTTTACCCAGTAGCCAGCACAGGCTAAGAAAGTTGAATGTAAGAATGTGTGTGCAGTCAGGAGTAACATTAGGATCAAAATCTTAATGGGGAAGTGGGAGGAAGGGGAGACAGAAGAGTTAAAAAAAAGAAAAGGAGATGCTTCAACCAAAATGAGAGTATCCACAGGAGGCAGCTATTGCAAAATGTCTGCTGCAAGATGTTTTATTCCACTTAATTTTCCAGTGTAATTAAATCCAGAGGATAAGTGGGAGGGGAGGCAGAAAGAACAGTTCCTATACTCCCCATTAATTATGATCTTAAGAGCTACCGAGTCTGAAAAAAAAAGGGTTGGCTGATATAGTGTTTTCTTCATTTAAAACAGAGGAGTTGACTTTTATCCAAAAAGAAGCAAAGTCTAGTCTTTATGGGAAACAACATCCCTTTGAAAAAAAAATTACTTCCACACAAATCTCTCAAAATAAAATTTTCCCTCATTTTAGGACTACCTGTTTCCTGGCCCACATAATTTAAGCCATAACTAGACACCAGTGCTGAGCAGCTGGGAGAAGCTATTTCCTTTTGTTTGCGAGCAGAAAAGCACACGTCAAAACAACAAAGGGCATAAACTAAACCAGACTTTCTTATTTTGGTGCAAGATTGTTTGAACACACACCCTTCCAGACACTGCTTTGTCTAGTTGAAAGGAATGTCAATAAACTAGTGTTTATAATACAAGGAGGAACCTGAAAGTTCCCCTGAAATTTTATTTAGTAAACTGAACAAGGAGATAAATGCTGGAAGCACCTGTTACACCTTCAAGAGAAATGTGCATGAGATGAAGCAGATTCCCATACAGCCCTGGATTTTCACACGTAAAACCAACCCAAATAGACTAAGAAAGAATTACCCTGTGCTGAGGAGTAGGTAGATGGACATCAGGGAGAGCAATATGCTGAACAGTCTCTGAAAGAGAAACGTGGGGCTCAGTAGCAGCAACACTGGGGAAGAAACTGCAATAACAAGAAGAGATCCATCAATCACAACTTGCAAAACATTTCATCCTCAGTAACATGACAACTTTCCTTGAATCTTGACATTTTATGTACAGAAATTCAATACAGATCATATATGACCCTCTATTTTCAGAAGTTACTCTTGCTAAAGAATATCCAGTGTTTGGAATGTTTCACATTTATCAAAAGCAATTTAAGTTCTCTATCATTTTAATTCCCTGTCTTTCTGTGGCAGTGGGTCATACCAACACTGCAGGACCTCACTGGTGGAAAACCTCCTAATCTAAACACAATGGTCTCTCCCGAAAACTGTGTAATCCCCTAANCGTCACAGCCTTTATAATTTCTCATGAACTGATGTTAGTAAGTCCTTAAGATGATACAGAAGCACCACCCTAAAACCCAGTCAAACTTGACTGGTCAATACTACACTGAGAACCACTTACCATGGCCCTGAGGACCTCTGGCAGCTCAAAGACTGCAGTGACAAAGCCACAGCTCCACTGGATTAGAACCATAGAAAGGCTTGGGTTGGAAGGGACCTTAAAGATCACCTAGGCCCAAACCCCCTGACATGGCTGGGGAACACCTTCCACTAGGACCAGGCTACTCAGAGCTCCATCCAACCTGGCCTTCTATCCTTTGTAATTAGATTAGGAATTGGGCTACTGCAAAAGTGAGTAAAGAGGAAGAAAAACAGGAAAGATGGCCAACGCTTGAAGAAGAGAAAGGGAGAAGGAAAAGCATTGCTGTGATTTAATCTTTAAACCCAAATTTTTTAATATGAAAATTGCATGTTTATAAAAAAGTATGGTGACAAATAACATTCATGTGATTCTTCATTGCAGTACAGTAACTTCACCTTACTGAATCATTCAAAGGCTGCATCAACGGTAAGTCAAATTTAATAATCACTCTAAGAAACACAAAACTATAATATATGGAAAGTACTCGCTTGTGATTATCACCATTGTATACATTAGTATTTATAGTAAACATATCAATGAAAGAGAGGTGAGGAGAATTCTGAGTCCCATGGGTCAGTGTGTTTTATTTCCTGGCTTTCAGCCTTGGCCACTGCTACAATTACAGATTAAGTGACTTCAAGGATGCTCCAGAAGGCCCAGTTCAAGGAGGAATTCCAGGTACCTCATGAAAGTCAGAACAGCTAGAAAAAAATTCAGCATGGCAACCAGCCTCTGTGAATGACACCCAACCTATCAGATGTGTATCACTCTGAGTGCAATCATAGACAAGAACAGATGAGTGGCTGGTAGGTGATAATTAGTCTCTCTCTTCCTTCTCTGATATAATACATCAGATATTAATCATAAAAAGACCTGCAGGTTTCTGGCTGGCCTATACAAACTTCTGCATACAGTTGTGACACCAAATTCCTCAAATCTGGCAATTTGCTATAATAGATTTCCACAAATGAAAATTATAAGACATATTATACATTAATTTAGGAATATCTGCTAATATTAAGATGATTCTGAAGAACATGCGAAGCAGCTGAATTAATGTTACACCTCCTGGTTTTACCTCTATGTTTGCAGTTAAATACACTGCATGAACCTTAGAGTGTAACAGCTAAAGCCAGCTGGACACAGGCCTGCAGGAACCCAGCCATCACTAATTCACTTGCCTGGTTCCCCAAACACCAGTCGTTCTCAAAAAAAAAAAAAAAAATTGGGTCAAAGTTAAAATTTAAACAGTAAGGCTTCATATTAATCAGGATAAATAGTTGGAAAGGGGGGAAAAATCCCCAGAAAACTTCAGAAGAATTATTATCATTCTGACACAATAATAAATCAGTATTATTATGAACAAGTACTGGTAACTGTGTGTTTCTGGTTCTATAAATACACAAAGACATGCAAAATGAGTGTTCAGTAAGTAACAGTGCCATTCTTCCACAACTAAGCAAAAAGATGAAGAGGAGTTGGACCACCAGTAATCCCATCAACCTTGGAAAAGCTACAGTAGAGTTTGGTACCTTAATTCTCATGGTGTCCCATTTGTGGTACACACTGGCAACAAGGCAGGTGCTAGTTGTGGTTATGGTGATGACGAGGCATTTCTCTCCAAGAGGAATACTGAGGACATGTTGGATGCCTCAGTGTTTTACCTGCTTAATTCCGTGTTTAATTATGGAGAGCAATTTCAGCAAGTACACAAAGCTCCTACCTTGTATATCATATTCACTTAGAATGATTACTTCCAGTCTGAAAGATGTTGGTAAAATATTCAATACCACTGTGGCAGCAAGTAGACATTTTGAGTACCTACAGTTTACTTCACTGTTAGCTTTATTTTTATCATCACCCACAACAAAGAGAATTTCTAATATACTTTTTTCTCATAACTCTAAACCTCTCTGACTGCCTGAATCATCTCTTAGATGAAAAATGTTTCTCTTTCATCCTTACGCAGGAGAGAAATATAACCTTTACACTCAATTCCTGCTCCAGTAAGCCAAGCAGGACTTCATCGATTTCATTGACCTTACAACTGCAAGAAATTCATCCACACAGAGATTCCCCTTTAGCTTAGCAGGCTACAAAGAGTTAGGAGAGCATGATGGAAAGGAAAATGCTCCCAAGAAAACTACATTACTAAGAAAGCACTGCTCACACACACACAGCTCACAATCAGTGAACTTAATCTTGAATCCATTTGCTCAAACAGAAGCAGGATTGCTAAAACTGACAAGATCTACTTAAGTTATAACAGTGTCACCAGTACAGGAATGTAAAAAGACAACCAGCAAGTAGGTAACATGGGCCACAGTTCTTTTATTAAGCTATGTTTAAATTCCTGATCTTGACTGGTAGCAAAAAGCTGTTATCAAACTTCGCATGTGATATGTTTAGCTCTAAAACAAATCCCATACTTCAGATCACTTAGGGATAAACAATGCTTAACATTTTCTAGTGGAGCCCTATAGAAATTATTTTATAGCTGAAATATGAAAGGTATGGCTTCACCGTATTTCAGAAGTCCGGTAACAATTCATTTGTTCTGTTTAATCACAGAGATTTTTGAATGGTGAAAAGTGTTTAAACTTGTAAATTGCTTTTTTCTTTAATAATTAGACTTTAAAAGATATCAAACATACACTATCATCATTATTTCACAGGTATGTTTCAAGGCAGCTCTCAAAATCACTTCCACGCTCCAAGGGTCTCTGCCACCAGCTGCAGCTTCAAGTTTACATTGAATTACAGCAACAACCTTTGGTCATTTCCCTATACCCAACTGGATTGCTTGCAGAACATCTCAGATCACCCAGATCTGGCTCCAAGCAAAACAAAAAGGGAATTTATGCCATTATACCCCTAAAAGGGGTCTTCAAAATATTCAGAACACTCAAAAGATAAAGCTACTTGTAAATCAAAGGTATTTGCACTTTATCACAAGCTTACAAAAGAATAATATATTAGAAGACTAACACAATTCTCAAAAAGCTCACTTAGGAAAGCAAAAGTACTGAAGAAATATCAGCAGTCAGAGAAAGGAAAGCAAGATGCTGATGAAAAAGTGACATCAGCCCCCACCCAACCCCAGGCTCCACAAACTGCCAGCATAACAGTTTGAGAGGGAAGATTTTCTTACCTAGAATCATCCAGCTAATAATTTGATTCATTACAGGCAATCCCTGTTTGTTCTTAAGACTGTTATGGGTACTGCTCACAACATATGTCGAAAGTGCAACACTGAACATCTAGAAAGAAGAGATCGGACAATGAAACACAAAACTAATGTATGGATCTCCGCCATCCCATAATAAATACATAAATATGCTTTAGAGTTGCATAAACACTTCATCTGAATCACCATAAGAAGAGGAAGTCAAATACATAGTGTCAAAAATTTATAACTTTTTATAATTTACAATTACTGGCTTTTTAAAACGTCCTTCTAGATTACTTTTTATTAGTATTCTTATTATTCATTCGTGCTATTTTAAAATAGCATACATAAGTGACCTGGATCACTAATGTGACATGATATGCTCTTTGTCAAGCATAACTATTTAAACACTCATGCAAACCACAGAAAACACACACCCTCAGTCCTTCAAGGTGCACTTGTCCTCAAACAGCAGCCACAAAGAACAAGCAAAGCCTGAAGAAATGGGTACAGGGTGAAGGGGAAGGCTCCTGTAAGAAGAGAAGCAGCAGCAGAACAGATTGAAGGTGGCTTTTAAGAGATGGAAAGAAGTTGTCGGGTTCTTTTTCCCCCAGTTAAATTGACTGAACCACCTCAAGCACAGCCCTCTGCCTTGGAGAAGCAGAGAAGCTGGAGAGGTTTTTTTTTTTCTTTGACAATTCAAGAGACACCATTCTGTCATCAAGTACGTGCAAAAAACCTTAGGAAAATTACCCCATGAGTCAGTTATTTTTGAAAGGTGACAATTATCCAAGAAAAGCTTGAGCCAAGTTTTCAATTACTGCTATTTATTCACAACTCTGCAGTTCCACTAAAAGGCAAATCAAGCATGCACAGTACTTTGCAAACATGTGCTTTAAAACTGCATTACAAGATGTAATTGCTGTTGTGGCTTTTTTAGTGCACAGCAACTACACCGTTCACATCCATCACTTTTTACCATATGAATAGCTGCTATTTCCCTGATAGACTGCAGTGATACCTAGTGGGATCAGCCTAGAGGATACATTTAGCATCAGCATTCTTTTTTGGCAAGTTTCACAGGTGCTCAGTATCTGCTGCTTCTATTTAATTTCAGGCTACAAGAACATGTACCTCGTATTTCTCAGTGACATCAATAACCGGGGTCAACACATTAGGCATCCAGAAGCTCAGGGAATTGGACCCTTTAGACCTCTGATGTTTATTTTGGGTGCTTTTGCTATATTCGGGCCAGATCTCTCCCCTTTGATATATCTTATCAAGTTCTTTTCAGTGTCATGAGCTTTGGTAATTCCTCTGATATCCCCTCGACACCAGAGACGTCACTTTGCACTGACTTTGTGCTACCCTCCATAATGTACCCAGAGCCTTGGAAGACTTGCGATGACCTGGAAACATTAGTAAGCACCGTGTACTGCTGCTAGATCTATGCCAGTGCCCAGGGAAAGGTTCAGCATGTGCTTTTGAGAATCTGTGCTCGCAGTTTAAGTAACATTCAAACTGCTCTTGGCTTCCACCAACATCTCCAGGACTGCAGAACTGAGCAGAAGAAACTTGGAGATGCAAAGAGATGTCTCCAGCTAAGAACCTGTTTGCCTTCATCCTTCACAACCTTCTCTGGTGTTCAGAGCTAATTTCTGAACATCTTAATAGCAGCTCTCAGACACACATACCTGTAGGTCGCAGCTGGAAAGAAAAAACCAAGGGTGACACCTGCAGTCCCAACACTGCCAGCAGCTCTGGCTGGGAGCTCTCCTAAGCAGAGAACATCATAACGACCCATAGGGAGAATGGCAGGAGAACTGGTGTCATCAACTGTGCACAAGGCTGGCTGAGACACCCTTCCTGTCCCCTGGTTCCACCAGTATGACACAGATTCCTACTGTGTACTTCTCCCATTTAAAAAACATGTAGATGTACTTAGCGATATGGTTTAGTGGTGATCTTGGCAGTGTTAGGTTAATGGCTGGATTGATCTTACAGGTCTTTTCCAACCAAAATTATTCTATAATTCTAATTTAGAGGAGGAAACAAATGAACTGACCACCTCAGACCCACATGAAGTCCAAGCCTCCTGGGAATAGTAACTTGGTCCAACATTATCAACCAATGAAAACAGCATGTTTTCAGTAGTGTGGCAAAAACTGGATATCACCTATGAAACTGATGGCAAAGGGAAATTGGTGCTCTCTCCAGCAGCTGATGGATTGTGAATGACTCCTGTTTTCATCGTTACTGAAGACTTAATGACCTCTCAGATATCGTAAAATCAAAGAATTTTTTAGGTTAGCATAGGTTTAACTCATCAGTGACCCCAACATCAAGTAGCAATGTTATCAGAGGAAAGCATAACCTCTGACTGCCTCCAAACTCACTTAAGGGAGACCTGCAAAACCTACTTTTAAGAAATCCCTTGTCAGATGCAAAGCAGGAACTTGATTGAGTGTGCTTATCTATTTGAACGTCAGTGGTCTGATCACCGTTTGTCACTGCAATATAGGTATTTTCACCTGACTAGGGGATTCATCTCACCTTTAAAACTGTCTGGGAGTTGTAAATCAAAACATAGGATTTCAAAATGCTCCCAATGAGCATTTTTTAAGATTAATCCTTCCTATTCCCACTGAAAAGTCCAAATCAAAGAAAAATGTAAAAGGAAAATTAGGGAATTCTGTTGCCCAGAAATAATAGTATTCTGACAAGTATTTTCCTTCTGTATTCCTGTACATTTCAAAGCAACTAAATGTTACCTAACCTCAAAAAAAGGTATGTATTTAGAAACACATATAATGCCTCTGTAATGTCCTTTTCTCCCTCTGCATCTGAATAATCTCACCTCCCCATCCTTTCCTTATCCAGAATGTGAGTGGTGAATCCCATATTTTCCATTTCCAATTAAGGTACCGAAACAAAAATCTGATAGAGACTAGTAATTAGATGTCATTATTGTAAAATATCTTCTGATCAAGATTTGAGGAACTTTATGATCTTCTTCAAAGTTGGGAGAAAAATGAAGATGTAACTTCCTGAATGAGCAGGCAGAACATTTTCATCTAATTAAGTATCATTCCGTGAGTGAATTTCCTGATTCTCTAAGTTTGCTCAAGAATAGTCTGGCATTACTTTTTTACTACAGATCTATTTCTTCATCATCATGAGATGCTGCAGCAGTTGTATGGTGAGTTGAGGTTGGCCTACTGAGCTGCTCCCTCACTCCCCCATCCAGTGCAAGTTTTTTTCAGGCATTCCAGCAAGAAATCCATTGCTGAGTGTATATTGGAAATCTATGTTCTAAATGCTTAGGAAAGGAACTGACACCTCTTTTCCACATGTAAGTTGGAAATAAGATACATCACCACCACATTTTGCATGCATTCATGCTCAGGTAAAGCCATTTTAAGCATTCATTACTCTTTCCCCTCCTCCTTCCAAGGAGTTTGAGTTCCATACCTAAATCACTGATATAATGACTGCATTGCTTTGCTCAGCACGAAACTCCAGCACACACTAAATCATAACTGATAAAGCTGGTCCTGAAATAAAACTATTACCTTTAATAAGGCGAGGAAATAAAAGAAAAGAAAAAGCAGACATGCAAGGTATTACTAGAATCTTAAAGCCTTCTAGAACTTAATTAGCTCCTAGTATGAGAAAACCCTACCTATCTCAGGAAGCTGTAATTCACCTGAAAGAAGACTTAACCAACAGAAAACCAACTCAGTATCAGTCTCACACTATTTTTCTACAGCCAGAAACTGGAACTAGTTCAGCCCCCTGAACCAACAAGCCTGCCCTTAGCACGCACATGCAACTACCGCAAAGGTCACTGGAAGTGACGTACACAGACCAAAGGCAGGACAAACTCTCCAACTCTCCAAGCAGAGCATCAGAATATATATGCACATCTATATATCAATCAGTGTTATAATGCACAGGATAGACTTTTGGAAACACAGCATGATGATGTTTAAATATGTGCACATGGTCCTCTTGAAATAGCCAAGGGGAAAACTCTTAGGAACAAGCACTTCCTTTTTGAAAATTGTGGCCTCAGTAGAAACACGTTCTTGGAAAGTAAGTAAAAATTTGCACATAAAACCCCTCTAACATTCAGAATTACTGAAAAGTAACAACTGACCTGATAAAAATATACTTTCAGATCTTCATTATCTCTGTAGTTATTTTCACTTTTACGAAGAGATGCCAATGAGAAGCAAGAGATCAAGAGGGTCAGCAAACCAGCTGCTATTCTGCAAAAACAAAAGAACAACAAAATCCCAGGAAATATCATCAACAGTCTTTCTTTTGCTGCTGTATGCTGTATTGTTGCACTTGACACCCCAAATCAGATTCAACCCCAGGAGCACTTTGGCTTTCCTAACCCATCCTGCATATTCAGATAGTGTCACCACATTCCTCCTGGATCACCTGACCCTGCTTTCATCCCTATGTTTTCTTTTTATGACTGAGCTGAGTCAGGAGCTCCCTGTTCCTACTATACAAGTTTTATTAATGTACTGAGAAGCCTTGACTTGACAGATAGTGCCACTACTCAAAAACAGAACCACCTATTTCTCACTGGCACTCTGATTTTTCCTTCTTTTATCTCCTCCCCCAGCATCAACTTATCTTCAACATCCTGAAGTGTCAGATATACATATATTTTTAATTGCTGCTTCAAAACTCCCATGAAAAGTTTCAGACAAACACAGTGTTTCAAAACTACAATGTTTCATCAGAAGAATAAATAGAAAGATGCACAGCCTGGGTAGAATGAATATAAAGAATTGTCTGAAAGGAAGATCTGAAGGTAATTTAATTCTATTTTAATTTCTAAGCTGTGCACATATGTTCTAAAGAATAGAAAAACCTCAGTTTGGACCAGCAGAAATACATACATGTGTATATACAGCTGAGAGGCTGTAATAGAGTCAAAGCAAATCTGTGCTGAATATTTCTAATGTGCCCAAGGAGCGACACTAAGAAAGGTTTTCAACAGATAGATTTAAAACACAGTGGAAAATATTGAGGCAGAATGTCAATAATCTGGAAATATCTGGGCTCATAATTCTACCTGCAATCACATATTATTGCTCAAATCTCGTATTTCATTGAGAATCAGGCACCCTGGCTCTGCTGAGGCATGGTATCTTCTGCCAGACAGCAGGAGCCATTGCAGTCTAGGGTAAATTCATTCTCTCAGCACTAACTGAAATGAGATCACAAGCCTAACCCCTCAGGCCAACCACCTGGATTGCATCCAGATAGAAGGAAATGCCCCTATGACCAAAGAGTGGCTCACAAGAGGAAAGGAACGGGTAACAATGACGTACTAGAAAAACAACACAAATTAACAACTGTAGAAAATCAGACAAGCAATACCAGAAAGGAAGACTCAGGACAGAGAAGCAGAAATGGAAAGAGACAAAGGAGATACTAAAGAAGAAGAAAGTTCTGCCTATCCTGTTTGCTTTATTTCCCTGAGTATCTCATTAGGTACAGAGTGCTATTCAAAGACAGATTATTCAAAATTAGATGGACAAATTCTGAAAGATGCTGTCAAAAATATATTGCTTTTGACTAATCTTTATTCACATATGATAGTGCTATTTACCATATTTCCACCCCACTGAAGCTTCTTTAATAATCACTTTTATTTTCATGTAAAATGTAAAAAATTTTGTACTGTGAGAAATGTTTCCCTTGATGAGAAATTACAGAATAACACAAAGACCAAATGGATGTGGCAAAAGAATTAAAAGTCTATTCTCATTCTCATTAGTGAATAACTGGGGTCTCTATAATCATGTTATTTAAATTCTGAATTTCAACTACTGTCTCAGCCAGCTTTCAATTATACAATTCCTCATATATACCAAAGGCAGCCTAAACTTTGAATCAAAGAGGGAATAAAAAATTTAAAGAACAAGATGAGATTCTTACACCAGAGGAATGTTTGGGTCTCTTCCTACAACAGGCATTAATGGAAATATTGCCAGGAGCACACACAGGAGAGTCCAGATCAATGCTTTTGTCTAAAAGAAGGAGGTCATGTGAACAGAAAATTGTGTCATCATAAAGATATACTGCAGTGAACTACTAACAGCTACTAGCATCTCCCATGAGCAAAGACTCTCGGGAGTAAAACTAGCTTAAAAAAAAAAAAAGCACAGGGTCATTGGTATTACAGCACTTCAATTTAATACAGAAAATAATTTAATTTACATAGCTGTCAAAATCCCATCACAATGATAATTAAAGCTAAGTTTACATTTACAAGCACTTTCTCAAAGCATGGCCTTCATACACACTGCAGGTGTCAAAAATCTGACAACTGATCTTATAGAAGTAGAAGGAAGACATAAAACTAATATCCTCAAGGTTGCAGCAATTAAATAATCAGCATTGAGAGAGAATACTCTGAGAATATGGTAAAACTATCCAGTCTTTGAATGTATGTGCCATTCGATTTAGCCACCATAATCATCTAAGTAGTTCTCTAAATTCTTTGCTAGAAAGAAAAAAAACAAACAACCCTATCCCAGGTGTTTTATTTAACTAAAATCATTAAGAGCTGTATCATTTAAAGTTTTCAAGCTCAAGTCCAGTTCATATTCCTGAAAGGAAATTTCAGAGCTACAAAACATCATCTGTGCATACCCAGCTTTAAGACAAGTTACTTGATTACTCAACTAGAACAAAAACTTGTAAATAAACAATACAAGCCTCCATCTTGACAGTTCTCGGAGAGCAAGACTTAGCAAATTGATTCCTTTTCTTTATCCCAGAACCCTAGGTTTTAGGTATCCCCTGAAATAAGAGATGTTGGAATCAATTAATAGAAGAAATGTCTCTTAAATTAAATATCATGCCACTTCATACCCACATCTATGAAAAGGGAGTTTTTTTCCTGGGAAAAACATTACAGAAAGCTGCCTCTGAGGAACAGTGCATCCCAGCTGATTGCAGACAATAATGAATTTACTACTGCCATTCAATTATTGTCAATATTTTTTCTAATAAATGACCATATTAGTTAAACGGTGACACTTTCACCAATCGTACATGTCAACACTGCAGTCACTGCAACAGTTTGATAAATGATATGCATTTCATATGATTGAGTCAAGCATTTTTAGTCATTAACAACAGAAAACCGATACCTAACTCATAGATACCCCAAAACTCTTAAGTACACTTATTACTTATGTTGCATAACATCTATCCAGATCATACTAAATTCCCTTGCTTTGCTACATGCTGCTTATGACACAGATTGGAAAAAGAGCATAACTGGGTTAGAATCTAAAGTAGCATTCCAAAGCATTCCAAACATCCTAAGATGTAATCCAGCTGTTCACCATTTAAAACACTCAGCAAAGCAATGCAATACCTTAGCTTGAATCCACAGCTGTGTGATCACTGGCCAGCCAGCAAAGAGAAGAAGACCAACAGTAAGCGCAGAGCGGTAAAAAAAGCTGAAGACCTAATTAAAAAAAATCCAAGAGAGAACTGAAAATCAAACACATTAATTCCTCAGAGGTAGAATACTAGTAATGAGATACCCTGTTGATACATATAGATAAAATACTTACTAGTATTTCAATTGCCAGTATACAAACCAAGAGAAATCCTATAGATTGACCGATATGAAGCGACAAAACATTTGTGGCAAGGTCTTGAACAACAGGAATTCTGTTCAAAATGATGGAACAACATAACATTTATTAAAAAAAAAAAACAAACCCAGAAATAACATAGGATTTAACCTTTACAGGCAAGGATGGGGGCAGAGCACAAAAAAGTTACAGGTATTGCTGGTCCTGCCCAAAACTCATGGGTGATAGCCAGGTGATCCATCTGCCCAGCTTTACTTGATACAAAATCTACAATAAAACATTCCAGGTTTTTTCCTCCCATATTTGGCACATCTTCGCTAGTGTTTGGACAAGCTTCCGATTATTCACTACCCAAATTGACTCTGAGTATATGAATATTTTTGGTTATGTTGTGCTTAATGTCTGTCATAACTGATGAAACATTCAGAAGCTTTAGAGAGAGAAAAACCTTCCCTGTTAGCTTTTCCTGCACTTTATGAGACAGCTCATTATCTAACCGCAGTTGGTCTCATCTTCTCTGAATAATACTGAGTTGGTATCTACAAATTGCCAGTAGATTAGGAAAGTAAAAGGAATCAGAAAATAACCAGTATTTTTGGGCCTGGACTAAAAGGAGACCCAAACAAAATACATTTATTTCAATATGGGAGCACATTCCTCAACATGACTAGCATGTGTTCTTCCAAAGTAGCTGGTGTTCAGCAGACTTGACACTTTGCAGGATCATTTTGCAAAATAAGTCAGCTGCTACAGGTATTTGCCCAAGATTTTAGCACTCTTTTGCCACAGTTACAAGAGTACTAAAAAGATTTTGTAATGGAAATAATTTAATCTACTTTTGCTAATATAAAAGATATCTTCTAGAATTGGCCGTTGTATCAGTCAGTGTGGACACTACTCATTATGTCAACTGAAATATAAACCAGAGTCCTTTGGAATGCCTCAGGAAACACTTCAGAAGTTTAATAGAATTGTATCTAACTTTTTCTCCCAAATTTATGGGAAAAATGTAATTCTCTACAAAAAGGAAGTCCAGACCTCGTCTTACAAAATAACAATAATAAATTGCATTCTTTACTTACTCTCTCACAACTGCATACCATACTGGCACTGGCAAGAGACAGTATATGTAGTATGTCCAAGGACATGTTTGAATCAACAGGAAAAAAGCTATTATCATTCCAGCAGAGGCAAAACTGTAGAAGAGAACAGTAGATTTCTGAAAAGCAAATGTTCAGACAAACATTCTTGAAACAGCAATAAAATGTTTTAAACTACATACTATTTTCCATTTGTTAGTTACACGATAAAACAAATGCTATTTTAACACAGCCACACAAGCTGCCATGTGTCTCTACACAATTCTAGACAGAGCTGTCAGCCAGATTTAAAAAACCAACAGTAGGATTTGAAGATCTAATTCTAAATATGCCTCTTCATAAGGTCCTGCAGTAAAACCTGCATGGGAAAGGCATACTTGTACAATCTGGAGGCTCAATATATGCAGTGTTATTTATGTTCAATGGATACTTGAAATGCATTTGAAGTCAGAAATGCTAAGGGTTTTGGGAAAAAGAACCCTCAAATTTAGATTCTAAAAACAGAATATAACCTATTGGGTTCAAGTTCATAGCCTTACAGTCAAAGTATTTAATGAAGATTCCATCAGCATATTTCCTCCTCCTGCTTGAGACATTTGTAAGAGAACTAATTAAATTAAAATATTGAGCATTAACTCCTACCAGAAAAAAACCACAACTATTCAGGATCTAAGAACAGCTGCAAAAGGAGGCTTATGACCAGCTTTCCACAGGAGAAACTGCCTTACTCAAAGAACCCACAATTTCAAAACACAACAGAAGACTAGTGTTGCACAGCACTAAAAGGTAATGTAGCTACAACTGTTATTATATTTAATCTTAACCTACAGCTCCTTCTTTGGGCTTTTCTTAGAAAAAAAAAATAGGGGATTAGAAAGTTATGTACTCAAAGAAACACCTCAGACCGAGAGCACTCTTATGGAAAAACATCAAAGAGAGAATGAAAACTTTAAAATGGGTTATCTCATGTAGGCAGGTCAGTCCTGAATCATCAGATAGCAGTCACTCTGCATCTGCCTTTTATCTGGTCATTGAACTGTTCTTCCTTATTCAGGGACATTCAGATATCAGAAGAATTACTGGTAAGGGAAGATTATGTCCAAGTTTTAAATAAACAATTTTATCTGTAT
Organism: Pardalotus punctatus; assembly: GCA_013400915.1. Classification (NCBI taxonomy): domain Eukaryota; kingdom Metazoa; phylum Chordata; class Aves; order Passeriformes; family Pardalotidae; genus Pardalotus; species Pardalotus punctatus. Next base: position 62,518 of record VZTX01004846.1, on the reverse strand, counting down.
GTATTACAACTTGACAGAGCAAAGGCAGCTTTAGCGTAGGTAATGACAAAGACACTGTTTTCTTCTGCACAAATGCCAGTGTTTTGAAAGAGGTAGACAGAAACACAACTACATTAAATATGCTGAAAAGACAAACACCTAGATGGATTAACGTCTTTTCTGGCTCCCCCTCCCTGTAACTGATGCACAACTGCCTTGATCTAAACTGACAGCAAATACAAGTTCTAAATGATTTTTAAAATAGAAATTTTGCTAAGATATGCCATTAGACTAAGAAAAAATATGTCATATAGAAAGCTGACCTAGGGCAATTTTGCTTTATTAGTTTTAAATTTTACATCTGCTGACATATAGACAGAATGAATATGTATATGTATGATATACATGCAATGTAATTTATCACTGAATGAGTAAACACATACAATCAACATTTTATTCCATATAGCGACATAAATATAATAGAGTCCAATTTAATCAGCCATGCATTGAAAATGGAAACTAGATTTGCATTTCTGTAAATGTTTAAAATAGATTAAAAGGTTATGCTTCTTGCTAGGCAAAACAACACTCTACACCAAAAGAAAAAAATGGTTTTTTTTTTTCATATGCAGCATAAAAAGCCAAAAATTTTAAAAGATGATATATACAGGATATGCAGTTTCATTACTCAGAGGCTCCTTGATTTTATAAGGTTGTGCTTTGGAGGAGACTATTCGTCAATGGTAGATTAGTCTCTCAGCAAATTTCTTTCAGTTGCTCCAATATAAACCAAATAACTTCTGTATATGAAGCATTAGCATCGCATTGTAATTCTCTAAGTGTTTAGGAACACTAAAAAAGGTTTCTACAGAAAAGGGACTCTTATGCAAACTGAGGAAATTCTATAGACAAAGAACTAAGAAATCTAATTTTTTTTCTGCCAATGTCACTAGCATAAAATTTGCCTTCAACAAGTAAAATCAATATACCAAATTAAGATCTATGTCAAGTAAAAATGAAATTTTTTTCCTTAATGGAGTTATTAATATGCCTGATACTCAGTCTATTAATTGTAATTATGCATCCTGGATTATTTCCTCTCAGTTATTTGATGAAAGAAAACCTAAATCATGCAGTACAGCACTTACGAATATTTTCCATTTTAATTTTGTTTGAGCATTTTCATTAAAGGTCAAGACTATCTCATTTCAGCCAGTAGTAAAAACCTCAGGATAACATGACAGGAATTTTCTCAGAGTAATATACTGAAGGCAGTAAAGATGCTAAGTGAGTGCTCGTTCTCATACACATTACAAAATGAAACAATTTCTTTTATTCTGAAACAAATTCTTGAAGTTTGGGAGAATTTCCCTTCCCCCGAAGGCTTTAATCCTTCTCTAGTGAAATGCCAACTTTTTGCCTGTTCACCTTTTTGAGGTCTCTCTTTTCCTGATGAATGACTGAAAATAAATTAATATCGTAGGATGCTATACTTTGTGAAAAATCAAACCATAATAATCTTGTCAAAAAGAGCTTCCTTCATCTTTCATGTCTTCTGCTGCACACTGGCAAATCACAAATAGCAAGAGAGCACACTGATCTGTGAAACCACAGCTTACCTTCTATCAAAACAGGCTATACATTTTAAAAATGCCATGATTGGACTGCACTGTTTCTGAGAACAGATGTAAAATTGCCAAAGAGGACAGGAATAAAAGAGTTTACATGCTGGGGTTTGTTTGGCCTTAAAGTGAAGAACATCAACAACTGGAAGCCTGAAGTTTGAATTCTTCCAAACAAGTATTATTACAACGGTGTGCTGACTTTACTACAATTAATGCTGAAAATTAAACCTGGTTAATTAAACCTGGGAAAATTAAACCTGGTTAAAGACAGACCCTTTAAAAGTTTTAAGTCACTGTGTTTACTTACACTTGCATTAGCATCTCAAATGCAGCTGTAGGAAGAAAGAAATTGAGGAAGCACAGTATTGCACACTCAGACACATGGCTTAAGAATACTGATCCTAATCAATGGACTTAACAGCAACACTACACAGGATTACAGTAACTGGAAAACTCAAGAGCTTGCCAGCTTCCCCATGAAGTCAAACGAAGTGTAAGGTGTGCAATTAATCCTGCACAGAGTCATTTAGCATACATGTAATACTGAAAACTGATAGAAAAAAAATAAAAAATTGAATGTTTCCAACCTACCTTTTTATTAGTTGGGACTGTTTTGGTCAAACTGGTATGGGCCTTGATAATGACCAAAATCACATAAGTTGTCCAGCCCACAAAACCCACTGCAATGCTTAAACCCAGGAATAATCTGTCATATGTATGGTAGTAAGACAAGCCTTCCAAAGCGAGGTTAATCAGGGTTTTGCACAGGGATACCTGGAGGCAGACAAAACATTTCAGCACCGGTTTAGAACAGTGTGAGCTCCCCAATCCACAAATTGACCTAACTGACAGCAACCGGAGCTCAAGCAACCCCACCGCTCTTGGCACATGGGTCCTCTCCATGCTCAGGTACAGTGTTTTGGCCAGCACAAACTGCTGGAGTACACACTGCTTGGGACTCCTGCTGGATATCAAGTCAACCATCACCTGGCTCCTTCACCATTCTTCCAGGCCATGACAGTGGTTAGATGGTGAAAGCTACACAACACACCTTGAACACCACCTACTACCAAGCATGCCACTTGGTTTTCCCATAAGCATTTGACTGTATATATTCCAGCGTAAGTTACACCCTTAAAACACAGTCACATGCTTCTGAAGGCACATGTACGTAGGAGGAGGATTATGGATGCAGCAACATGGTCACTCTCCACAGCTTGAAGTATTCCCTGACTGGGGTTTGATGTTCTCCATTTCAGTAGCACCTGATACCACAAGCACCAGTGATGAATTCAGTGACTAAACTGGAGTCCCAGATGCATTCACAAAGCAGCTGTTTGTAGTTCTCAGGATGCAAATCACTTGGACACAAGAAAGGTTGTACCAGTCTAGTCACAAGGCCCTCACTCAATACCTCCACCAGGGAGACACCATGATAAAGACCACGGGTTTTCCCACCGGGTGTGGTGACCCCTGTGATTTACCCAAAGATGGGAAGCTCATCTGTGTGATTTGGAAGAGTACAATAAGAAGTTGAACATACACAATGAAACTTTTTTATATGTGCAGGTATCCAGTTGGGATTCAACAACAACAAACACAGAAAAAGGTACAGCAACTACCGAAGAGATCACAAGTCAGCCAGTGGGAAAACTCACCCCAAATGACATCTATTCTATACAATTATGAGTGCATATTTGCAATGCAAAGGGCTGCAGGGTTCAAGCAAAGAATCATCCAAACCCCAGCTTCTGGGAATGGAACAACATTTCTGCATTGCAATACATGATGCTGAGGATAACCAGGTTACAGGCACAAGTCTAACGTATGAGTGATCAAGAGTAAACTTGAACACCTGGAGCACTCAAACGAACAAGGACTAAAATTTACATATAACCAACAACACAAAATCACAGGTTCTACTCCTGAAATGTATAAAATGTCTCCTACAACTAACTGTGACAGACAAGTAGAAGTGGTAGGAAACCAAAAAGAAAACCTTCTCCCACAGCAAAAGAGATCCATTTATTTAAGCTGAACTATTTGTAATTTAAAAGGAAGCAAGTAGAAAGGTGTAAATATAAAATGGATTTAGCTGTCCTGTGGATAAAATAGTAATTTATTACCCTAAGAATCACATTGGGAAAAAAGAACTGAACCCTAACACATAATGGAATTCTTCCATGCATCTGGCAGGTTACATATAATCTTACATATTCAATATTTTCGTGTACTTTTTAGCACAGAAGTCAATGACCAAACTAAACCTGTTAAAACAAAAGACTTCTTGGTATAATTTAGCTCTACAAATTCTTTCTGTGAACATCAGAATACAAGCACTGGCAAGCTGCGCCCATCAAGTATCCTGTCACACAGCGAGTGTTAGCAAATGCTTAGGAAAGTAATGCTGGAACTGGGAAGTATAATTCCATGGTATGGAATTCCAGTATGAAGTACAATGTGTCAGACTGGGAACCATACAATGAAGTATGGTTCCCAGTCTGACACACTGAAATGTGAAAGTAAAACCAAGAACATCTGGTTCAGGTAAAAGAACAAAAAAAAAAGGCAGGATCTATTGTGGAGCAAGATACCATACTTCTTTTCAAGCAACTAGCAGTCTAAGAAGTGTGAATATGAACTACATTCCTCAGTTTCTCTCTCAATTTACCCTTTTCTACCGTGGGAAATAAAAACATATACTGTGTGTCATAATACTATGGAATGGTAACAAACAGTTTAAGAAGTATAAGAAAAAAATACAGCAAGTCACTATTATTCATTAGAACTGGTATCAAAATGCAAAATTTTTGAGACTTACAGTGGGATTTTATTTGAGTTATGAGGTGTGCCTCATCAGGAAGGAAAAAGGTTTTATTTCTCAGTTCATTTCAATTTAAACAAAACGAAATAGTTATATATAGCAAAATCAGACTTACCGCTTCATCGTACTTCTGCTGCTGAATATATAGTCTTATTTTCTTTAAGAAGTTGATCTGTTCAGAATCAGAAAGTGGTCTGTACAACAATATAAAGAGATATTAAAATTTCTTCTTTTCATGAGCAGAAAAAATTAACTTTGCAATAAAAAGAATTACTCTGTTATGAAATCAAAACATTCTGAATTTCATTAGAAGCAATTAGGTAATTGAGACTAATCTGTTCCTCTACATTAATCTTCACACACGTCAACACGGCTGCTGTTTAACTTATCTCAAAATCTTTGCACTAATTGAAATTTCTTAATTAGCTGATCCCATCTAATACTGCTGAAAATAATCCCCTTTGTGCATTATTATTGACCATTGCCCTGGACAAGAAGCATGGCACATACAAAAATTAAGCGATTTAACTGATTTGAAAATGACGGTAAACAGTTTGTAAGACAGCATTGGGTGATTTGCTCAGGTTCCACACTAACAGTATAGGATGCCTAACAATCTTCTCTTTGAAAAGTATGACCTTGTCTCCTGTTACACAAGGAGCTATTAGCTGAGTCCCCAGAGCAGGGGATAACACTGTTACCTGGCTATGCTGAGGTCAATGATAAAAATCTCTTCGATTTTAATGGATTTGATCATCAACTTAAACAATGGCTACAATTCTTCCCTTAGAGAAAACAGCAACAAGGACAAACAAGCCAGTCAATCAAACCCCACCACAGGAAGGGAGAAGGAGCTGCTTCTCCTGTACCATTTTCTTTCCACATGAAGAACAGCAGCAGGCCTGAGAATCCCAGGCTTATCCTGGACACATTATAAGCCGCAACACAGTCACCGTCACTCTAGGCACCACACACAAACCATCACGGATCACAGCTTTCTGACAGCCAGTGGATACATACAGCAGTTTTTCTTCACGCCTTCCACAACATGGCAGCAGCACAGCACCACCCCTCAGCATCCACAGCACATGACGGCCCCGTTGCACGCCTGCCTCCCTCCCGCTCCTTCACACGCCTCATACAGGACCACGAACCTCGTATTTCAGGCAGTGCCAGATCAGGTCACTCCCACCATTTATATCAGCAGCAGCTGCCTGTGTGGTCACTCAGATGAACCACAGGGACAGGTCTTGATTTTACACAGCTGCTGCGTGGAAATCTTCATTCCTGCAGCTCTCAAACAGCTGTGAATCACTTTTGCCTACAACCCAATCAACAGGCTGACACAGGAGTTGATCTAGCAGCAATACCATCATATGATATGGCTGATATGATATGATGGTATGATACATACATACCATCCTTTGAGCCACGAAATATAATACAAGTATTCTGTGCTTGAACAACCTGGATTTTTATTATTAATAACATCCTGGTATATTTTGATGCTATTTCATTAAGTTCAAAGCACAGCAGTATCATGCAGGAATCTTCTGAAACACTGAATAATTGGAGCAGCAATTAATCTTACTTTTGGGAAGAGTAAGTAACTGTATTAAGAAAAAAATGGTCTCTTTTCAATCTAGAAACGAAATGAAGGATGGTATCTACAAACAAGTAGGAAGAAAGAGGGCCCATGGAAAAGGAAAAAGGGAGGAAAAGATGATGACAAGGTCATGGTAAGAGTTTGATCACCTTAACTTTGAGGGGAGAACAGAGTATTTTAGAAACCAGACTTCAAAAATAGCAAAGTTAGTGCTGGTCATTTCTGCACCTTCACATCATGTTCCTGTGGAAACCAACTTTACATCTTGACAGGCTGAATGCTACAAGTAGAAACAATTCTTAAAGGAGGCAAACCAGACCCAAGCACTGACTCAAGGAAATCTGTGGCCCTCAAGTTTTGCTAAGTTGTTTGGTAGAGGAAAGGCAGCAAAACACCAACTCAAGATGGGAGTTTTCACCATGTGTGGAGACTAATAGGAGGAGAAAAAGAAAAGATATCTTAGATTCTTGATAAGGATTAAAAAAAAACAAACCTGGAATAAATATTCAGAAGCTTTATGTAGGACTTAAACACATTCAAGATGTTCCTATGTTCCTTGTCTCATTTTTATTGTTTTACACATACTGTTTTCTGTGAATTCTATCCTTGCCATATTCAATGCAAATTTCTTCCAAGCCAAAATTATATTTAACTTCATATCTTTAGTCATTTAGCTATACCCCATTTATTATCTTTTTATTCTCACTGTATCATTATATTATTAATGAACAATAGTCTTCACCTGTTCCTTCTTAGAGGACAGCACCTAGGATCTCTGTACATGGATGGTGTAACGAATAAATGGGGTTTTCAAACAGTAAAGTTTTGAGTAAGTCAAATACTGAAAGCAATTATTTTGTCAAATGGGGTTACCATTGGCAGGTGCATTGTTAATTTTCAATAGCTAACATCATAACACATTTCACCTTACTTCCAGATATATAATTTTCAAGAGGTTGAATTTACAATTGTCTAACAATTGTTTTTGTAGAATTTATTCATTTCACCAGAAACTAAGGACCATTCATATATAACTATGAAAATGCAAGGAGTGATCATTAGCTTAAGATTTTTACCTTTGTATTAAACAAAAAAGCAAAGAAGTGATTAGAGAATTTTTGTATTTTATACCAGTCTAAAAAGGTTACAAATGTGCTGATAATCCCTCAATTAAAGAATGGGTGTAGTTCACCATAAGCAGTTTATCATCCATTAAGGACACTAATGCACTTCCTGAAAGCAACAAAGCAGATGAGAGATCTAAAAGAAATCTAAATGTAGCAGAAAGCATAAAGAGGGTAAGATGAGCCATGAACAGAAGTGGAAAGTGGCCTACGAAAAAAACCCATGGACTTTAGAAATGGTGGTTCTATAAAATCTACAGGACTTACAAAAAATTAAATCGGAGAAGTTAAAGCTTAAAGTGTTCTTAGCACCACTTGATTTTAACTTAAACTATTTTAAAGGTCTCCAGTAGAAGACAGTGTTAGGAAATAATAAACTGATTAATAAACTGTGCTATTTCCCTGTGTTTTAGTATACAGCATTCCAGAGGCACTAATAGTATGTCAGTGTATTCCCAAGATCACTTAAGACACACATCCATGCAATTAATATTAACAGTAATGAAGGGAATTTACACATCATTATGAGAAAGATTCTGAACTCTAGAAGGAAAACTAGGGTGTATGTGTATATGCTCTTGCCAGCTAGCCATCATCAAAATCCAATTCTAACAAATTCAGGATGAATAGTCTTGACTAGTAAAATCTGAGGTCTTTTACTGTAACACAAAAATACCTGTCCTATTAACACACACACACACAAAGAGAGTTCAGTCAGTGGACTCAACTCTGTCCTCCCTTTCTTAAAAGTATTGCAAAATACATGCACTGCAAAGCATGGTACTCAGAGGTTTAACTCAAAAGAAAAAAAAACCCAAGAACTCCATGGTCATGTAGATTATAAACACACACACATTCACAAATACCATCAGGATTCTAAAGACTTAAGATTACATTCTTTATATAAAATTATGGTGGTTCTGGAAGAGTAATTTTATTTTTTATTATGGCTATCAGAGACTAACTTCCTGGTTCCAGACAGAAATCACAGCTTCATCCATGAATAAACATAATTAATTATGAAACAAGATGATTGGACTAATCATGCAAGTGCTTGTAAACTCTCCCTTCTGAGATATTAGTTACCCTTGTCATAGGTACACCTGACAAAATTAATCTTTCCAGCACATCATTCATGCTTCATATAAGCTAAGCTATTTGACAGCAATTCACAACAAGACTGTGATGAAGTACATTCACCATAGCAATGTCAAAGGGATCTCTCTTTAGCCAATGAGTCTTGTTTATCATCACACTACAGAAATTACCATCCCCGACGGCATAGGTAGCACGCTGCAGTCAAACCATGAAATAAAAAAATTTCAGAACAGAAGGAGATGCCTTGCAAATACATCTGTATCCACCACTGCTAGTTTGTTAATTTTACTATGCCTGGTTATTTGGGTAAAGATTTATGGTAATTTTATTGCACAGTAAATTTTCCAGAATTCTACTATAAAAAGTAATCCCTTTGTGTTGGTATTAATTGAACACTTAAAATGCTGCAGATTAAATAATGAAAGTCAAGGAAGCATCACAAACTTGCAGATGAAACACACAAAGAGAAAGACTGAGATCTTCGCTTAGCTCATGGTCAGATGAAAACAAATTTATTTTCTCTGCTTCACTATATACACACACACAAACTCCATGTACCTGACTATGTCATCTTATGCACATCTACACTCTTCTATCACTGCCTTTTCACTCTCCCCATCAGAAAAAAAATACTGTGCATCCTACAACTCTTTGAGAGAGACAAGAGTTGCAAAAAACACAGTGATCACATTTCTGTGATCTTTATCCAGCAGCAAATCAGAAGCAGCTGCTTAGCAGTCTTCTAACTTTTTATATTGGTTGTTTGGGAGATAGGGAAGAAAGCAGCAGCTTCTCCTGTTGATGAAAAACTAAAAAGCTAGAGGATATGAACATACATCCCTTGACCCTTGTGACAACCCCTTGATGGAGCAAGGCCATTTGAATAAAGCCTGATAGAATTTTGTATAGGTGACCTTCTGACACCACATAAAGCAGAGCTTCTCACTTGCTTTGCTATGAAATTCATAACTCCAGAATTGTTAGCAGGAAAAGAGACATCAGACTGCCACTGTCCAAACAACTCCAGCAACCTCTTCCACCAAAAGGCAGAGTAATTACAGGTTCTTGTCCTCTTCTCCAGAACAAAGATCCCCGGTACCTTAGCAATTGACAACCTGAAATAAATCACCCAGGTTAAAGCTGCCCATCTCTGCAGGCATCATCCATCCAGCAGAGCATCCGAGGCCTCTGCCATCCAGACACTGCTGGGGGCAGGTGCCAGTGCCTCTCTGCTCTCACCATGGGAGAAAATTGCCAGCAATAGAATCAGCTGAGTATGTTCAAACTCTGCCACACACCCGTCTGTGAGAGGGCCATACTACAGAGAAGAGATGGTTTCCACTCCAGCAGTTCTGCAAGCAGCTGAAATAATACTTACAGGACCCATTATTACTACTTTCATCTACACCACCACTGCTGGCAAAATGTCACCTTGAAAATGCAGAGGTAAGACTGGCCTGATGTTTTTCTAGGGCTGATATTCAAAAGCAACTGAGCCAGAAGAGCAACAGGCTTCAAAAATGAAGTCAGTCGCCCACAAGAGCTGCCTTCAAACATTCTCAGCGCACAACAGAGATGGCACCTCAGAAAGCATCAGGCAGGTAATGGGAGAGTAAAGACACAGATCTTGCATTCAACACTATTAATGTAGCAGAAATATGACTGCACACTTATTTCTCTTGTACATAAAATTCACTCCAGTTGGCAACACATGAGTGCAGACACTTAATATTGATGACAGTACAATCACAAACAAACCCAACTTTGACATTCTCCTGTTTCTTTTCAAAGTACTGTACAGAGTCTCGTAGGAGCAGAATAAAATGCATAAGAGAAAACCTTCCCACTTCATCAACAGCAGAGAACACTCAGAAAGACAATGAATGGCAAGTGATGCAAAGTCTTGAGTTCATTTAACAAAATGTAGAAAAATTGACCAAATAAGTATTTAAAAAAAATCAAAGTCTGGAACTATGATATTTACTTTCTGTTGAACTTGCTGTGCAATACAAAGTACATGATGTTATCTGGGGCAATGATGAGGAAAAAGAAAAGTGTTACAGTTCTGTGGACCTCAACAAATTACCTATTCATATGAATTTTAATGGCCAGCAGCCAATTTTTTCTCATTTTCAAAATGTGTTCAATTCCAGTTCTTTAAGTGTGTCTTTTCAGAAGAAAGAACTGTTTTACAGTATCTGCCAAAGACAGACAGAAAGCATATACTATGAGATACAGAGACAATCCTTTGCGTATGTTTTAGTTTTGATCAAAGTTTGAAGATTCAAAGATTAAACAATGTGGTGGGTAACTCAGTGATCCTTAATCTGTTTAGATGGCCTTAATTTTACTTGTTCACTAAAATATTTTCAGGTAAACTGCTAAAAGAGACAAGTCCTAAACAACTTCATTTTCATAATTAGAAGATGCATGTTGATTACAGATAAAAAAATTTACAGCCATATTTTTAGTGTGCTAAAGTTGTGCTTTTTTAAAGAAAATGTGATCTACATAAACGTACACTAAAGGGTTTATTATAGCTTCATAAAGCCCCCAATCCACAATATTCCCTCTCCCAACTTAATCTAATCTCTCTGCTCCTGCTGTTCCACTGCCAGGAGTTTCAGTTTTGGAGTGTCTAAATTTCAAGTAGGTTTTTGTATTTCTGGATTTTCTGACTACTGTGTTTAATTTTTAGTCAGGTAGTCTACTTGTAGGGTGGTAGTCAGTTATCTTTGCAATTCAGTTACCCTTTTTCTTTTAAGAAGCATTAAAAAGCACCGCTGGCACCAAAAAGAAAGAAAAGGATTAAGAAAGTCAATAAGAGGGTCTTGATTTAAAGTTCTGAGGTCTTTGTTCTTTAAAGCATAATGAAATGAAAGGAGGACACACACACTTCCACAGGCCAAAGGTAGCAAAAAGTATCTTTACTGACACATTGCAAAAGCCCATCAGCATATCTATGCTTTTGTATTCATTAGATTCACAAACATGCAAAGCAGGACAGCGGGACAACAGCGAGCCCGCAGGAAATGGTCTGACTGCTAATGCTTTAACCCTGGCCTGTCAAGTCCCAGGAATTAAAATCAGCCTTTAATACTCACAAATCAGAATCCCCAATGTAGCATATTTAACAGCAAAGTGCCTTAGGATATTTATGTAAATCCTTTAGATAACAAAGATGAGAGAAAAAGGAGCTGACAACTAAACTGCCAGCTGCCAATTCACTGAACAGAGAAGCAATTAAGGTAACTGGGCTGCACACAGCATATTTTACATGTAAACTACTATGGCAAGAGCTTCAGAGAACCAGAGGCCAGAAGGGAGGAGGCCATACTCCGAAACTGTCCCTCTGGCCCCCCTCAAAGAGAAGCTGGATACAGGGATCTTCCAGGGGCAGAGAATTTGTCCAGAAAGCCACAGCAGGACATGATGCTGCAGCCTTGGAAAGGGAAATGGCTTCTTAGGGAAGCTGGAAGATCCTTGAAGGAAACGAAATGCATCATTTTTAAAATGTCTTGTATTTTAGTAATACAGGGGAGGAATACGTGCTGACTCGAAATAACAGCACCCTGCCAATGCTGCAAGTAAGCCCTCACCTCTGCAAGATAAATCATTGACATAAATCATCATGTATGACAATGAGGTGGATCTAGGTATCTGCAGTGTTGTGTCTACGTAGTCTTATACCACAGCTCCTTCTCTGCTCCACAATCCTACCCGCCAATCCTAAACCCTAGGGACCATTTTTCGACCAGTTGCATCCAGAGCAGGCAGCTTGTGCTGTGATGAGCAAGTACCTACTAGCCAGGCCCCATGGCCATCGAAAGACATCTGGGAGACCACTTGTACTGATCCTGACCAGGAGACCATTGTACATCAAGCAGTCAATGATCCACATGACAATTACCCTAAGCAGGCCCAGGCCTATGGTGCTCAAGTACCTTGGCTAGAGGACAAACCCAGTCAGTTGGTAGGAACAGAGGAGCCTGCAGGCAGCTCCCACTCCGTAACAGTGATTACACTGCCAGCCTGTCCTCATGTATGTAAGAGCTGCAGGAAGTTCTCCTGTGAACATTCTGTCTGACAGTGGAAATTATCACCAGAGTTGATTTCTTAATAGAAAATCACTGAGCAAATTGAATGACCAAAACAAGAGAACTCCACAGTCAGTATCTGTGGCACCATCAGAAAACCAATCCCATGCTCCACAAACACAGGGTACCCAACATCTGAAGGGATGTACAATTTATTTGTTATCTGTATTCTTCCATTTATTTCGTATTATTGAAACAGCTATTTTTATTAAGCTATTTGTTACTGGGCCTTCCTTTTGGAGATCCAGAAAGAACCCTGTTCTCTGCCCCTTACCTCATGCCCTGGAGCAGACCATTCTACCATCCCCTCCTACCACCTGCTGTACATCCTCCCTCACGCTCATTGCACAAAGCCTCACAAGTTCCAAGAAAATCCAAAAGGATTATGATACAAGGAAATGGAGAAATACACATTCATCTTGTGATATTTTAACTTATACACCAGCCTCTTAGCTCCTTCTAAAGACCTTACCTACTTTCTACTTGCTAGTAAATCCAATTACATCCAGTCCTCCTGCGCAGAAGCCGCTGCCAGTTAGTTTTTCATGTACAAACTAAAAGCTCCCAAGTGCTCTGCTGAAACTCAAGACCAGCAGGATGTCTGCCTTCTAAGAGGATTGCATCCTCCCTGAGCAGCAGAGTGCTTCAGACATGGCCTATTCAGTGAAAGAGAAGCTGACATTTTTGCCAAAGAACAGGCATTGATTTCTCGCTGAAGAGATAATACATATACTATTTAATCAGGAGGGCTTTTTGTAAAAAATAATACAAAGCCATTATTCTTATTTGAGCACTTTGTCTCTATGGCACTGTGGTGCTATTTTTTGATGTACATACACAGGTGCTTAAAGCCAAGGGTGGAGGGGAGAGGGCTGCCAGTCTGCCTCCTGACACCAGCAGGCTAAAGGTGCCCACACTGGCCTGCTTGTACCAGCAGACCCAGCAGCAGCCTTATGCCTAGATTCACACCTGATAACACCATGGGGATAAAGTGGAAAAAGGAAAAGGCTGCCTGCCTTTCCAGGGTTCACTTGGAACTGACAGAAGCTGCTGTCCTTCATTCTTGACCACAGGATAAAGGGGCTGACATCTCTTTGCAGATAAATCAGTGCTTCTGCTAAATAAAAGGTCCTCTGAAGACCTAAAGTAATCAAAAAAATATAATCACTATTAGACTATCCTTCCCTACTGCAATATTTTCACCCTTTGCTCTTGGCATTCAATCCTTAATGTTTGCTCTTGCAAGCATTATCAGATGTATCACAAATATCTTGCATACTACAGATATTTCAATAAATGTAATTTATTTAAACAAAACAAGAATAGTATGTTTCAAAGAATGTACTGACATCTTAAGGAACCCTGCCTCGTTCAGTGGCGGAAAAGAAATCACTTGCTTCACTTTGATCCAAATGTCAATTTTGTGGGAATATCTATTATTTAAGTTTTGAAAGGCCATCAGACGGAGGGAACAATGTAGTGCTGTATCTCCAGTCATCAGAGAAAGGAAGAAAAGAGAGGTATTTGTGCACATGGCAGTTTTTTGAAGTTTCTGTAATCTTCAAAGACACTCTATACTCTATTCCCTTTTCTATCACTGACAAAATACATAATGTGCAATTATGTGGAAAGACTCAGTCTCTACATGATTGATACTTCCTTGCACCAAATCCATACAAATGTTTAAGGGAGTTATATCATACAAATGCTTAAGGGAGTTATATCTCAATTCATACTAGAGGGTAGAAGAAAGGAAGAGTTACATTTTCATATGGTGAGAAATACAATTTTATTTAATAGCTGTACAATGCAGACTAAAAATGCAGTGACTGTCTATAAATATCCAAGTTATAGCTTGATTATACACACAAAAGTAATTATTTGGGATGACTAAAATGTAGTATTCGGGCAATTAGGTTGCTTTAATAATGCAGCATAAAGTGGTATGGGATTTTTCATATATGAGAAGATAGCCTAAGTATCTGTTGGAGGTAGAGGGGTGTGGAATTTTTCCCCATTCCTGTCACTACTTTACTAATGGCTGGATACATAAGGACTATTAACCTTTTTTCTAAGAGACAAAGAGCTGGCTTGGGCGTGGGGATAGGAGGGGAGGAGAGATTTGGTGATCCTGATAAGGCTCTCTGGACCACTGGGAAGGGCACAAGACAGCAGAGGGGAACTGCGGGCTCCTGGACTGCAGCTGCAGAAATGTGGGTTTTTTTTCTGATCCGTGCTGTTTTCTTCTTGTTGGTGAGTGAGCTTTCGTTTGGGAACAGGGTGCGCTCCTGGGGTGCACATCTCCCCGGCTGTGCTAGCAGCTTCTACGGAAAGGGGCCAGCTGCCGCCTCCCGCTTTTCCCTGCCAGAGCGGATCGAGGAGTCCCTGCCACCTTTTGTCAGCAAGCCTGGGTAATCCCGTCTCTGCTGCTCCTGCTCCCTGCTCGGAGTTCCGGCAGCACGTCTGCTGCACGCCGGCCTGCCCTGCCCGTCCCACTGCGGCGCCCGCCGGCCTCCCGCTGCATCGCCATAACCCGCACCCACAGAGCTGACCGCGCCACAGCGCCACCTGCAGCTGCGCGGGAGTCATCGCACCCGCCCTGCCCGGCCGGGAGCCCGACAGCGCCCCTGCCGGCTGGGACCGGAACTGCACCGAACGGGAAAAGCGCTTGGCAGCTCAGAGACTTCTGTCAGCGCATCTTCCGGTTTTTGTTTGTTTGTTTGTCATTGCCAATGTTGTTGTTGATTGTTGGCCTTGCTATAGATACTAGTAAAAAACTGTTATTCCTTTCCCCATATCTTTGCCTGAAAGCCCTTGATTCCAAAGTTATAATAATTCGGAGGGAAGGGGGTTCACATTTGTTGGTTCTAAGGGAGGTTCCCACCTTCCTTAGCAGACACCTGTCTTCAAACCAAGACAGTATCTTATTTAAAGTCAAGTTTCTACTTCCTGCTATAAAACCCCAACCATTATTGATATAAACTTCAAGACATTCAATAAAAAGGCACAGCTAGCAGTAAACTAGCACTGATTATATTTTAGCTGCTCATCTCTTGGATTTTTTTGTATACTGCTGCTGCTACGTTACTGTGAGGCACCAGAACCTGAACAGCTGGAAGCACAGCCATCCCTGAAAGCACTGTATACACCAGGACTGTGCAAAAGGACTCCTGTGCTTTTGTGTAATTTAATATCTTAAATCTCTTGTACCTGTTGGGATAATTGAATTGCATTAATTGGTTACGCAGATTTTAGGGCAACACTGATGCACCACTTAACTCACCGCACCACACTTTCCTTCTGATACTTCTTGTAGGATTACTTCCACAGCCCAGAGATGCCAACTTTGGGAATGATTTTGCAACAGTAGCATCTGGCCCTTTGGCACACTCATCTTTGAGCAGTGCCAGCTTGGCAGCTGCTTTAAGGTACATCAAATGGTCAGAAAGCTAAGATAGTTCACTATCCTGGACATCAGTTTTCCTCTATCAGCAGTCTTCAGATTTGTCCTCTCACTTCCTTCAAAGCATCTGGTATCTTGGCACCTGCTTTTCTTACACGTAAAGGTCAAAGCATTGTGCTTTTCTTCTCAGAATTCTGAGAAAAGCCTCTGGTTTTGCTAAGCAAATGGTTTTTCAAAATATGTCTTTCATAGCTGGGAAAAAAGGTAGGGAGAGAAAGAAGTGGGAAGGAAACAAATTTCAGAGAGTAACTTCTGTCATATATCCAACTAGAACTGCAGGTAAGTATTCAATATCAGCAAGGAATACTGTTTTGCTCTTGCACATTCACTCCCCTGGGAGCAGGCTGTGCACCTTGCCTTGCAGAATCAGACACTTGGAGCTGAGTTTCTGAAAGGTATTCTCAGTTTCACAAGCAGCCTCAAGATACACTTTTACCCAGATTTGTTCCTTGATGAAGGCACTTTGATAAAGCAAAAATGGCATTACCAGCAGCCAGACGCATCCTTATTAATAGATAGAGCTATCCAAACTCTAACCTGCCTCAAACCTGGTCAAGTAGACACTATTGAAGTTACTATCACGTAACACAATGATCAGCTCCATCCTCCTTCTCATCATTATACACCTGACAGATGGATTTCAGAGAGAGATGCAATTTAGATCCAAGTAGGAAAGGGCACATATCTCCTGGCCTCCTTCATTTCCTGTCCACTGTGCCAGCCCCACTTCTGCTAGGGAGGAGATTCCCTGTGGAAATTAGAAGTTTTATATAAATTCAATATTCTTCCTCTGTTGCCAACACTGTAAAAATAGGATTATTTTATCCATATCCATATGTGTGTGTGTGTGAACTAGCTTAATGCTTTTGGTGCAGTATATTCGATGTACAACTCAAACAATAGTTTTTGAGTCACTGCAGCTGAAGGTCATGAACAGTTTTCTTCTCACTCCGTAATAAAACACCTGAAAATCAAACTAGAAAACAGGATTTTCCTCTCAGAATATTAAAACAAACTTTTTAATGCTGTTTCTGACTGAAAAATTAAGGTTTTTGTTAAGTTGCAATTTCTACAGAACACATTGTGAATATATCTACCCCTCTCCCCCCTCTGACAACTACATATTCATTAGTAATTGCATCAATGTCTCTAAAACCAGAATGTCTCAATCTGAAATTCTAGACACCGATTTCTTCTGGAACTCATATCTACATTTCTATTATACAGACTTTATTCAACTAAATCTTTAAATAATTTAAGAAATTCAGTTCTTAGAGATATCGTTGTTCATTTTCAGGTCATCAAGTTGCTGAAATAACACATAAAATCTCTAATAGCTGCAAACAAAATATTTACATTTTCTACATAACTTCATGTTCCCAAAGCACTTCAGACATGAATTACACTTCACTAACCTCCAATAAACTAGG
Organism: Pardalotus punctatus; assembly: GCA_013400915.1. NCBI lineage: Eukaryota > Metazoa > Chordata > Aves > Passeriformes > Pardalotidae > Pardalotus > Pardalotus punctatus. Next base: position 45,272 of record VZTX01004846.1, on the reverse strand, counting down.
AAAGAGAAAAGCATTATATGCTGGAGCACACTCTTTCTGAGCTTCAAGTTACATATTTCAGACACCAGAAGGATTAAAAAAGGGTGTAACTCCTTTGTACAACAACTGAAAATGAACAGAGGGGGAAGAAGTTGTTTGCGTCTGAATGAAAGGACAGTAGTGCAGAAACACAGCAAAGAACTGTGCCCAGCTGCAGCAGCAGGGAAGGCCCGCCATAGGTTAGTACAGATCAGGAGTCAAACCCAACATTAAACCTGGGCTGACAAGTCCCAATAGCATACAGCTCTGCAGAAACACCATCTCCATACAATTATCAATTACTCTGAAATGTAGCTCAGTATACCAAGACTTCTCTTGCTCCAGACAGGAGGTAGGTATCCACATCTTTGTATTTTAAACTTCTGAAAAAGCAACCACACCCTTCTACACCCTTTTATCTACCACCAAAAAAGTGCCTCAGCAAAGACAGCAGAAGGGGATGCATGCCTCTCCTTCTCTATCTCATTCAGATTAAAGCATAATTTGTTTGAAGAACAGACGTGGTTTGCCTTATACTAATGCATCAGATCGTGACCTCCAGCTGAAGTTCAGGCTTGTGTTCACTGCATGCACATTCAGTCATCGGCATGTGGCAGAGGGGATGGAACTACAGACAGGTCATATCTAAGACTACCTCAGGTTTTCCTTCAGTTTCTGCAAGTTAGAGCACTAGGAAGTTACTCCTGCTTAAAAATAGGTTTGTGTTCAACCACTTCATCCCACCGATTAGTAAAAGGTTGGACAAGACCCCTTGGTAGCTTCCCAGACATGGGCCAAGTTTGAAAGTCAAGGCAAACTGTGAAGACTAATGAGAATCTGGTCAAACTCCCCTCATCCCAGCATACTGTGGGTCTTTACATTAATGTGTGGCCTTCTGTGGTATGCATAATTTTTCTGCCTTCCGAGAATGAATACAAACAGCATCATCTTGAAGCAACAGAGAAAGTCTTCACCCACACAACATGTAAGCACAGGCATCTCCTGTAAGGTAATTGACTGTGATAGTGGATTCCCTGCCTCCCCCAGCCCCATTGGCTGCTCCTTGAGGCTCACAGATTCCTTGCCACAACAGGCTCTTGGCACGTGATTAACAGCATGCCAAACCTGGAAATCTTAGCTAACTAACACAATGGTTTGTTTGTGCACATATAATCCTTTAGACACAAACCATTGACCAAGTCTGGGACTAGGTCTGGATGCAGCTGAACCTAAACTCCCTCTGAGAAGGAGGTTAGAACACAAGGGTGACCTTTCTGAACCTCACAACTCAACAGGAGGGTCTCCATAACAGCTTTGTCTGACCCATCCTCTACACAATAAATAATCAAGTGGACCTTGCCACTGAATCTTGTTAACCACTGTTGCATTTACTATCAAACATTGTGAAATAGCTGTTTCATATCAATGAATGTGCTACTACTTCTCTCTTACGGTGTGCATCACTCCATCCATGACATTAACACATCCAAGGAATTATTTTGGTCTCCAATAAAAACCTTTCCTGGAAGAACTATTAATCCAAATTTTGATTCAGAAAAGACTGAAGAGCATCTAAAGAAAATAAGCTTATTTTTGCAGTGGACCATAGCAAAGTAACAATATGTTTATACCAAGTTTTAGTTGTGTTTTCAAAGTGATAAATGTCTCTGGCATTTCCACTTAAAACAATCCAGTATCATAAAACAGGAAAGACACCAGTCCATAAAGCAATCACTAATATTTAGTTCCTTTAAAGATAAATATAGCATTAAGAAGAGCACATCCTATTTTATAGATTCAGTCTTATTTCTCAAGGAAGGCAAAATTTCAAGAGCTGTGAAATCAAACTGTCATTTATCAGGAGACTGGCTATCCCTTCCATACAGGCATTTTATTTCATATAGATCAGTAAATTCTTTGATAATGCAAGTGTCATTCAGAATTTGTTCTAAAACGTTCATTATGTGCTCAAGATTAACTTGACTTGTGTCTCACAGACAGTCTTGAACCTTTCTCTTTGAAGGAGCTTGAGGTATAAAATAACACAGTAAATGTCTGTTCAGACAGACAGCAATCACCTCTAACAACAAACACACTTCTCAGGAAGCAACTCAAGTACTTTTTACTGCTGCTATGATTTAAAGATCTTAATTAACATCAGTTCTATTTCCCAAAGGGAAACAGCTGCTCTTGGTGACAAGGCACTTTTGGGAGCACTCCACAAACTGAGAGCACAACTGAACACTATCACGTGCACCCACGGCAAAGCTTTTAAAAACATTTAGAGAAGCAAGGACAAGGAAAAAGCAGGATTAATGAGGTAAGCCAGAAAGGCGAGGGGGGCAGTAACTGTTCCATACACTAGGACAGAGTTCCCAGATACACAAATCACTACAAAGACTCCTTGCCAGCCCCGGAAACACTAAGACTAAGCAACACAAATTCTAAAGATTTTAAGGCTCTTTTCTGGATGCAATGCATTTTATTTATTTGTCATTAGAATTTAAATCACAGAAGATGCAATTCTTAGTTCAACTTTTACATACATACAATCAAGAACAGATTGCATTTCCTGACCCTATAGGGACCTTATCTCCCAAAGAATGCTGAAAAAACCATAGCAAAAAAAAAGTCAGTGAAAATTACTGCACAATCTATATAGCTATACTGTCAAAAAGCTTAGACAAATAACCCGTAATGGAAAAATAAATGTAAGGAACAGATTTAAAAAAATAAATCTATTTTAACATTCTGGTAAGAAGTAGCAGCTAATTGCATAGAGTTCTAGTGCAAAGTTTCATGGTCAGATAAACACTATCATCTAAAAAAAGCCGTAAGAGACTGAATGTGTTGTTGCAGCTCACTGAAATATCAAAGTGAGTGATAAGACAAACAATCAGGTAAAATATACATAGTTTTTACAGACACTTACTTGAATGGTGTGAACAGAAATGACAGTGTAGTTTCTTTTTTCTGACTCATCTTAACCTGCATAAAAGAGCATTAAATCATTACATGCAAGTTGCAACAAGACTAACAATTGTATCAGGAATTAAACTACAAAAAAACCACAGAAGAATTCTAAGACTTTGGAAAAGGAATAAAATCACAGTCAATATACTGTCCGAGAAAATGGGTGTTACACTCCAGTATGCTCAACTCCTCTGAGTTCCTGGAAACTCAGACCTGCTCTAAAGTAAATAAACCACACTCCAGCCACTGATTTTTCAAGAGGACTTCTACAGTTTGCAGGATAAAAGGAAGATATGGCTAGAAGTACTACCACGTTTCAGTGACAGCCTCCCTCAATGAAACCAGCATCATTTATGCCAGACAGGAATCAGTACACAGTTACAGCAAACACTGCCAAAGAAATGCTGTTAAATCAATTAGCCTGCACACAGACAAAAATAGAAGGATTTGATGCCATCAGAGTGGCTTTGTCCAAGGTCCTCCAAAACATCTTTAAGGCCTCCTGCAGCTGCCTGACTGAAGTCTGACTGTTAGCATAATGTGCAGTCAGGAACTTCCTAGGCACACTGCTTCCAAAGCCTGACAGCTGGAAGTAGCAACCCACACATTTCATCCTATCCATCCAAGGCAACATCATCTCCAGGAAGCACAAACTCTGGTCAGGTCAGTCCACCACATGAAAAGAAAAAACCCACTTGGCATGTCTAAGCCAGTGCACTACTTCTGCTTCAGCAAAGAAACACAAGGTCAAACAGGATCATTCCAAAACAATGCTAGAAACAAGCCAACAACAACAGAAAAGATAATCTATCACTACAGAACAACAGAATAAAAGGATTCTTAAAGGAAAGGAGAAGCAGCACTACTTTTTTTTCAAATAATCACCAAAATACCAATTTAAATGAAAAATATTTGAGTCACATCCTTAATTCTTAAAGTAGAGGTCTTCCAGCTGCAAAGGTGATACCAGCATGCTTCAAACTTCACATCCAACCCTATCAGTTACCTCCCCTTTTACATGCCAGCTTTCCACTGTATTTTTGAAAGTGATTCTGCTGCTGACACTGCTACACCTTTATGAACCTGGCATTCACAAAGGGACAGAAGACGCTGAAGGTGCTAATCTCTTGCAGGTCATCTCATGCTAGTTCATTGTTCCACTATCATCACATGGATTTCTGGACAGGGCAACAGTTCTTTCATGTCTCAGCTTCTACCTGTGGAAGATGGTTTTCCCTCAGAGAATTTCTATGCCTCGCCAAAAGTGTGATTTTATGATTTTGGATAGTTTCTTACTCCACTGTCTAGTGAAACAGAACCTTTTTTGTTTGGACCACTCCTGTGTTCTCTTAATGTAATATCTGATATTAAATTAATTGAGACAGAGAAGCCAGAGATGAACACTTGCAAAGCAAAACAACAGATATGAAAGCATTAGCTAAAAGTTAATTAGGCCACTAACTTAATTTCTTTAATGCACAGGAGCCTATTACCTTTCTGATCTGTTTGTGTACTGACCCTGATTTAAAGCCTTTTCTCCCAGCCCCCACTGCAAAAGTATAATTTCCCTTCTCCAATACCAGCACTCAGATTCTACCTACAGACTGCAAGTAGGCTTACATTAACACCAACAAACATCAGCATTTTTGTGAAGAATCAAGAAAAAAGTTATTCATTCTCCTTATAAAAAAAATACCAAATTTGTTTATTAAATTCTTTCAAACTTCTTCAGGTAAGTCTGAGAGCTATTCAATCAAATTAATATACATGCAGTTTTAACCCTTTCAATTTAGCATACTATATACAGTATCTGTCATATAATTATTTTACACATAGCAACAATTATTATTCAAATCAGTTGGGGGGTTTTACCATATGTTTAGTACCTTAAATTGCTCAAGAATCTGAACAGCATTGGTAAACATGCTCTCTGCTTTGAAATGAGCACTACTGTTCAGATACTCCAGAGGCAGAGTTCCCTGAGGAAGAAAAATACACATAGTAAGTTAAAAAAGTTAATAACAGGAATTTCTCTTAACTGAATTACTGGCCAAATGAGCACTAAGAATACTTCAAACTACTGCTGAAATAACTCATGTAACTCCTTTGAAAACACTCTTCTTACACAGATTTGCAACATCACAGGGACTGTGTGTAATATCTCAACTTCTACAGGAATGCAAAAAACATAAATAACAAAAGTTGTTATTAAACTATATGCTGTAAAATAATATAACCTCAACCTCTAATCAGAAACCATTTCTGAAATCCCTAAAAGTCTTCCACCCAAAGCCTCATTTGGGCCTGACTTAATCCAGTACTTGTGGCAGGAAAGGGGGCAGTTCCCATGCCACCCAACATTGGGCAGCTTTCCTCACATAACCATCAATGAGTGCAGGACAAGGTGACAGACACTGGAGCAGAGCCTCCAGAAGAAATATTTTAAAAAATATACTGTAAATGTGTATGTACAGGTGTTTTGTATGTTTTATATGTGAAACTAGCAGTGTGAAAGCACACTAATGGAATGCTAATTGTCAATCAGATATTTATGAGATTAGAGGCACAAGATAACATCTGAAAAAGTACACTAGTTAAACCAAGAAATAATTGAACATTAAATTGCAGAAACTGGCTTGTTTACAGGCTTAGCTTTCATGATTGAAATCATGTGTTATTCAAACCACATTGCATTTTTACTATCCCTAAAAAAACAAAAAAACAAAAAAACAAACCTTTTATATAGCTTAAGAGTACAAAGTTGCAGATTACAAAAGGACCAGCTGCCTTTCCAATTGAAAGCCCTATACAACACCTAAAAAGATTTAAGTTTGTACTCCAAAGATACATAAATTAAAACTACAAGCAGTCTCCACACGCTATAGCACTTCTACAAATCTGTAATCTTTCCCCTCACACACCTCAAGTCTTGTCCCCAACACCTCTTCCTCTATTGTGAAGAGATTTTTATAATGTAGAAAAAAGATTTGTACTTCTTACCACAGAGTTCAGGGGGAAAGGCACACCAATAAGGGAAGCCATCAGTGGTGCTATATCAGCCTGTGCAAACAGAAACATTCCCATTTTAACATAGTTTGAGCCTCTAGAGGTAATAAATTCAGTTTAATTTTAACATATCTGCATTTGCAAAAGCAAATTATGTGATACTGCCAAGTTATAACATACAACTCTCCTTTATAGTTTTTTTGGACTATAGTTTCCAGCAGTCATAGCATGATTAGATACAAAATGTGAGGCTCCACTGCTGATAAATCTTCAAAAATACAGTTTCAAAAGCAAATATAACCCCCCCCCCCCCCAGTATTTATATGCAGGAATTCAGCACCTCCCTTACTGCAGTCAGAGAGGCATACCACTTTTTATGACTATTTATATGATCAAAAGGACTAATTTCATATTTACAGTTTTAAGCATTATACTGGATATATGGCTCTTCACAGCATTCCTTATCCCATGCTTCAACAGTGCTGACTACTCACCTTCTCCCCTTCAGAAGGGGTTTCTGCACTTTTTTAATGTCCAGTCAGCCCTAAGAAAGGCCCTTCAATTGACACCAAGGCATCTCATAAAGCAAGTTACCATTGCCTTCTACTCCTGATAATAAACACTGCCTCTTACCAGGTTTATATTTTCCTTTAATATAAAACTACACACCAAAATTCTTTGTTTCTCCAGCATAAATCTGAAGAAGCTACACTGAAACCACAGGCACTGCTCCAGCCTCACACCTACCTGTCAGACTCCAAATCATTATTTGTAGAGAACAATATGCTTGGAGTGTAATGGTAATTAGGAATCTCACTTGCTATTTTTACCCATAGTCCCACATGTACTACAGGACAAAAGCTCTGTCTTTGGCAACTCCATTATCCAGGACAAAGCAATACCCAAGACTCTTCTATACAATCTCAAAACGACATTGCGATAACTCCTATCAACCTTGAGAGGAAAACTACTCTCTAGTTTTCTACCAGGGCTTTGCTGAAAGCAGTTGATCCAGAATATTCCCAATTTGAATCTTTTAGCATGAGATTATTTCCCTTGTTTGAGTAGGTTTGGAGTCTGTTATTCATATATTTGGTTTTGTAGGACAATAGGAAGTAAGAAGAACCGTGAATTAATAAAACTTGACTGATTTAGGATCTAAGCATAAGTGGTCCACCCTTTTTCTTCCTTTACAGTATTAACTGTCTAAATTGCAAAATAGGTGGGCCATACTCACAGATGAAAAAACCCCACAGTTCAATACTATAGCAAGAAATTATTTTGATTCAATGACAGCAGCTTGGAGGACCTGGTATACTGTACTGCACTTTTCTTACAGCGGTGTGGGATCACTTAAATAAATGGTTCAATAATGCATCTTCAGGAGAAGAAGTTGTGTGCAGCTGTCATGTGTCAACAAGCAATTTAAACATCCTCATTATGTTACTGCAGTTTCTGCTTCTAGGGAAATGGTACATTGTGTGATCATTCATTCAAATTAAGTAAATTAGTTCAAATCACATGAAACTTATAATTTAAGGTGAAAATTTATGAACTACTGTATTAGGTATGTTTGATACCTGATTCACATCAAGCCTCTTCAAATTCTCCAGCTTCCATTCTGTAAGAAATAACAGAGCACATGAACAGCTAATCTACACAGATTTGAAAGGACCAATTCAGTTGACTTTTAATATCTTGTTGCCATTTTCTGTAAAGTGTTGGTAGTAAAGAAAATTATGATTTTACATTAGGATGCTAGCTTAAGAAGGGTTACAGATGGAACTCAACAGGCAGAAAACAACAAAATGCATTCATTTCAGCTCACATTTTCTTTTATCCAGCAGGATAAATTGCTGCCTGCAATTGTGACCTAGATCAGTTGAAGAAAGGCCAAGGCTTTTATTTTTTTCAGCACAGTGATGTATTAACTGTGCTAACTAAAAGAATCAAACTCAGGTTTAGGAGATCTCTAGAATCTCTTCAATAGTTTGTAAAAAAGGCTAATCCAAGGTCCTAAATGCACTGGTACAGCATGGTATAAATATTAGACCCTAAAGCTTTGGCACATCATACAAAAAGCTGGTTGAAAATTATATTTTCCTGCTCTACGCCGGCCTCTAAGGAAATAAAGAGAAAATTGCCTGCTTTCTTTGGGGGTGGAGAGTTATTTAAAAACAGAGTTTAGCAAGGTTTGGTTTTGTTTTTTTCTTTCATACATTTTAAGTACTGCATACACCAAACTTAATACCAGCAATTAGTTCATACCACTGCTCTCTTTGGGGGTCTGAGTACAGGTCCACTGTTACTTGGTCACAGGAGCACCCTAAAGAGCAGACTTGTAGTTTAACAGTAGGGAGACAGCTACAGAGTTCCCATGGCAACACAGGGGGAGGTATTAGCAGCATTAATAATGAATTCTGTTAAACTCACACCAAAATGAACAATTTACTTCCTTTTGCTTCCCAGAAATGGAAGTGGCTTTATATTTCTAGAAACAGATACTCACCCATATTTCTATTACATAAATGAATTGCCTGTTGGAAAATTGTATTTAAAAGGACAAAGAAAATAATTGGAAAACTGTCAATGTACACATGAAACATGCCTAAGGTGGGAAGAAACTGTAGTTCTGCTAGAGAAAAATCTTGCCTTCTCAGAAGTTTTTCATCTCCATGTCCCCTACTCAGATATTCCAAAATGCAGAGCTGAAGACATGTGCTTTGGACCAGGAGCTATAGGACAATGAGCTCAGGAACTCCTGAGGACTGGGGGACACCTGCAGACCAGCCAGTCCAGGCTGCTCTCCCAGGAGTGAGGTGCCTTGGCTGTACATGCTGCCAACACTGATTTATGAATCCAGCTCACTGTCTCCTTCCTGCACAATGCTCAGCAGTTTCCCACCCACCTGACAGTTGGTTTTTTTTGCCTTTATCCTGCCCTGCTTTTACTGCAGCCCACTGGGCTGTCAGATGCAAACAGTCCAGGCAAACAGCAGGGAAGTGCCAGATCAAATAGAGGCTGAGGATGAGGCTACATGAACCAAAGCAAATCTCACATAAAACCTCCAAGAAGAAAAACCAGCAGAGGGTACATTGAGTTCCCTCAGCTGTGGCAAAGCAGGCTGAGCCCCCATGAAACTGGCTTGTGTATAAATGCCATCGGCTACCCCACGTCCTGATGCTGCAGGAGGTTGTGCCTTCACTCACAAGCTCCTCTGGGTTTGTGCCCCAGGGCCAACCATCAGGCCACGAGGAGCCAGAGAGCAGCTCAGTGTTCTCTTTCTTTCTGAAGAAGGGTCAAACCAGTGGCCAAATTGGTAATACTACATGTCACCCGCAGGATGCAAGGCTGCCATAACAAATCTTTCCAAGCGGATTGCCTGAGGGAAGGCAGAGCACAGGTGAAGAAACTGATGAAGAGAAGGCTGTCATCCCAGAGCAGACTGTGCCCTTTCAGCCATGCAAGAAGGACATTAATCTCGCTGTGACAAACTGGACAGGCTAAGCCCTGCCTGTTGGCACTGCCTTTGGGGATATGAACCCTTGATGGCAATAATGGGAAGAAAGACAACTCACTGAGCTGCCTACAGCCTGTTTGCACTGAACAGAGTGTAAGAAGTTTGTCAGCATTAGAAACATTCTGACAATATTTCCATAAACACTTAACTCAGAGAAATTAGAAAGGATTGTCAATAGATGAAAACTTGATCATTGGTGCATGCAACTAGAAATGTAAGCCTGACACCTGCATACATCAGTGAAAAAGCAGTCTTGAAAACACCCTCCTCCCCTGCACACAGTCACAGCTGCAGTTGTATGGAGCAAGAAAGACAGATTCAAAGAACATTTCAAGAGAACACTTTAAACAGCTTTTCTTTTGTATGTTAACTTTGTGAAAATATCGGGGATTGTAACAATGGAGTAGCTGAACTGTACTGACCTATGCAAGTGCCAGGTTCCATTTCAACAATTTTCTCTTTACTCTAAGCTACGTAAGCTACTAGAAGCTCTGATGTACTACCATAGAGAGAACGGTCACTTTTTAAGAAAATATTTATCACTCAAACAGAAATACAAACTCCCAAGACACTCAGAGACTCAAATCTCCTACAGAAATCATCCTTGGCAATCAAGAATCTGTAAAGATAGTGTCTAAACAAAGCAACAACATGCTAGACAGATGCAAAGCTGCAAAGCAAGTCCAAAATGAATGGAGTTTCTGATGGTTGCTTTCGTGTGCTTTGTTTTTTGTGTGCTTATTTGGTTTGCTGATTTTTTTTAACCATTAGAGGGAAAACATGAAGCAGGCACAGCAGGGTGCAGACAAATGTCCTCCTTTAAGAAAATACACATTGCCAACAGATGAGGGACACATAGCTTTCCCAATTGTGCACCTGGGAGTCAGCTCAATACTCATCTTTTTTGAAATCTCTCACACTATTATTATCATGACTTGAAGTAAAATGCTGAGGTTTGTACTGAAGCTGCTGAAAATCAAGGAAACTGACAGATATAAAATTCAGCTATTACAAATCAACCCTTAGACATCAAGTGTCCTTAAAACCCTAGCAGATCAGCCCTCACAGACATCAGGATCAGTTATTTTATTCTGTTTTCTACCCTTTTTCTACAAATAATTTTCAATTTTATCACAAATGTCATCATTTTATAGCAGCAGTTAATTGCAAAGAATGAAATGTTAGCACAGTCTATATCTGAAAAGTCCCATTTGCTTAATCTGTTACCAGATACCTTCTTGAGAGCAGGGCAGAGTTAAAACCTCAGGGCTGAAGTAACTTTTGCCTGTTTTCTCTAATGTACCTTGACAAACAATCCAATAAAATAGAAAGTCATTACCTCATTGATCGTGAGCAGCAACCCAAGACTTGAGGCATCTTAAGAAACAGAGCAGGCTACAAGAATGGGGCACATGAAGGAGGAACAGCTTGAACAATTTAATCACATATGGTTCTCTAACCCCACTGATATTTCAGTAAACCAGTGCTTATTACATTATGTATGTGAAATAACAAAAATCCATTATTTTAAAAAAAAGTTTACTCTTAAATTACAAAGAGGGAAAATAACAGTGAAGAGTCACAGTTTTTCATTGAGAAAAGCTGTTTACATTTCCACAACAGCTACAAGGATGCAAATGAGACAAGACAGCCCCTGGAAAGTCTGCAGGGTTGTACTGTAAATCTAGAAAGGAGTCTTTGAACTTGTCAACTTATCATGTTTCTGTACAAACAGCTTTCAATCTCTGGGAGTCTTCCTTAAAATTAAGTCTCTTCTGGAACTAAGTTTTAGGAGCATGAACACCCTCCTGTCACCAAAGAGAGAAAGCTTTCAGTTCTATGACTAGGAAAGAAAACTGAGTAATGTTATCTACCCAATTTTGCAGTATCTTCCTTAGGCATACAACCCTGACACCTTTTCTTTACACACCACACAAAGCAAATCATACTTACTATAATGAAACAGAAGTTAGTGAGGATCAACAGGTATAATGGTTAAAAACATCTCCATTTCCACCAGAATCTTCCACTAAAGCTTTATATTTTACCTACCTTGCAAAAAATTGTCTTCAAATAACTGGGATGTAACTTTCTGTGGATAATTTACCCCAGCACCCCAAACAATCAGTGGTGTTAAAGTTTCTGAGGGATGACCAGCTCCATGAGATCCTAAGACACACAAAACAAAAAAAAAAGTAAAAATTTTAAGACGTGCTGTAAAAACAAACAAAACCTACATGCGATAAAAATATGCACTCATGTACTAAGTTCTTGTTACAGACATACTAAAAGCCTGTTACAGACTACCTATTGCAGCTTCATACCTTATTTTTATGCCACTAACAATAAAGGCTAAATTCAAGTTTCAAGTGGGGAAATCAGTATCAGTTAAGACTATAAAGATAGAGCTTTGTATATTAATACCCCCAAATTTTTAACATACAGAAACTAAACCATAGTATTTTGAAAGTCTCAATGTATAGAGGAGTTATCTGCTCAAAACATGTGCATGTGCAGATCCTGAGCATCTCAGTGAAATCAGGAATGGCTGATTTCAGTAAAATTAAGCACATGTGAAAAAAGTTATCATATAGAACTGATCTCTGAATAAGAATTAGACTTCCATTTCAAAATGAGGAAGCAATATGCACTGCAACTGACATCCTTTCTACAGTGATAGAAGTTCATTTTTAAGCTTTTAAAGTCTAGCAGCACACTCCTTAAAAATTGACAAAACATCACCTTCCCTGGGGAAACTGATTTCCTCCAGATTAACATACCAACCACCAAAAGCAGGAAGGTTGAGAACTATGACATCTCAGCAGCAGTTGTACGAAAGCAGGAGCCATGCAAGCTTGAAAGAAATGCTGGTCATTGAACCCAGTGGGTGAGGTACCAGAACAGTGAGATAACCCAGCCTCAAAGGGAAGGACTTTGTTACACAAACTCTATGTGGGTCACTGCAGGGTCTACAAGATGACATATTTTCCTTGTGTTTGCATAGACACATGCTCTTCCCTGTGTATAAATACGTATTTTAATAAATACTAAGGACAGAGAAAGCACACTATTGTACAGCCTCAAGGCTATTCCAAATTTCATACCCAATTCTGTCCTTAAAACAATCACTGCAGCAGAGCTGAAGTGCCAGCTTTGCTTACTTTAAACAGGCCAAAGCTTAAAACACATTGGTCTGGGAATTAGATTTCTGATGTTCTTTGGTAGGCACTGTCTGGGCTCAAAAAACAGCAACTACTGCTCTTCTTTGCAGAACTTGTGAAAAGAGCTTATGGAGAGAGCACTTCCTCCATCTTCCAGGGACCAGGAATTATTTCTTATATCAGTTATATTCTTATTACTGCAGGAGGAAAGCAATATTTTGGTGAGCTTACATTTTAGCCAAGCTGTCAGCTACATCAGCATGTCACTGAGATTCTGCCTCCATGAATACTTTAAGACAGATACAGCTAAGAGAGGCAGCTGTATCCACTCCCCATTATAAAGAACCAGGTTTAAGCCTGATCTGAATAACAAGAGGGGAAGAAAAATAATTATTTCCAGCCGGGTCAGCTCTGGGTTCTACCCCCAGTACCCTCCAAACAGATCTTTTCAGGGGACAGGGGGAAAGGGTGCTGCTGTTTGATTCTCTGTTCCATGGTCCAGCATAACACACAGCAGTACTTGAGGCAGGATGGTAGCAGGAACAAGTGGCCAAGGTGAGGGTGAATATGGAACTCCCCTATGCTGGTGGCCAGCATTTGCATCTGACATCAATTTAAAGGAAAATCATGGGGTCAGACTGTGAAAGCAAGTGACTTCATTGGCTTTTGCCAGCAACCACAATTTCTTAGATCATGTCTAATTCAGATCATATTCTTTCCCTAATATGTCCCCGCTGTCCTTCCAATGTTTAATTTGCCTTAAAACTAGTGCACATCCCATTCTGCAAAAACCACTGAAAGGCTGCAGCAGGGGCTGATTCTACCAGCTCAAATTAAAGCTCCTTTGCTATCCTGCAGACAGCTCACAATGGGCCTGAGCAGCACCTCTGGGTTTGCTCTTAGACTCACTAAAGTCAACTTCCAAGTTATTAACACTCCTGGCACAAGATCAAGCTTTTCCTTCAAGACAGAAAGAGATGACAGAACCCTACGACAGACCAGTGGCTCTCAAAGCCTGAAGCAGTTACTCCTATCACCTTTTATTTCTCCTTGAAAGGATCCAGTACCTAATGAGAACACCCCTGCAGCTCACTCTGGCTTCGAGGAAGGCCAACAGCGCCCCAAGCAGTGTTAACAGGAGTATGGTACAGGGAAGGGATTACCCTCCTCTATTCAGTACCTGTGAGACAATCTCTAGACACTGGGTCCAGTTTTGGGCTCCTCTGGTACCAGAAAGGCACCCATCATCTGGAATGGTCTCAGTGAGGAGCACTTGCCCTGTGAGCAGAGGCTGAGGGACTAGGACTTGTTCAGCCTGAAGAAGAAAGAGCTTTGGGGAGGACATACCAGAGCGTCCTGCCTGTACCCCACTGTAAGGGGGCTTGAGAGAAGATGGAGCCAGGGTGTCACTGTGGTGCCTGGTGGGAGGATGACAGAACAGGTGTAATCTGAAACAAAGGTAGCTCAGATTGCAGATAAAGGAAACCTTTCCCCCACCATGAGGGCAGGCAAGCAGCAGAGCAGGCAGCCCAAAAGGGTTGCATAGTCTCCATCCCTTTCAGGTTTTAAAGGCCCTGCTGAATAAAGCCCTAGCCTCTCTGTCTGACTCCAAAGCTAATCCTGCCTTGAGTAGGTGATTGGACCTCCTGAGATCCCTATAATCATATATATAAATATATACACACACACACACATCTTCCTTATTAAAAAGATTATGAAATTATTTCTTGAAACACAAAAAACGGAACGAAAATTTTATCACAAATGGCAGTCAGCTCCACAGTAAATAATATCCAAACTAGACAATTTTGCAAACAAGCAGATGGTAATGAGGCTGATTTTGAATAAATATACAAATATTTTTGTCATCTTTGACAGAAAAAAGTCTGCATCCCTTCAATTGAAAAACTTTAGGATTACACACAGAGTAAGATGCTGACTGTTGTTTTGCCACAACCATGCCTGGATCAGCCTTGGTTCAAAAGTATCACAGTTAGTAGCTGTAAAGGCACAGCATTGGAAGACAGACTTATCACTTTCACTGGCTGCACACAAGGACAGGAGTGTTTTTAAGATCATGGAGAAAAAAAAAGAGTAGGAAAATGATGTCTAAATTAGTTTACCACTGTAAACTCTTCTCATCTGCCTTCAAAGCATTTGGCCACTGTGCCCATGGCCTTCACACTGTGGCTGTGAATACTCTGGGTATCAGCATGGTTGGCCACTGCCTCATTCTGAGCTCCTCCACCTGTCTCCAGCACCAGTCTCCTCTAGAAGGATCACACAGTCCCATCTTTTCTGCTGTGCTTTAAAAAGCCAAAATAAATAAAAAGACCCTCCAACCCCCAAACAACCTCTCCCTTAAAGTTTTTCACCAGCTCCTAGACAGATTTCCCACCCTTTCCAGGTGCTTTAGAGCACTAAAGTGAAAACTGTATCTCCCAAAGGGGCTGGAACAAGACCAAATTTGCTGCTGGCAGCCAAATAACACCATCTCCTCCTGCTTGAGACAGTTTTCTGCAGAAATTTTTCTATCCCTACTAGCAGTCACTGAAGAAGTTAAGCTTTACATAAGTGTCTTTTTCTCTGTCCAGATATGGAATGCTGCTGTCACAGCAATTTGCATGGGTCTTCATACACAAGCAACACTCAGGATAGATACCAAACCAAAGCAGGGGTTCCAAAGCTTCTCATGAGACAGAGCTCTCTAATCATACATCACATGCCCATAAACTCAACATTTAAAAAGACTCACCCCAATCTGTCATTCCATGGTCAGAAGTTAAAATAAATGCAGTCTTTCCATCATTTCCATAGAAATTGTCAATCATTGAAGCAATTTCTTTCACACCCTCATCAACTTGTTTAATATTTTCCTTGTACTCCCTTAAAAAATAGGAAAAAATGTTACATTCAAGGTGGCTTGGTATAAAGCAAGTATCCATGGTTGTAAAGCCCAGTCCTTTGAGCACAGACAGCTTTAACCTCAAATGAACATCAAGCTTACAAAAGGTTTCCTAGATGTAAAATGTCTCCTCCTCTGAGTCTTATTGAGAAATTAAATCGTTGCAGCACAGTTTGCAGATTGCTGAAACCACAGTTTCAAATGGATTTATATTTCAAATCTGACCTGTCCTTGGCGTAAGACTGTAATTTTACTACTCACAGCTGTCAGGCAAGTTAAGGAGAATGCCAATACTAAGGAATTCTGGAAAACTCAAACACCTTAAAAGGTAAGTTGCAAAAATTACTTTAAGCTGCTAACTAAATAGCAAAGAAAGATCTCACCATGCAGTCAGTGTTTTGAGATGATTCTTAGATCAGGGCAGACCCTAGTTTTGTGGAATAGAGGCTAAATAAAAAAATTTGTATACTTTTAGGAAAAATGGCCATGTGTAACTTTCAGACAACTAATTTCCTATCTGTTGTTAAAGTCAGTTTTAAAACTCTCTTCAAAAAAATCATAATAAATAAGCATTAGATATACAGCAAGTATGAACTTTAGAATTATATAGGAAATCAGAGAATTTTAAAAGTAAGCAGGGCAAGTGAAAGACAAAATCCTGCAAAGCAGGACGTGAAGAAATGAAAAGAAAGTTCTCAAATAATGCACTTCAGGATGAATTGGTGATGAGAACTGTTAATCTAAACTTTTCTCTTTGTTCTAGTGTCTTAAGGAAAGCCAAAACATAATGCCAGAATTTGCAGCCATTATTGCTGAGCTTACTGTTGTCTATAAACTCAAAAATATCACTTCAGCAGAAGAGTATCTGAAAACTATATCCATTTGATGTTTAAAACTGCATTTCCTACATATCCTCTAGATCATGTGTTGGCTATAGCTAAGACAATCTGCTAAAAATCAGACTTGAGTATAGGAGTATAACCAGGCATATTGTATAGAGCAAAAATCTGTCATTTCTACAGATGGGACTTAAAAAACAAAAGAACCCCAGAAGTTCAGAATGCAGGTAATTATGGTGACATATATGACCCCCAACACTACAAGTCTTGTTTTTGGCTAGAAAAATTCCACTGTTAAAAAAGTTATTGTATGCATTTAAAACTAGTAAGAAAGATATCCGTAATATCTCAATTACCTTGAGTTCGGCCGATGAGCATGTCCATTGGTGTCTATGCCTAGCAAATGCAGGAACAGAACCACTTTCTCTTCATTCAGTGCAGAGAACAATGTTTGATTACTTCTGGAAGAATTAAAGAAGCTCTGTATGGAATAAGCAATTCATATATTAATCTGAGTAAAATGGAAGAAGATAAGCAGCTTATTAAAACTAAAACACTGCTGTTTCCATGTCAAAATATTAGTAGTTATTAGAGTTTAAAAAGAGGAAAAATAATAACTTCCCAATTTTCTGCTTGGAGGATAACTATTATCAGTACAGTCTGTCCAAATTCTCAGCTTATCTAAGATAAGAATTAAGTTGAAGTGTTCTTTTGTTGTTTGGGGAGCCTTTTTCCTTGGGTTTTTATTTGTTGGTTTGATTTTGTTTGAGGTTTTTTTGCATTTGGGGTTTTTTTTTGAGTTTGCATAGGCAGAAATACATCATCCCTTCTTTGCCTCCTGTATAAACAAATTGATGAACCATTCCTGAGTACCACTTATGGCTCTACATTTCTACTATTTTACTGAATTTAAACCAGAAGCAAAGGTCTCAAATACTCTCACTTTGGAAGCAGGTTCTGCAGGACTGAGATACCAAGCTACAATTTGTTTGCAGAAACTAAATTAAAACAGAACAGAACATGACACACTTTGTAAGTATATGAACTACAGAACATACATCTGCCTTGCACATGTCCTACTTAAGCATCCCTGAGGCAGATGCCAGGGGAGGATTTTCCCCTTGGATTGAATGAGTCTTGACATGGCTATTCTGTGTTAGACCACATTACAGCAATGTAAAATGCAGGCAGACAGCTATTCCAGCATCAGCTCCTTAGTAACAGCACTGCCCAAGGAAACAAAGTTGGGTAAGGTTTTAGTTGAAAGAGTATCTAGAGAACCTTTCAGTACACTAACATAAGTGAGAGTATCTTTGAACTTCCTCAAGAGTCCAGGGAAAATGCTGGTAGAGCCAATGAACCATTTCTGCTACCAAAGGACAGGGCAGTCCACCACACAGCTGTGATAGTGATGGAGCTCTTAAAATCGAAAGCTCATACCTTGTGTAAACAAAAGTCACTGTACCCAAAGGAAGACCAAAGTGGCAGTGAGAGTGTCACAGTGAGCTATGCCAGGAAACCAGTGCAGTATGCAATTACACTTTTCTAACTCCCTGAACACACACAAACTGCATGGACTAATATTTGCATGCTCTCAGCTTCATCTCTTGTCCAAACAAAATCATGACCGAAGTCCAGAGATATTTTAAATAAAGATACAAGAACAAAATCCGATTACATTAAATAGCACTATAATTATTTTTAAGAAGATTTTAATTTCCCACAGAGATCCGTCCACCTGCACATATTTGACCACAGAGGGAAGAAGCTTTCCAGAGCACACCAGTAATTTGCAGAATACAGTAAAACTCTGTTTCCTTAATTTTAATTAAATAAAAGGAAACAGCATATCAAAACAGACAAACAGGAAACTCCCAAAATTAAATCTTAAAATGTATGTCAATATTAGAAGGCAGATATTTTTCTATCACAGAATGATTAAGCAAAAGAAACCATTCAGAGGAAGGCAAGGCCTGAACTTCTCTCCCAGCAGGTGAGTCCCCATGACATACCAAAAGCATCCCACTTTCTCAGTGCCAACCACCTCATAAGCCAGAGCAGCAGCAGCCAGAAGAGTTTGCCCAAACTCTGGCTAATTACAAACAAGACAAAAGGAAGATCAGTGCAAAGATGTGATGTCTTTTCCCAGAGCAAATAGCAAACTTTATCCCATTAACTTTTTTACAGAACGGTTTACTGAAAAAAACCGAAAAACAACAAGAAGTTCACCATGAGGAGTGACGGCTGATAAAGGTGGTGAGTTGGCAAGCAGGATACCAAACACACTAAGGGCAAAAACCACTTCACCTTGCTCTGGACATCGCCGAACTGTTTCTCCAGAACTATCCTTGTATCTCCTTAGAGCCTGCTAAAGACCTCTACTTTTTGGTAGTCAGTGTTCACAAAACTTGAGTCCTACCTCTACTCAACACTAGTTTCCAACCCACCACTATATTTTAACAATATCTTCCCATCTCACTCTTTCTTATTTTTGCTTCCCCTTATTTCCTCTATTCAGAAATATTACCTCCACTCTGTATATGTAAACTGAATCTCAACAAGAAGTTTCAGAGATAGCAGTAAATAACTAAGAGGCTGAGAGAACTCAGTTTTTCCAGTCTCAAGGAAAAGCAGCTAAGGAGAGGTCCCATTGCTGTATAGAACCATGTACTGTGAGAGTGAAGGGAATCTCAATATTGTGATTGAGCCAGACTGATCAGAGGGCCTCAGAGATGAGACAAGGGGAAACTCAAAATTTGGAATATGGGAAATTGCAGCAAGACAAAGAGACTTTTAAAAATAATTTTGTAAACCATAACTTAGGCCAGATACTGGAACAGTTGCTTAAAAGGCTTGTCCTCGAAGCTGCTCAAAACTTGACTGGCAAGGCCTGAGCAGGTTGCTCTAACTGAACCTCCTGCATGCAGAGAGTTGGACTTGAAGACCACTACAGCTTCCTTCCAAACTTCTTTTTAAATGATTCTGGCAACTTTTGTCTGATTTTCTGGCAACAACAAAATAATGCACTGATATGCAGCTTAATGGGATGAGCAATAAGTTCCTCATTAAAACATTTACAGCAAGCTGTGAACTTAATTATTATGTAATACTAATTAAACTACTACAATTATTTTAGTTATAACTACGTGAAATCTTGATCTAATCATCTCCTTCCTCAGATGGGGGAAAGCAAAGAAGAAATAAAGACTACTTCAAAGGTTTAAAAAATTATTTACAGATGTCTGAAGAAAATATGAATTTAAAATATTAAACATCTAAGCAGTTGGGGACCTTTTGTTCCATCAGCCAAAGTCTTCCAAGGAAGCATAACTCTTAAGTAGAGCTGATAAACTGTTGCTGACTGCATGTACAAGAAGAGAGACCAAACAAACTTTTTCCTTTCACAAAGCTCCTTAATACATAATCTAGGACAACTTAATTTAATTGGCCGCTTAAAGCTGCACATGCTGATTTGTGCTGATAGGAGAGTTTAAATAGTTATGCCTGTTTTCAGACGTAAAACAAAAGTACAAAGGCAGGATAAACATACATGCCAGGTTTAGATCTGTTGAGCATGATCATGCACAAGACACTAACACATTTAAAATAAATCATGAAACCATTGTACTGCTAATTAGAGCAGAGCTATCTGTATTGAAATCCATCAGCACAAATAAACTGTCTGCAGAGCTTCAAAGTTTAACGTAATTCAGTTCTGGACTCTGGCCACCACCCTGCACAGAGGGGACAGTCTGAAAGCTTGGATGGCCTTTTTTCTGCAGAAAGGGGACAAAGGAAGAATGGAGTACTGTGCTCAAAATGAGAAAAGCATAAAGGAAAACATCCACAATTTTCTGCCATCTGTATCTATATGTCCTTTTCAGTGAGAAGACATTAACTGAGTATCTTGAGCACATCCTACCCTTTGATCATAATAAATTGTGGTTATGCCATTACTGGAACTCATCTCCAAGAGTGAGTTTCTGGAATTTTAAACTTTTTACCCCTCAAAAAAGAATTGAATCTTCCAAAACTATTTTCCACAAAATACTTTTTAAAAAAAATCAGAAATGCATCAAGAAGACTTTTTTCCCCATTAGTTAATCTAGACTTCCAGTATTTTGCTCCTTAGTTTCTTACCACAGACTCAAACTATGATTTAGGTAAAGGTTATTTAACCAAGAATCATTGAACCACACCACAGTAGATTAAACTCCATCCCATAATTATTTTGAAGGCTCGAAAAAATCCAACACACACACACAAAAAAAAAAAAAAAAACAAAACAAAACCCAAAACCCAGAAAAAAAAACAGTCAATCAACTCCATGCCCATCTGGAACTCCAAACCAGTCCCAAGTTATTTCCGCACTTTAAAATTGCTGAGTTTTCATGCTGCTCAAGATTAAAAAAAACTACACAGCCTAGTCTGTGGTGTTTTATCTGTCCCAAGAAAGGCTTAGGATCACCTTGTACCACAAGGAGACATGACATATCAAGTATCGTACATTTTTCTTCTACTCATGATTAAAGCACAGATACAAATAAAAAGTAGTCAGAGTTTCCCATCTCCTGATAAATTTACCATTAGTTAGCATTTTCTGGGGCAGAGGAAGGCACAAGTGACCCTCACAATGCTTGGGACCTGTGGGCTACACAGTAGACAGGGAGTACACTTGGTGTCTTTTGCTTCCTAAAGAGGCAGAAATCCAGGGCTATGCTGGCCAATATATGAGCTAAACAACATATTGTTAAATACTCGAGATAAAACACGAAGGAGGAAAAAAAAGAGTAGGCAAAGCAGAATTTAGATTCCAGCATACTGCCATTCCTACTTTTATGTGATCCCACTAGCATAGCTGAAAGTTGTTTGAGCTATAATAGCAGAGTGACCTTGGTTTCAGAAAGCCTCAAGTTTCACACTCCTGAAGCAACTGTTGATGTGTGCTTGAAGAGATGATTAATGGAATGTGTGGCTTACACCAGTCAATCAAGTCCTATCCATTCACAGTATGGAATTCAGATGGGCAAAATAAGTCTTAAAAATAATGGTACTGGCTCCAAGGAAAAAGTAATCAGTAATGACATATTTTAAACATATCATTATAGCTTGAAAGGATAAATGCCATTAGGTGTTCTGAAGCAAAAGAAAAGTAGTACCACCCTCACATACTTACGCAGCTCCAAATGACAGCAGGGTACAACTTTATGACAACAGCTATTCAAGTGTAACTGACAGCCTAATCTGATTTGTATTATTCATATGCATTACAACACACAACATGGCACAAGTGCACATTCAGGGAGAGGACGGCACATAGAAAAAACATCTTTTCACCTGCAAACTCAGAAAATCACTTCCTTTGAAAATTAGCAAACTATAATGAACTTTTCTACCCTATGTCCCTGTTTAAAACAGAACCACTCTTCAGTTCCTAAATAGATGATAATTTGGTTTACTGATTTATTTTGTTTTATATTTTGTTTGATTTGATTTATGCTGGTTATCTAATACTAATGCATAGAGCCCAGAGATCTTGGGGAAAAAGTTTTAAGTCTTAAAACTCAATTGACACTGTTATGAGATCCAGAAAATAACTCACTTAATTGCTTCAGTGATACAGATATTTATACACCAATGCCCACTACCAACATTTCTTAATGCAGAACTAGTGAGGTAGCATGGAATAAATAAAGGAATTAATGAATGATTAGAAATCATGTGCCTTGGACTATTAACACTGTGACAGTGTCACAGAAAACAGTCATGAACCAAGTCAGCTGAGCAGAGCACCATATCAACAAATTCTACAGCTCCAGGGCCTCAACTGCCTCCCTGTCCCCCAAAACAAACCGTGACTCCTCTGGCAGCCACAGCATAGTGTTAACCATGGCAGAAAATCAGAAGCCAGCGACATCTATCAGGAAATGCCACACTGAACAATTACAGTCAGGGTACAAGCTTGACAAAAAATAAGTCAATAATATTGTCCATTTTGCTTTCATAATGAAGACTTATAATTTCTGCCATGCTGCAATACCTGTTATAAAATCCTTAACCAATCACATTCAAGATCTTAAAGGGTCTATAATACTCAAAAATGGGTTTCACATTATAGGCAAACAAAACAAAGCCAAGAATGTTTTTAAAGGGTATTTTTATTAGTGTAAGTTTTTTAATTAGCATTGAATGACAAATACTTCCTTTAAGCATCTATTGCACTTGTCATGAAAGTTGATTCAAGAAATTTTTATTTATGACCCCAAGTGATAGGTCTTTCAAAACTTTCTTGCTTTCTAGCTCTATGATAAAGTGTTAACATGTTCTATGATAAAGTTAACATGCAACGGCACTTCTTATAAACAGGTAGCATAAAAAGATTCTCTGCTTACCTTAACACGATCAAAAACCCATATGTCAAGCTTGGCTGCATCTTCTGCTCCAAAGTCTTCACTTTCTGCTGCATAACAAAATGTATATACATGATCTCCAGTAGCACCTGCAAAAAACAATATGGATGGCATACGAGATACAAGGTTTTTTGCTTTTCTAATAGCTCTCATACTTTCATGCACAGGAGTAGAAACCTACCAAGAATGATGATCCTAAAAGAAGTCAAAGAAATTTTCTCCTTATTTAAAACTCTCCCATAATGAATCCTTTTTTGAAGCCTGGATACCATTTAACCTCATTAGCATATCAGCACCTCAGAGAAATGAGGAATAATGTTATCCAGTATGCTCAGGTGAAGAAATAAAATATGGAAAAACAGACAGGAGAAAACCAAATCCCAGTTTAAGCAAATCAAACACAATTTGGTTTTGAAACAAAGAACTTCACTGAGAAACTTCCTGAGAACTTCACTGAGAAATTCCTTGGTTAGAAGGAAGATAGACACTCCTAGCATCATTTGAACATGTGTTTTGGGGGCAGGCTGTTTAAGAAAAATACACTCAGCTTTTGGCTGTTCAACTGAATCATACAACACAATGCCTTATCAATGAGGTCTTTTCCACAGGAAAAGACCATATATCCCATGTAACAAAGACATCAGGAGGGTTACTGTATATCAATTCTGGCTATCAAAAGCCCAGTGGACAGCTTCAGGGTGACAATATTCAAAGTCTGCATCTTTAAAACGCACATCCAAAACAGGAAAGGGAGAACTACTGGACTATATTCAGTCACAAAGTACAACAGAAGGGCCACTGGTCTGCAAACACAGCATTTGGACACGGTGACTTCATTCTCTACTCACTGTCAAGGGAGCAAGGCACAGAAGGGAATGGGCAGGAGGAAGACAAAGACTGGGAAGAAATTAAACTTCAGAAGTCCTGAAAAGATTTGAAGCTAGGTGAAGTTTAATTAAATAATTCAGTCAATGGCAGAGCTGCTACAGCTTAGGGGTGTCATTTATACTGTGACTATGTAAATTCCCAGAGGGGTAAACGTTCTTCAATCAGTTGATGACCAGAGAGAATGCACTAGATTCACTGGATGTCACAATTATATAATGCAGTTGTGTAAGCTTCCAGGCTTGTGAACGAACTAGCATCCCAGTATAAAGGAGCTGCTTAACCAAGATTATGTGGAAACCCACACAAAGAGATGCAGGTATTTCAGGCCAGGAAGATGAAAGTTGGCACAGATTTTCTGGTGCAGCTCTCCCCTGCGCCCCTGGAGATGTTACAACTACTTATAACACAGAACAGCCACTGCAGTTCTCAGTCTAAAAGAAAAGGAAGAAAATACTGCCAGGCATTAAAAAGTGAATTCAGGAGTTCCCACTGGTGGATAAAGGAGTTCAAAAGAAGAAATAAGTCCTGTCCATCACTGCCAGGGTGACTGATAGTCTGAGAGGATGGAATGCTGTAGTGTTTTCCCACAGTGTCACAGCAAACCCAAGAAGTCCTTCCTTGAGAAGTGCCACACCAAAAAAGCCAAAGGACAGTACACAGCTTGCAGATGAAGTGAAAGAACACATCTACCACTTACCCATTTCTAATTTCTACTAAAGCAAAACAAAACAATCCACCCAATCCTGCACTGCTATAAAGAGAAAGAGTGGCAAAATTAAGTCATACCAGGGAAGTTTTGAAGTGCCTGCACATCTTCTAAAATAACTGTTTCTTTTATTTTTCTTTTTTAAATTAAGAATTATAATATGCAAAATGTTAGAAAATATTATTTTATTTCTGTTGTTTGAGGGGGCAGGCAACAGTATGCCAACACTTTCTTTAAGTCTGGGGATGAGGAAGCAAAGATGGGATCAAGAAGTAGAAGGAAACAGGTATGAAAACATCCTTTAGAAGCAAGCACAGAGCTCTACTGGGTTTGATGATGTCATTACACTACGGGAAATAACTGGAGGTGACAAACTCCCAAACCAGATACCACCTATTCCTTTTGCTCTTTTCTCTGGCACTATATCTCACACTCAGCATCAATATTCAAATATTAGGATCAGGGATCAAGTTATCACACTGTTATAGTAAGATTTACATCCCACAGAAAGTGAACATCTCTCTCTGCTGTTGAGGCAGGTCCTGTGTCTGACAAACCTGTCATGGGTCAGAGTCCAGACAGCAGGACAATTTGCTAGCAAATTTTGCAGGCACAAAGGAGGGGTAAAAAGAATGAATGCACAAAGGCAGTCAGACACTGAGCAGGACAGAGTGTGGCCATCAGAGAGCTGTCATCAAATACAGCCATGTGAGGGATATGAGAAAATCGGCATTGTTTAGCAACAAGGAACTAAACCAGAAGATGAAGAGGTTTGTCTGTCCAGAATAACCCTGACAACGGTTTGTCCCAATTCTTCCCATGGTCTTGATACTTCCCTTCTTCATACTCAAGCTGAAACAATGACCCTAGCCTTTATGGAAACTTCCAAAAACAAGAAAGTGAACCCATGAAACAAATGGCAATCTGGATGCAACACACAAGTACCTACTTCCCTTAAGAGAATTAACAGTCTCAGCTCCTTTTCCAGCATGACATTTAATACTCTGGAATATACTCCAACCCTGTTCTGATCGAACAGTACAGGGGGCTAGATTTTTTGGGTCAAAACTTAAATCTTGGCAAGTCTAGAAGAGAAACTCAAAGTTTTAAGGAGCACTCTGGAAACAAAATAGGCATTTCCAAACCACATTATTTTAAAATATTTTCAAGGTTATAATCTAAAAGCATCATAGAAAATAAGGTTAAAATTAGCACAGTGAATTTGTGTACCTTAAGTGAGTTTAACTATTAGAAACAAATACAAAGGTACTTCAGGCATTTTCTCAGACTGAAACATTAATTACACTGTCATTACAGCCTTGACAAATTCAGATTTCATGTATATCTATTTTGATATTTTTAAAAGTCTGTGAGTGTTTTTTCTTACTTTCTTACAGAATTCTCAACCATTTTCTTGAAATATTAATTTTATTACAAGAAAAGTACCTAGAGAAAATAGACAATGACAGGAAACAAAGGACTTTTCTATCCTTCCCAAAAGGTGGCAGGTGTCATATAGTCTTTATGCACCATCCAATGCAAATGGTGAAACAGTAAAATTCTGAACATTTTGGCACGTTAAAACATACACAAGAAGAGCCCTGTGTCCTCACTAATTTGCAACATGAAAAGGAAGGGGCACAGAGCTTAATTTCTCTCCATCTCCTTCTTGGTTTTTTGTAACAGCAAAGATACTTGATTCTTTTCCCTCCCATACTATGAAACTTCACCTCTTTGTAAGAAAGAGAACTAACTTTTTCTAACTCAAAGAAGTTAATCTTTCTACTATGAGAAACTATGATTTATTTTCTGACACAGCATCTACTTCTCAGATACATGGCTGCACTTAAACTTTGCCACCTTTGGGGGACTTCTCTCCCCCCTGCAAAAGGAAGTTGCATTGTTGATACCACTAACAAGCCATACAAAGAGTATTATCCTTGCACATCTCTTCAGATAACATCAAAGCTGCTCCCAAGTCCTCTACTTATCTTCTTACTCAAACAAAACCAGTAGAAGGACAGGGATCTGGGAAATTCTTGAATTCCCCAAATACTTTCCCAAGAACATATCCCTAAAAACAAAAATAGTCTGTGCAAGGGCAACTACCGCTCCCCTCTCCCCAGCCACCATCACACTATTTCCAAATACAAGCTGTAATCTGAGGTCATGGGAAATTATCAGGAGATATTTTTAAAGCTCATCATAAATTTATGAGGCTTAAGCAAAGAACAGAAAAGAGGGGCGTGGGGGAGAATGTCAGGATGTGAGGGGGAAGAGACGAGTTCAGAAAAAGTTCAAGAACCATCATGAGAAATATGATGTATATTTTTTCTAAACCAGTATTACATTCCACTACTATGCTGCCTATCCCATTTTTCTTACTTGTCAATACCAATGCCTAGAACAGAACAGCAGCATATGCCCTTAGCTTGTCCCCTTTTCACTTGAGCCTGCTTATTCTGCAATTATTTGCAAGGGTGTATATGCACTCATTCTTCCAAGGAAACAGCAATATTAAACTTGGAGAACCTTTAAACATTTGAAGTGTTGCTCAGCAATTGCTGCACGCTCAAACACCAATTGCACTGGGCTGACAACACTTCAACACACTGCACACCATGGGCAAAAGTCCTCAGCTTCAGAAATAGTACCAGGAAGTGTTTGCTTGCATACAGTTCTTCCCTTTACCTATTAATGTTCTGAGTAGAAGCAGGATAACCCACAATAAGCTACCACTTCAGCTCCGACACTGAAGAAGCATGGCTGCAGTTCTATCTCCCAGTTCACTGGGAGCTGCAGGCATAAGAAAAAAAATCTCAACTCCAGGCTTGCAAAACAAGAGCTTTAAAACTCAACAAATTATAAGAACCACCTAGTATTTTTTAACTAAAGGTGTGCTTCCTGTAGTATATTGACAGAATTAGCTAAGGTCTATTTAGATGCATGAGTAATAAGTAGGAATATCCTCATTAAAAGTTTGCTTCTTTTCCTCCACCCCACCTTCATTTCATAAACTAGAAATCAAGTATACAGAAATACACAAACTGAAAATACTTCTTTCACCTTCTTCTCGAACCCAAAAATTCTAAGTGTCTCTATTTTACTACCTGCTAACTATGTGTTAAACATTCATAAAATTAAGTCTTACCTTTTGCAAACATTGGCAAAATATCTGGGCTTCCCCAGCTCCAGGTATATTTACTTTGATTGAAAACGGAGTCAAATTCCACTGGATTCTCCTTCCATCCTGATAAACAAACACAGCTGCATTTAAATGGCATTGCCAGAAGATCTCATTGACTGCTAAAATTGATAGTCCATACAAAATGTTGTGGTTTTTTTTAAAAACCCCACAACACATTATTTCACAATGAACTCCCTATTTGAGAATCTTGATTTTAATTCCATTTCAACACCCATTATAATTAGTCTCCCATTCATTAAAAAATGAGCTGAAAACCTAGGCCAATCTCATTATGCAGGGTTTCAAGCAGGCAAAGCACATGGCTGGTTTACCTTCTAAACCACTAAAATTTTCCTGAATTCTGCATCTCCTGTTGTCTGAACTCAGCTTTTGGCATTTCAGACAATAAGTTACACACTTATATTTCCAGCAGTGATGTTGCACTTCCTCACAATAAAACCTTCAAGATTTTCTGTTTTCACAAAAAGGCAATTGACAGAAATGTAGAGATGCTCTTAACTAGGTATTCCTGCCAATCCTGCATTTGTAGTGGTTGTCAGAAGGAAGAACCTTTTCATTAGGAACATTGACAAGACCACGTAATTCCCCTCACCTCCCCTGTCCAAAACCAACACACATGACTAGTGTTCAGGCCTGGAAGCCTGGGGAAAGACAGAGGAGCACACAAAAGATCAAGTCAGTAATGTGAAGGGTTGTTCTGCATAATTAAGCCCCAAACACTCAGTAACAGCCCTGGACAAAGCACACGCTTGGGGCTTTTGCTTTATTTTGCTCCTAATTCTCCAGCTCAAGCTAGCAGTGGTTCAGCTGAGACACTGCAGTTCATTTCTTGTTTGCGACACCTACTCAGCCATTTCCTATTACATCCCAAGTGATAACTGAAAACTCTGTTACATGAAGAGGTAAGGCCGTAGTATACTTCTGCTTTTAGGCTCAGGGTGCTAAATTCAACCATGTTACAAAAATTAATCTATATAAGGTGTTTTCCTAGCTATCAATATTATGAGTGGGAAACCCATCCAAAATTACTATTTTCCATATCATCTTGGCATATAAGCCACAATGCAGGTATTTATCAACAACCATCTAGAAGCCCAGCACATCACTGAAACACCTTATTTTGGAGGCCAATATTCAAAGCTTTAGGACCAGCCTACCTTTAGCAACTGCACTGACATCTTCATAAAAGCCAGCTATAAGTGCAACGTGCCCCGGCCTGGATTCTGTGGGGACTCGGGTGTGAGAGATTCCCCAGCTGCCATTATTCTCTAGGATACCCCTGAAAACAGGATACAAGTTAATGCTCATGACTTGTTGAAGTACAACAAATTGTAGATAAAAAGAGTGACAGGTAGATGTAAGGCAGGAAACGCAAAAAACCCCCAAACCCAGACTAAAAGAGATTTTCACTACCACCTGCTGTGCAGTAAAACAAGCAGAACATTAACCTGCAAGTAGTTGTATATTTTAACACCCCACAGAGAACATTACTATTTTGGCCCATCAGCACTGCAAACAGATGAGTTTAGCTGGTGTTCTAACACACTTAAAATTAACATACTGTTTTTTTCTGCTGCCTTCCTCTTTAGCTTACATTATTTCCCCCCAAATAGATTGTTTCTGCCTGGTGTGACTCTTCTTCGTTCTTTCCATTTAGCCTGAAAGTGTCTAGTTCAATCTTATCTTACTCTTTAAATACACTCAATTATAATTAGCTCTTGTGACCATGTCTGCCTTTATCTGTGCTGAATCTTGGAAGCCAACACTAAGAGAATTCAAACCTCACATAAATCTAAGGCGCAAATAATTTTGCCAACAAGAAGAAAATTTAAGTAAACCTTGTATCTTTTGCAATTACACCAAAGTGAAGGAGAATACCTTCTCACCACATACACAGAAATACATCAAGTGTCTAGGGTTTATGCTCATACAATAAATAGTTACAACAGATAAAAAGAAAAGGAAACAGAGGACAAAGCCCAAGCATGAGCAACAGCCTCAAACTGTCCCTGTCTGCTAAAGATCTGAACAGCCGGAGCCTGTCAGGAAGCAAGAGGTGAGCATTACCATATGCTGTTTTCTTGTCTCCATCTTCTGGAAGGAGAAAGATTCACTCTGCTCACTGTCAGAGCAAGCGGAGAAAGAAAACAAAACACAACAGGACACACCTTATACTGATTTTTAGGAAAAAAAAACAGCAGAATCTTCTGAACAAATTCACAGCAGTTTTTAACAGTCAAGTTACCAGGAAATTATAATTTTGTCATTCATGATATCAGCTACCAAATTCACTATGTTTTTATCACGTGTTTTATCCCAAGTAAATTTGAAGTTCATGCTTTAAACAACCTAAAATTTCAGGCTCCACCCTAAGCTTGCAGCATTCACAGTTTGTTGGGTTTTTTTAAACTCATCTTAGACCTCACATTCTCAGACTTACTTGAAAGGTCACAGAACTACTTGGAATAGCCCAAATATTACAGTGACATTCTAACATGTTATTCCTAGCTCTCATCTCAGCTAGAAGTTAATGCAAGTTGTAGTGAAAAAAAGCACTAATTTGAAGAAAGGATTTATGTATTGGTTAAAGTGGTTTCTTATTTATTCTCACTAGAGACTGATCAGGATGTATTGCACTAACATTCATGGAAGACTTAAAATAAATATAGAACACTTCCAAGCTTTTCTCACACTCCATTGTAACAATAGGTAGGAAATTGTTTTAATTAGAATTTGATTTCTATTGAATTGGAAAGTAATTCTTCACCTTTGCTTTTGTGGGGCTGTTGTCAACCATAGGATGACTTCAGGATCTGAAGTCAACAATAACACGTACCAGGCAGAAAAAATATAGCCAGATATTGTAATTTACCTATTCAGAATTAATTTGAATGATATGAATGACTGAAAAAAAAATAATTTCCACGACAGTAAAAACATTAGACACCCACAATAACTACAATAAATATTAATGTACTATAGTAATATGGCTGCAACATGACAGGAAAGGAAGAAAGTATCTTCCCTGAAATCATCACAGCAATTCAGAACACTTACCTAGACCTCACTATCACAACACTGCTGAAAACTGGATTTTTTTAAGAATACTGTAAAAGACTAGGTACTTGGTACACATATATTATCCAACAATCTGCTTCAAGCCTAATGGATATTCACTTTTAATTCCGTGTACCTACCAAAATTTTACTTCTTTTAATAGCACATTGCTAAAAGAATGGTTCTTCCTCATTTAAAGGTAATCTCTCCTCATTAACAATGGAGTAGTTCCACAAGTATCCCACTTGGATAAGACTATTAATCTGGCTGTTATGTTGCCCACTACTATAGAGCAGGTAAGGGACTGAACACTTGTAATTTAGGAATGAACACAGAAAAAAGTCAACTGTATATTAAATTGCATATACTTTGAGTTAATATTATTGAAAAAGGAATGTTCAGACAGCAATAACTTGGCAGAATTAAAAAAAAAATAAACACTTCCAAAAACTAACATCTGGTCTTGTCAACCTGTTTACAAAATTAACTTACGGAAGTTGTGTAGCTCAAAGGCTCAGGGACAAAACACTGAGCCTGTTGTTTTCAAATTTTGAGGCAGCTCATGTAATAGATGTGAAGATAGACTCTGGGCTGCCTGACCCTCCACATTCAGATGGCACAACATGCTGCATGTTTTTTCTTTTCATCATCTCTCACATAGCGTGCTCATACATATATGTACTTCTATGCAGAATGAGAGATGAGAGAAATACAAATGGCATTTAACACCGCTACTGGCGTCTTATTCCACTCAGTAACCTACTGGCATCTTTGCCTGTTAGAAGGCAGTTCTTCCCCTCCATTCACCGAAATACTTTCACCACAGGTGACAATGCTTTACTTCTACAGATTTTGAAATAGAAAGTCCCTAACTCCACAAACAAGTTAAAGCAGAGACACCGAAAGTGCCAATTTTCTAGCAGTAGACAAGCTAATACAAGGTTTAACTTTCTTCTAAATAGGCATGATAATGCTGAATGGCTGAAACATAAAAACTCAAATCACTTCGTGAAAAAATACCCACTATAACTCCTTCCTGGCTACTACTGACCACTACTCATAGTGATGGGGCCATTACAGCACTTACACCTTGATGGTGTTGGTTGGTGATGCAAAAGACCAACAGTTTTAACTGCTAAGAAAAGAAACTGCTCTGGAGTAAGTGTGAAGTCCATTGCCAGAAGACGACATGATAAACTCACACTGATGTGGCAGACACCTGCCAGTGGCAGCCAGCACCTTATAAAAACTGTAACAGCAGCAGAAGCAGGTACAAGTAAGCACATATGGGCTGGCAAGCACTGTAGCAAGGACTCCTCACATTTCTGCACTACTTTTGCAGTAGTGGACTGCAAAAGCCCTGAGAGCTTCAGATGACTGATTATTTGGGTTTGCTCTGATACTCAAGCCAGACCAATGCTATCAAACAAAAGCAGTCTTATTTAATACTGTCCCTTTCTTTCAGTCTAGGAAATTAATTGTCTTATGATCAAGTAATTATCTTGATATAAGGAAACAGGGAAAGTTACTGAAAATTAGTTCTAAGCACACAAAGAACACTTTTTTGGCAGGGTTACTTTTCCACAGCCTTAAACTAAATCACAGCAATTAGACACACCAGAGAGCACAAGGGAGGCAACAGGGTCACACATGCAGGAAGGGTGGAACAAAGACGAAGTGGCAGCCTGCTGTTAGATCCATTCAGGACATGTCTTTTAATCACACCTTAAAAAGTTTTGTCAGTAGCTTAGAATTAGAAGACAAGGACTTTAATGAACTGCTACTCTTAAACGGAGCATCCAGTGAACAGTTTAAATTAGAGACTGCCATGCTTTAGAATTGATACCATGCTGATGAGAGTGGAAAAAGTTCACGCCTCTCAGTTACTGGATATCTGTAGTGTTCAGGGGACAGTATGGACTCAATTTACACTGTCCCTTTTTAGCAGCTTTCATGACAAAGGACACCAACCCAAACTCATCCATTTCTGCAGAGTGCAACTCTGCAAAGCTTGTTATGTCGAAGGCAGAAGGGAAGGCAGTACTCAAGCATCCACAATTGTTGTTCTTCTTGCTCTCTTTTCAACTTCGCCTAGAGCCGCCTGCAGAAGCAAAACCTTGTGGCTCAGTAGAGCTTTGGACTCACCGCAGGTAAGGTGCCCGGGGTGTGCCATTGCTGTCCAATTCATACAGAGAATCTGCGCGCAGACCATCAGCAACAAAAAGCACAAGACGTTTTGCCGGAGGTGGAAGTGGAGTCTGCTGAGGAGTCATTCCATGGACAAGGGGAGAGCTGAAGTAGATGTCAAAAATGGAGACCAAGAACACACAATGCACAAGGAGCCCTGCAAGTACGAAGACTGGTATATCCATGGCAGCAGCTGGCTGGCAAAGGCAAAGTCCAACACTAAGAGAGAGAGAAAAATCGTTACGCAGATGAGATTTATCAGAATCAATATTTATTTTATTTCTAATGGAAGGGAAGTACAACAATCATAGCCATCCCCAGAATCCATAATTAATTTCTGCTTCCAACAAGCTTTTCCCCCCAGAAGTTCTGGTCAGAGTCACTGCATGACTAATTCAGACTTTCAGATAAACCATTATGTCTCAGCAACCCATCTCTGATGTTTAGGGGTTTATTAGGTGGCTGCAAAATACCACTGAATCAAGCCAGTTTGTTTTGTAAGCTACATCAGTGGCAGAAGACTCAGACAATGCACTGTCTCCATGAACATACTACCCTCTACTGGCTGGCTGCACGACAGAGCTGAAGTCTGTTCAAGCAAATGCAAACCAGAGAGCTAGGGAAAGCCATCCTATAACAAATATCCATCCAACACTGGTCTTTTTCCCCCTCCAAGTTTGCCATCAAATCTGGGCTCATTATACTCTGCCTAGAAACTGAAACCTTTTAAAAGAATAAAGATGCTGTGCTGCACAGAATACTATTCCGCGTCTAAAACAAGTGACAAAAGCACAACAGCTGAAGAATGATGTTTCAGGAATAATTACATTCCCTTTTTGAATGCTTTTTTTTCCCTGCCCTGTCATCCTCTGATGTCTTCAAGAGATAAAAATATGCTTAATAACAGGTACCCTGGAAAAAGTCTGTGTTTGTCAAGCGTGCTGTGGGGTTCATGTAATGCCACCTGGAGGTAAATATGAATATTGGCTGAGGTAAGTGTGAAACCTGAGCCTGAATGAGGCTGAGTTCTGACAAAGGACTATTAGTGCTGTCCAAGCTGCTAACTTCGTTATTTGAATATTAACCAATTATCCACCTTAACCAAACAAGACCTCCATTCACCAATTTAGAAACAGATGTTCCTAACAGCCTGGAAGGTTCAGATTACCTATGTAAATACACACCTCTCTTTAAAAGAAACAGTTTAAGAATCTAGTTAGTGCTTCTAAATGACAGTATATATATATTAAGTTTATCTGGCTACATTCACAATTTCAGTAGCTGAAGAGACACAAGCAGCCACCATATGGTGAATCTACCACTCTTATCAAATAAGGATAAAAGGCTTCACTACTACATAACCTTAACTCCGATCAAAACTCTGAAAGACTTTTTTTAAAACAAAAAACTTAAAGGGTGAGGAAAACCAGAGGGGAAAAAAACACACCAAAAAAACATTTGAAAGATAATACATAATATTACTTACTAACCCAAAGAAAATTCAGATCTGCATGCAACTTAGCCATAACTTCCAATTACATCCATTTTCCTTACTGAAAAAAAGATGCAACAACTCCAACTCTAATCTGAAACATTACTATAGCAATTTCTCATTTTAGAGATTTGGAGAGAAAACCACATTAAAAAAACTGACATAACAAAATGCAGCATTTCAAAGAGACATGTAGTAGTCGAATTTAAATGAACAAACAAAAACTTTTTGTTAATCAGGAACTTGCATGCTTTTATGTCTACAAGTGAGATTCCAAGAGACTTGGAATATCTGTAAATATTAGTTTATTTTTCTATTTTTAAGTATTCAGGATTCCTGCATCAATTTAAATACATGAAATCACAATCACAGAAATACCACTAAGTTCAGTACCACAGCCCATTTTATTCAGTTTTATTTTCCATAGGGCTTTTTCTTTTGATGCAGTTGTGCTTGATAAGAGAACCCAAACTACTCACGCCTTAAACTGATGAGACTAAACACCCCATTAAACAAAGCAGTTATTTCTATCAGACACTTGTTGCAGGCTCCCAATGCTACAATTCTATAGCTTAACATATCGTAAATTCTTCTAATTAAAGTATTAGTAACTGAAGCTGTTTTCTGCACTAGCAAATTCTCTTTGCTTTAACTCTCCCCAGGCCTCAGTCCTTGCTCGCAGAAAAAAAAGGAGTTCAATCAACACAATTCAAATTTAATAACTAGACTATAGTATCTACAGAATTAATGAGAACAAAAAAACAAAAAACAAACAAAAAAAAGGATACTTCCTTTTGCAACCACAGTTTGACTACATTACACTCACCTATTCATATGGGCCCAGCATATTCCACTGCTCAACACCATCACATGGTTTCCAGACAGGGAAGTCACAAAGCACCTGCTCCTGTCACATCCCTCACAGCCATTCCTGCCTCTAACTTAGCTTACACTGCTCCTTCAATGCAGGACTTTGTGCATCATCACTGTGGCGCAACATCGTGAAAAGTATTCTGTCCTCAAATACTTGATGTCCTTACAAATGTCCTTACAAATACTTTCCCACAGGTACAGAGGTTTTGGAAAGCTCCTAACTGCACCCGGCTGAATGCACTCAGCTCTCTACAGAGCCTGGCACTTAACTGTTCGAGACAGGAAGCTCCAAAGGCATGGAAATAACAAGGATAACAATTTCAATACCCATTTCTTCCTCATAAGTAAAAAATAACCAGGATAAAAGGAAAAAGTGGATTAAGCACTAGATTATAAGAAAAACCAAAAGCTACAGCTGTCGAGAGAAGAAAAATAGAAATGTTTTAAGCACACACACTTTTGAAGATGAGGAGCCATATCTAAGTATTTATGACTAGTGCCAAAACATCTCTGCCCTTAGGTGCCTGGCCATCCAAAATGTGGATAAACAAACTGTCACTTGAAAATACATCTTACATCTTTCTGTCATGAAAACTTAAGCCAAGGATATCTCAGCATTTTTGTCCTGTGATATTTTCTCAGGCAATCCCTTAGGAAGTGATTTAGTGCCGTACTTTCCACAGTCCTTATTTTCACAGGGCAAAACACAAGCTTTGCTCTAATTCTGACTGTATTACTCTATTTTATTCTGTTAAGTCATTGCCTATCATACCAAAAGGAAAGAAAGATGCTCTGAGACTCATAGGTAAGAGAAGCATGTTGCAACTTACTTGCCACATGCCATTTCTTACTGCCCACCCAAACACATCACTTGCTACAACAGAACCCTGGAATCCTAATACAGTTCAGATAGCCAAATCACCTCCTCTATAGACTCAGCCCAACTAGTAAGCTATGTATGTAATTTATCCCTGCAATTTATCCTTTCTTTCTACATTATTCCCCTTCTGTCAACATGTCCTAAATTAAACACAGAGCCAATAATACTGTCCAACGCCCAGTATGTCAGACCTTAAACTATTCCAATGAAATATTTTTGTTCAAACAATTTGGAGCCAAAAACAGAAAACGGGAGTGGATTTTTAAACAAAGACCCTTTTCAGATCCTTACCAGGAAAGTACTAAAGATCCCCTAAGCTACTTGCTGCCTGTTAAATGCGAGTTGTTCACACAAAGAAAGTAGAAAATGAGCGGTGCCCTGGTGATGCCGAGGGCTCCAGGAGACTGGAGTTTCTCACTTCATTGGATATTGTACACGAGCAGAGAAGAGAGTGAGAAGACACAGAGGAGAAATCGATCTGAGAGACAGCAAGGCAGAACCAGCAGAGACCCTTCTTGAAGTCTAGGAGATTAAGAAAAGAAGCAAGGACCTTCTGACTGCAATTAATTACTTTTCCAGAATAAAGTGATACATGCAGATTAGACAAGGGTTTTTTGGTGGTTCTCTCCCCTCACTCTGAATTCTCAGGGACAAAGTGAAGCTCCTGGCTGGTGGCA
Source organism: Pardalotus punctatus (assembly GCA_013400915.1). NCBI lineage: Eukaryota > Metazoa > Chordata > Aves > Passeriformes > Pardalotidae > Pardalotus > Pardalotus punctatus. The sequence continues at coordinate 8,472 of VZTX01004846.1, read as the reverse complement.
GATGGGATAATGAGTCCCTTTCTTTCTTTGTATTCACACCTATCAAAACAATACCAAAAAATCCTGCTGTTAGCTACAAGCTCCTCAGCAACTGTCACGTCAGGGCAAAGACTAAGACACCCAGACTGTGATGGTGGCAGGGGAGCAAGACAGCTGCAATGAGCCACCCAAACCCAACCCTTCTTCACGTGAGCGTTTCCCTCTTCTCAAGTTCATCTCCAATTTGCTGACAAAAATTTTTTTAAACCTTCTTTTTGACTCATGCCATAGAAGCTACCTCCACAGCACTAAGCTGGATCAGGTCTCTCAACGTTTAACAGGAAAGCTGACATAATTAAATGTAGCATTCATTCTCCCAAAGTAATCTACATCTAAGTTGCATTCCCTCTGAAGTTATAATCTCTCAGCATTATTTATAAGGCAAAGAAAACCTCTTCAAAAGAAATGTAACATTTCCCTTTTATATTTTTTTTTCTCCAAATATGCAATAAAACATATGCAAAATACTGCATGGAATATGCCCCACTGGCAGGAATATTTTCTTAAGGACAATGACGTGTCAAAAAAAAAAAAAAAAAAAGGAGTTCAAGATACATTACTCATTTCTTTTAGAGGGACCATGCTTCACTAATACTGTCAAGTCTGTTGATTAAGATGAAGAAAATCCATTGGAAATGCATTTTCAATAAGCATCAATGGCCTTGGTAAGTATCTTTCACAGAAAAAAGAAATAGACAAGAATGTCTGCTTTGCTTCTGGCTGACTAGTATTTTTCAACTAAACAGTGTTGTGTATTTTGTAATTTAACTGTCAAAGTGGTGACTGTACAATTTGTCAGTATATAAAAAATGATCCTTAAGGCAGAAGAGCAAATGGAAGTTGGGTGGTCTGACAGTACTTTGCATGGTAAGGCAGCTACACAACATCCAAGATGGTGTTAGCAGTCCCTAACCCATTGTTTTACTAATTTAGATTTTTAAACAGTTACACTAGTCAGGAAATGCACTCAAATCATTCCTGCTGTCACAGCCTATACACCTGTTGACTGCACAAGGCTGTAATTTATACAAAACCATACAAGACATTGACTGTAATTTATACAAGAGACTTACCAGCCAATTCTGAGTAATTCTCATATCTTCACCCACTACTTAAACACAGGAAACCCCAAATCCTCATCTTGCCTTCATCATGTAATCATACTATGAAGTGGGAAAATGATAAAGTCCCTTTTCCTCTTTCCCAAATTTTCATTTTCTTTCTCTACTGAAGCATAACATGCTCTGCCACACAGTGAAACTGCAACGACAGTATTTCCACCTGCTCTGGCACTGAAATGGTTTTTGTAATTCAAACCATCTGTTGAAAATTATTTTATGTTCAACATCTTCACTGAGCATTTCAGGGATTATAATAACAAATGACAACTGTTTAAAATTTTAAATGTGGTTCAGTAAAGCACATCCAAACCTGAGGCAAAGAGCTCAAAGAATGTTTAATTTTCTTTTTAACATCACTTGATAATCAAAATTGCTCTGCCTGCCTAGTAAAGTCTCTTCTGTCACAATTTTTCAGAGAGAAATTTCACTATGGCCTGCAAAGCACCAAGGAAACATCAAGTGTCCCAATAATTGAACATACCACAAATCAGTCACCTCAGTATCAGCCCATGCAATTTTCTCTGAAGTATCCTTAAACATGGGAAACCATATCCACGTCTCCCAGGCAAAAAAAAACCCCAAAAAACAAACAAACAACAACAAAAAAAAAAAACCAAAACAAAAAAAAAACCAAACCAACAAAAAAATCTGAGAGCAACACTGACAATGGGACATCAGTAATAAAGATAACAAGAACACTTCTTTAAGAAACAATGACTGCTTTGAGGCATGAAAGAGAAAACAAGAGCACCACCCTTTGATACCAGCTGTTAGCCAAGTGGAGGCAAAACAGTGCAGAAATTCAGCACTACATTTGCTCAGTATGCAGGCAGATAGAAATTCTGAACCCAGAAGAAACAAAACCCAACAACAAGAAACCCTGAGTGGTCTTGCTGTGAATTATTTCACTGGGTAACAGCACTTGGGGGGCCTATGCCTGTTCTCAGGAGGCATCTGCAAATCCTCTTGCATATTTCTTGATTTCCAAGTCATTCACAATACTCTACCAAGAAGTCTTCAAGCACCACTGTTATACATTTTAACATCATATTTTCTTCTCAATATGGACTGTTTAATTCTTTTTTGTGCTACCAAAGGTAGCAGATTCCCTCAGACTTCTGCATTCTTGAACAAATTTTAAAAAAAAAAAAAAAGAAGGTGTTTTTTTTTTCCTGTCACTTTTTTTCTTAACCTACTTGGAGATTTTGTAGACAGAGTCTTCATATTTAAAGTTCTATGGGACATTTTTGGGGAAAGAACATCAGTCTGACAGTGTCTAACAAAACACATCCCACCCGTTTTCACACGTTAGGGTCAAGGGGTAAGTGTCACTTAAGAGAACACAAGCATATGGAAGACAGCTTGCCACAGCAGTCTTGCGTCTCGTTGGAGCCCTCCCTCACGAACTAAGGCCCCCTGAAGTATTTTTAAAGCCATTTGCAATAAAACTGTGCAATAAAGCACAAGTGTCAATACAAGCATGACAGTTCTGCCCTTTAACAACAAAAGGGGCAAAGATCATACTTTAAAATCATACAACAAATATTAATGCAGGACACACACGGAAGTGGATGGGAAAAAAACGCAAACTTTCAGCTGCACTCTTTTGCAAAACTAGTTTGTAAATGTATTCTGTATACACACAGGAAAAAGACACCCTTTTACAAAAAAACAAAACAGTGCTTGAAGTATGTTCTATAGAAGCTAGTATGAATAAGGAAGGTTTAAAAAAGCTGGCAGAAGTTGTTTTTATTTAAGTCACATTTGCTTATTGATGGCAAACACTACAAATAAACAAGAACTACATCAAATAGTAACAAGCACATCTGCTGAATCTCATACATAAGCCTCTGAATGCGAATTTACCAACAGCTTCAGTTGGAAGGAAGCAGGGGCCGCTGCCCTCCCACAGCCGGGCGCTCTCCAGGGTCCTGCATCGCTCTCGGCTCCACGGCAAACGCAGCACCGGGAAATCCCACCCTGCGAACTGACTGTCGGCAGGTACTGCTTCCTCACAAACAAATACGCACAAGGCGGGGGGGGAGGGTCGGAATCCCAATTTTATTAGTTACCAAGTAAAACAAACTTTTAAAAAGAATTGCAATAGTCAAGTTGTAAAGTGTTGAAAAATGCTAAAAAGAATGGATTATACCCCCTTCAAAAGAGCATCAAGTAGTAATATAAGCATACACAGTATTTGTCCAAGGATACTTTGAAGTCCAGTAAGAAATCTTTATGCAAAGGAATCACTTCTTTAACTCTTCCTCCAGCAGCCATACTCGCAAGACGTTCACAAAGGAAGTATTTCCCTAAGCTCCCACAGGACACAAAACTCACAGATCAATTACTGCAGCCTGAAATATCGACATTCACATTAGAACAAAGTTCTCTTTGCTCCTACACCATCCTCGACTAACCAGATAGTTAACATTCATTAACATTTATGATATATCAACTTGCAAACACCCTCTGCTGAAGCCCTGTGAGCTTACATTTGTTTCTCTGACAAAGCCAAGTCACTTTTCATTTGTATAAGACACCTTTATTTTTCAGCTGCTGACTCACTCTAGTAATTAATAGAGACAGAATATTATTCCTGAAAACAATTAGTATTCTGCTTCTTTGCAATATGGGGAACTGCTGATTTAAAATGAAACCTCCCCAGCACACAAACTCTTTCAGCAGATGAACAGCAAGAGAGTCACTGTAGAGAACAAAAGAGCTCAGAAAACAAACCAAAAACTGCTAGAGAGACCCAGAAAACCAGAGAACACAGATGGGCAACAAGTCTCCAGTTCTCGTATTTGAGGCGATCTTTGTATCAGTTATTCACTTGTACCCTGCCATCTCTAGAAACTTGCTTGTAACTAAAAGGATATTTTCCAAAATACTTGGGACCAGCAAGGCAAATATGTTGTATCAGGTATTTTACACAAAACCAGCTGTCATGGAGGTAGAAGTTAAAAGAACAAGAGGTTTTCGCAGTCACAAATACTGCAAGAAAAACCAAGCCAGCACAGCTGCAGAGAACTGTCCTGTCCTCTGCTCCTGCCCACTTATTCCCAAGCCAAATCTCTTCCCTGCACTGGCAGAGCCATCTGTACATCTGTATAGTTAAGCATTTCAAAGAATTAATTCAACTGAAAATAATCTCAAGGAAAAAAACAAACCAAGAAGAAGGAAGAATAAAGATGACTTTGCTGTAGCTTAGTTCCCTGAATTCCCAACACAAATCTCTGTGTTGGCAGCAGGACAGGATGCCATCTCCTCCTAACAAAAGACTTAACTCAGCATGTGCAAAGCATGTCCTCAGACTCCTTCATTCTTTGAAGTCTGCATCTCACATTAGTTGTAGTCAGCAGGCCATATAAGGAAAAAATACAGATTTTTTTTTTTTTCAGAACTATGCAAATACTACATTGAAGAGGAATAAGGTGAAGCAGACAACAAAAGCATAGAGCAGTTTCTCTTCCCTACCTCCACTGTCCCTCACCACGGTGAGGCAGGGTAAGGCACCCATCTCAGAGCTGCTTTCCTCTGCAAGACCTTTCTGGGCAGCTTACAGTCCAGACAACACAGCCTACAGTCCACCTTCCAGGCTAAGGTGAACAAGGCCCAAGCAATTCAATACTCAAGTGTTTGCAGCATCATAAAAGGTCACATCTTGATTCACAATTTATGTTTTCTCACTCAACCATAATAGCAAATTTTCCTTATATATTAATTCTCACAAACCCATAAATATACACATAATAAAGCCTGAACAAGTCTTCTAAAATATTCCTTAGGCTCTTAGTGTGTTTGATCTCTTTTTTGATGGTAGGTTTCCAAATACCCACTGTTCACAGTAACATTTCAAAGCAGCAGTTTTGGAGGTAAAAAAACACAGCCAAACTTGAATTCAAAGGGATTTTGGGTCTTTTGGGTTTTTTTTGTTTCATTCATGTCTTTGTCTGATTTCACAGGTCATTACATTTTTGGTGAGGCTGAAAATATTTTCAAGAACCCCTTCACACTGCTGTACTACCTTTACTTAAAATCCCAAATTAACAAACCCTTTATAAAGGAAGTTCCTTTGGGTAAAGCTACATCTGAGCGTAACACAAAAGTAACCATTAACTACTGATATAGACTATTCTCATCAAAAAACATTCCCTTGAAACTGGAATGGATAGATACAATTTCGTGGACATGGCAGAGTTCTTTAAGCAGAAGGTACCAATATTATGAATCTCAACATTTGCATCATTTTGATATTCTGTGGGAGCCAAATATTTTAGAGCTCAGAGTTTACAAGGCACTGAAATTTATTTTTTAAGGTCTGAAAGCAAACATAAAAATCATAACTACCCTCAAGTTTCTTTTGAAAGGAGGCAAAAGCTAGTCCTCAATAAACACATATAGAAAAGGTTCTTTCAAGCAGCTCAGTTTTCGAAGAAAACTTAAGGAAGAGTTGATAAAATAATGCTGATCTGTGAGTTCTAAAGTGGAAATCAGATTTGCTTCACATATTTCTCCACTATTTTGTTCCCCCTGCCTCAATTGAGATCCCAGTAAGATGAAAAAAAGCTACCCTACTTCATTGTAGGACTCACTAGAACACATTAATTCATAAACTTCCAGTATTCAGCACAGAAAAAAAAAAACAACCTATGTACCTAACAGAACTAACTTCTTTGAATGAAATTAACCTTGTCTGTGGAAGCTGAAACAGAAACCCTCTTAAAGCTTGACTTAAACTGTGTGTTCACTGGCTGTAAGAGTAGCTCATGCTGCACCAGAGTAGTGCAGAAAGAAAGCACACTTTACACAACCATGATCCCCCAAACAGAGGGAACCTGAAACTGGTTAAGTTCATGAAACTTTGAGGCATTAGCTCAAGATTTAACACTCCTACCAAAATCAACATAGTAAAAGTGAAGTCTAACTTTTTTCTACTTATTTTCCATCTCAAGAACCATAAATTCAAATTTCATGAAACAAAACATGCATAGACTGAAAAAGATTGCTTTTACACCACCTCCTCCATAACACTCCTCAGATCTTTTTTCTATAAGCCCATGTATTTTGGGCACTTAGTTTTCTGAGATGTATTTAGATAGGCTGTTCTTCAGACACAGAACTCAAATCCTTTAAAAGTTACAAGGAGACAGCAACTCCAGTGTAAGAGACAAAGCAGCTCGATGAACAATCTACACCTCTCAGAGTGACTACTGAATAATTAACTTGTAGCTGTCTGCCTCAAGTAGACATATATAACGTTCCATTTCCAGAACTTACGCAGTTTTTTCTACCTCACACATCCTCTGAGGAGCTACACTACCAGGTTTTCTTCTCTGGTTTCTCAAAAAAATATCCCTCTGGCATATAAGAAACTGCTTTAAGCATATTGTTAAGAGCACATTTTTCTACCTACGCTCTTCAGTCCTGGGATACGCATTTCAGCGAAGTTAGCTTTTTCCCAGCCATCGATAAGTTATTTTAGAGCAACTGAGTGACATCTGTAAATATTTAATTTAGTGTCACAAACCCAAACAAACTTTTTCCAAAGCACTGAAAGAGAAGAATGCGTTCACATTCATTTTCGATGTGAAAGAGTGAAAAAGGCTAGTCCTTACTGCCACAGGACAAGAGAGAAGTCGGCAGAAATGAGTTTCTAAAGGCAGAACCGAGTGTCTGCATCCCTTCGGACGCCCTGCAAACACCGCGGATCGCCACGAGAGGCCGCTGCAGGACCCGGCAGGGCTCTCCCTCCATCCTAGAGGGGGAGGCGGCAGAGCACCGGACCCAGCTTCTAACAAGTTCACTCTGAACATGCTCCAACTCTGCACAAGGCAAAGGAGAAAGCAGAAGGTTTCTTTAAGGGTTCTCAATTCCGCCAGAGCAGCAACAGTGAAATGTTTTTGTCCCTATTTTTATTGTGATAACATTGGAATTGTAAAGCATTTTCAACACACCACCATTTTATTTTATGCTACAACCAGTTCGTGCTCTGCTGCTTATGCTCCTTTTGTGTACCAACAACATGAAACAATATGTTAGTAGTAAAATGCAAAATTTCTTATATAACAGAACGCCCTAAGAAATATAAAATTAACGGAAAAATTACACAAACCAGAACTGGAAAGCACAGTCTTTTACAGAACACCACCATGTGAATGGAAGTTTGGAGGGAGTGGTGCTGTTACATCTCCATACCACTGCTAAACACTCACATTATTGTGTTACCAGGAGTTCAGCCCCAATATGCAAGTCCTAGTGAATCAGGTTTACACACAGCCTCCATTAGTGGGAATGGAACTACATTTTCAAAGAAACAAAACAGAAACCAACCCTGGCCCTGTTTTGCATCGTTTCCAGTGAGCTGAACTTCCTTCAGTAGCAAACATTACCTGCTGCTACACTCCAGCCTCAAGTTTTTTGCCAGGTAACACACAAGGGAACCATTTTGCATCATCTTTTTAAAAGTGGTAACTTCACACTTCCAGATGCCCAGCTTCATAGAGTAACAGAATCGTTAAAGTTGGTCCCTTCCAATTTTCTCTCTGCATAACCCCTCAACATCCCAGTAGCCCTCCTGAGTTGCCTGACCCTTCCAAAAGCCATAAACTTACTATCCATCAGTGCTCGTGCCCTCCCTAATTCCAGGAACACCCGATGCTGGGAGACGCCTCACACGCCCACTGGGAATGCAGAGTAACGGAACCACTTAGGTTGGAAAAGGCCTCTGAGATGATGACATCGATTCCAACCCATGACCAAAAACCACCATGCCACCTAGACCATGTCCAATCTTTCCTTAAACGCCTCCAAGGACAGTAACTCCACCACCTCCTTTGGCAGTCCAACGTCCAACCTGTTCAGCGGCCCTCGTAGGGCGCTGCTTTCCCCGGCTGGCCTCCCCTGGCCCAGTCAACACAACCCGCCGAGGGTCTGACCCCCCAGACCGGGCTCTGAGGCCAAGCCGAGTCCCGCATCCCCCCCCAGTCCCAGCAGCGCCCTGAGGCTATACAGCCTGGGTGGCCGCAGCGGAAAACACGGAGCGCACGAAGCTCGGCGGGAGCGGGGAGGCGCCGCCCGTGCCCACCCCTGCCGCAGCCCGGGATCCGCCGCCCCCTCCCCCCGTGCAGCGCTCGGCGCGCACGCGCCAGGACTCACTTTTCTTCCCCCGCCGCGTGCCTCGACCGCTTCCGCTTCCGCCCATCCCCGCGCGCTGCCGCGCCCCGACGCGGGTGCGTCACAAAAGCCCCGCCCCCTCCGTGGCCGCGCCCCGGACCGCGCCCCGAGGCCACGCCCCCAGCTTGGGTCCGCC
>VZTX01004843.1:8245-55404 GCA_013400915.1 Pardalotus punctatus | reverse complement strand
TTTTTACCTCCTCCTCCTCCTCCACTGGCTTCAAAGAAGTGCATGCACCCATTGTTTTGATTTCTTCTTAAATATGTTTTCACAGAGGCGTAACTAACATCTCTACTTGGCCCAGGATTGGCCAGCAGCATGTCCATCATCTTCAGAGCCATCAGAGAGTGGCTCTGCTGGACAGGGTGAAAAACTTCCAGAACCTTCACACAGGAGCCATCTTTGAGCCCCTCCCTACCCACTAGCAAAAACTGGGCCAAGTAAAACCACCACACACTTGCTCGGGGGTTTTAAGGGGAAGAAAAAGGGGCAGTCTAAGGGGAGGATCAACAAATCATCCAACAGGGAAACATTACATAACTGCAAATGTCCAATGAGATCCAATAAAGTACATTTAAATGAACCAATGGGGATACATTGAATACAGAACTTTCCAGAAAATAATGCATATTAAAATAACCTTATACATATGGAGATAACTAGGAGGGGAAAGGGGTGTAACCAGATCTTTGAAGGACAACTCAAACGGTGGGAAGTATGGGGAATTCCCCAGCATCGCCTTCTCCCTCCCCCTCAGGCTCACTGCCCTGAAGGGGAAAATTCTCAGAGAAGGCAGGCTGAGCCACTGCCACAGAATAAAATATTCTTATCTCCATTTCCAAACACGCTAGTTAGAGACACTTAATCACTGAGAATTTAAAAGCTAAATTCAGCTACCTAAATATGGTGACAGTTAATGAAAAGCATATCATGACCGTCCACATCTGAATAGTCAGCTATGGTTAGAATACTCTGATAGCAGGCATCTTGAAATCAGGGATGATTCAGACTCATATCTTGAAAGAGTAGATGAACCTCTGTTCTAATTAATATGCTAATATAGTACTTCTCTGTTTAATTTATATCCCTGTGAAAGCAAAAATCATGGCTTCAGGAAGCCTGTGTCTCTGTCTCACTGATTTAACTTAATCTTAGCAAAAGCCTCCAGTGTCTACTCCATTATCTGTTGAAATCTCTTATGTTAATTTATTTTGTTAGTTGATTGTATAAAATCAATTAAGTTACAGATTTTATTATACTATGATATAACATCATAAATATTTATCAGACATATGATAAAAGCCTTTGGACAGCAGAAACAAGAAAACCCAAAAGAGAAGACTATTGGATAAGATTCAGACAAATCTTTGCAATAGTGTAGACATGGAGGAGAATGAAATAAAGAATCAGAGAATCAGAAAGTAGTTTTGAAAGCAAAATAAGAGGAAATTCATGAGACTATTGAACATGAGGACTAAAAACTATAAAAGAAGGGGGAGGGAAATGAATGAAAAAACAATGATACTTCTAGAGTGGAGTTAACAGATAAAAAGGAAAAAAAATGTTAAAACCTGAGCAGTTCTTTTCATCATACATAGTTTCTTTGTGTTTTGTGTGTGACAGTGGCAACACAGATTTGGCAAGAAATGGCTTAAAGATAAAGGTCACAGAGTGGTTGAGGTTGGAAGGAGCTTCTTCAAGTCATCTTGTCTGACCCCATGCTCGAGCAGGTTTACCTAGAGCAGGTTGCCCATCATCAGTTATGTATCACACGCAAACTTGCTGAGGGTATGCTCTTCCCTGCTATCCAGACCAACAATGAAGCTGCTAAACAGCGCTGGAGCTAGTATCCACCCCTGGGATACACACCTACTTACTGGCCTTTGACCAAACATCATTCTACTGATCATCACCCTCTTGTTCAGCCTTCCAGTCAGTTTACAACCTACCTGCTAATCTGCCCCATACAAGTTTGTCTCTGAGAATCTTTCAAGAGTATGTCAAAGACATTGCTGAAGTCCAGTAACAGCTGCTTTCCCCTCATCAGCCATGCCAGTCATTTCATCATAGAAGGTGGTCATATTTTCCCCTTCATGAAGCCATGCTGACAATTCTTGTTGAATTTTATTTCCTTAATACTTTTGTTCATATCATTCAGTGTCCATATTTTTTCACCGTCTTTGGGGCACTGTAACAGATAACATTTCTTCCTTGTTTGAGTTCTTATTACCTTAATGACATTTAAATCTTTGTTATATGCTGTATTATCAGAAGTAGTCATGAGATATGATAAAGTGATTATGAAGTTATAAAATACTTTATTTTGAAAGGTTTAACATGTCCAATATTGCTTTTGTTTATAACTTCTGTATCATTTTTCAGAAGCCAAAAATAAGTTGTGGGGATATCCCTGCTCCTATATGTAAAATGGTATGGATTTTATGGAAGAGTGTTTTTTACAGCGCATGGAAGCAGATGTCTTTTTGACTCACAGTTTTTCTAAATTCAACAATGGCAAACATTATGCCAGACAACCTCATAGTTTTGTCTGTGATTGAAGAAAAAAGAAATTCCACTGATCTCCTTGGCTCCTATATCTTTGTTTGATCAAGTGTAAGAATTCCACTCAAAATAGTCACTTTAACAAACAGTAAATTAAATCCTTGGATCACAGAATAGTCTATGTTGGAAGGGACCTGTGAGGATCATTGGGCCAAACTCTTGACCCTACACAGGACAACATAAATGTTAAACCATGTGTAGTTATGTTAAACCTGAGTAGGACCACAAAGATGATAAAAGGGCTAGAGAACCTCTCCTAGGAAGACAGGATGAGCTATTTGGGACTGTTCAGCCTAAAGAAGACTCCAGGGCAACTTAATAGAAGCTTATGGGGCAGTGGGTGTAGGTTGGGTATTGGAACTAGATGATCTTTAAGGTCTCTAGCAACCCAAACCATTCTACGATTCCAGGGGCTGAGAGCATTGTCCAAATCCTTCTTGAGCACCAACAGGCTTGGGACAATGACTACTTTCTTGGGAAGCTTGTTTAAGCACTTGACCACCCTCTCAGTGGTGGTCTCTGACAGAGCTGAAAGCCTTTCCCTTACATGCTCTCACTGGACACCAGAGAGGAAAACCCAAACACATCCACTGACTTCCCTTTGTTCACTAGATGGATAAACTTGTCATAAAAAGATAGTAAGTTAATAAGGTGTGATTTTTCCTTCACGAACCTGTGTTTTCTTTGATCAATGGCTGCATTGTCTTCCAGTGTTTTTCAATAACTGCCAGAATAATTCTATCTATAATTTTACCAAGCACGGAAGTGAATCTGAAAGTCTTAAAATTACTGCGGTCTTCCTTCTTGTCCATCTTGAAAACTGGAAAAAAATATTTGCTTGCATGGGACGCCTCCAGATTTCCCAAGCAGTGCTTCCACTCCAGAACATCCTCTCTGCTGTGTCGGTGCACCTGGGAAGGCAAGGTAGATGTCCAGAGACAGCAAAGTGTGGTTCCACTAGTCAGTCATCTTCTCAGACTTCTGGATACTCCTCAACCTGTTTTACTTTTTTCTTCTCTCTGAGCACATCTCTCAGTCATTCTTTCTGCTGCACCTCTTCAGATGCAAATGGAAACCTCAGGCACACTGTGCATCCAGAAACCTGGATAGCTGAATGTTTCCATGGGATCTTTGTTTGGGTAGCTGCACTGGGTGTTAGTACCACTGGAGGCACAGAAGACATGGCATTCTATGGTGTGATCACTATTATTAGAGCTTCCTGTGGGGAGATTATGGCTTGGGGCAAGACTCTGGGGTCAGGCAATCTGGTTGGTGAGGCCACAGACACCCAGCATCTTTGGTGTCCTTCAGCAGCATTTCATCCTTGCCTGGTCTCTCCACACGCACAACCCAGGGGTGTCAGGAGCTCCAAAACCCCCTCAGACACTCCCCTCATGCCTCTCAGCACCTGGTTACTGCTGCTCCTGATCTCAGCTTCCCATGGTTTGACCCATGCTACAGGCATGATATTTGACTTCTTAAAGAGTCCATCATCAGGATTTGTGCATCTTCTAATGATGAGGCTGCACCAGAGGGCAGTATTAGTAGGATGGAAAGAAATGGAAGAAATAAACTCAACCAAGTAAACAAAACATAAAAAACCTTAACCAACCAAAGAAACCAAATCACTGGTTTCTTTGGTGAAGAAAATTAACTGTGCCACAGCCAAAACCCACAAAGACACCTTTCCAGCATGCTGAAGATGTAGCATCAAACTTCTTTAAGATGAGAAAAAATCTGATATCCAATTCAATTCCATTAATCTATTGTCTGCAAAGTAGTCACAAGCTTGGCTGTAGTCCTAACTACATCTAGCATCTGTCTCTCCAGGACAGTCATGTGTGACTATAGTTAGATATTCAGGGAGCTTTCTGTCTAAATAAGGAAATGTCCAATGAAATTAGAGGAATACTGGGAGGTCTTGAAAAGAAGACAGACCAAATCGTTATTTTGGACTCAGCAGCTAAACCCCACACTAAACTGGAAGGGTTTTAAGCAGTTTGAAACCTCGAATTATTAAATGATTGAATTGCTAGATGTCAGAAACACTGGCAGCTGGCCAAATTGAAAAATATGATGATAACTAGCTTTGTTCCACTTTTAACAGCTCATTACAGCATGAGAGATAAAACTGCTGTATTATTCCCCATTACAGATGGTATGCACAGGTTGAAATTAGTATTTACTAAAGTAATATCATCCCTTTTATCCGTACTTTCCCTTGATCTTATGGAAAGAGGCAGGTGATTGATACATTTTGAAAGAAAATGGCCCAAGCTTTCTCACCCTCTCTGAATGACTACATTCATAAAAGCAAATTCATATTTAAAGATGATATTTAAAAAAAAAATTTCTTAGAAGAAAGCAGCAGAAAAACCAAAGATTATAATTTTTAGATAATTCCAGTTCGAAAATACTTGAAAGTGGCTGTCATATTATACAAAGCATAGAACTGCTGCTGAACACTTGGAAAGCAACCATATAATTTCCTGAAAATAGTTCTTAAAGGATGTGCTGTCAATCAATGTTTCAATTTCTTTTACAAAAAAACCAGATTATGAGTCACACTTTTTCTCCTAATCTGCTAGTTATTCCTTTCCAAGGAAGAGTAAGTTTGTACCAGATTTCTTGTTCTTCCTCCCTTCAAAAGGATAAGGAACATATTCTGTAAAAAGAGAGCAAAAGTGTCTTTGCAACTCAGGGAAATTTATATATGCTGATGAATTCCCTTCCTCTCTCAGTCCTTCTCTTTTTCTTATTTTCTCAGAGGATATTGCATAATTTCTCTTTCTAATTTCTTTTTTAGATTGAAAGTTTGTCTTACAGAAACCAGCATCATAGGCAAATACATTGAAAGGTGATTTCCAATTCACTTATTTTGCAGAAGCTCTTCATCCCATGAGTTGTTCTCTTGGGCTGGATTCTGGCCACCTAGCTTTGGCCATTGACCAGTTTAGCATCTATTCAATCCTTTAAACCTAGATGTAGGGGAGAAGAACAACAGTTAGAACAAATGCTTCTAGAAAGAAAATAGCTGGAACTTAGGATAGACAAAATGCTGGAGGAGAGAATGCATCTGCACCAATTCTGAACCTCTGAAATGTGGATGTATAATCTGAGCTAGCACAACAAATTTTTATTATTCCTAGTGGAGAGAAAAAGTGCAACTGCAGTGCATAAAAACAGGTGTCTACTGTCACGTGAGGTACTGCAGCATATACTGACACTCAACAGGGTGCAGATTTCATTTAAGTGCTGTGCCATAGGGCACAGTCTTACTCAGGTGTATTTGCACAGCCTAGAGAATCACAAGCCACATCAGGCACTTATGTGTAAGCTGCTGAATCCCTTTGGAGCAGACCAGCTGGTTTACACTCCAAATCTGATTTTGATCTAGTAGCAAAGATTCTTACCTGTAGCTGCATTTCTAGATTTAATATAGAAAAATATATATAAATCTTATACCCATAGCCTATGCGTACATTATAGCTATTTTGTGTAGACTATTATGTTACAATTAAAATATATTATAAAAAGACAAAATTAAATGCACAATGCTCTAAACAAAAGAGGTAGATGGTAAAATGCATTCATTGAACATTGTGATTAAGATATTTTATTGGGATTATGTGGCAAGATTTTGGCAACAAGGGGGTTTTGTGGGAAGAGATCAGGAGCTGCCCCTTTGCCAGACACAACCTTGTCCATTGGGCTCCAAAACAGCCTGGTCCCTGGCCAAAGCTGAGCCAACCAGCAATACTGGTGGTGCCCCTGCAATAACATATTTAAGAAAGGGTAAAAATCTCTGTACAGCAGCTGTGAGAAGCTGAATGCGTAAGTGTGAGAGAAACAGCCGCTTCAGACACCAAGGCCAGTAAAAGCAGGGGAGGAGATGCTCCAGGCAGAAAAAGCAAAGATCCTTCTGCTACCCATGGAGAAGACCATGGCAACATAGATTGTCCCTCAGCAGCCTGTGAGGGCTGTGATGGAGCAGATATCCACCTGCAGTCCATGTAGGACTCCATACTGGAGCAGGTGGATACACCCTGAAGTAAACTGCAATCCATGGAGAGGCTGTGCCACAGCAGGCTGCTTGGGGAAGAAGATAGAAGAGTTACGTGGGAAGCAGAGCATGGGAAGAAGGAAAGGTTAGATGGAAGTTAATTTTACCTTTATTTCTTACTATCTTATTCTGTTAAAATTAATTGCCAGTAAATTCGATTATTTTACCCAGGTCAAGATGGTTTTGCCTGTGACAGTAATTGGTGAGTGATCTTCCAGTAGCTTTTAATCAAATTTTTTCAACATGTCTTGATGAGAAAAGGGAATGATGGCGAGTCCTAGTGGGCACCTGGCAGGTAGCAAAGGAAAATCCCTCACATTTTTTATCTAAATAAAAGATTTGTTTTATCTGAGATGGAGTTCAAATCCAACTTACTGTGAAGTTCAAATCAGACTTACTATTACATGGAGTAGCATATGGAATCTTTCTTAAAATCTGATGTTAATTCTCTAAGAATTTCTTTGTTATCAGAAAAAAGAGTTCCTCCTTTAAGAATTCAGCTGGGTTTTGTTTTTCTTCTGTTTTGTTTTTTTGGTTTGTTTTTTTTTTTTTTTGTTTGTTTGTTTGTTTGTGGGTTTTGGTTTTTTTTAGGGCTGGAAGAAGGGAGAGGATATCTTTATTGTAAATTTTAGAAATTATATATAGACAACATGAGATTAGTATCTGAGATACACTTAAGACCATCAGTTAGATGCCACCCTTTCTCATGAATTAATGCAAACTCTGCTTGTTATAAACAGGATGAAAACAATCAGTATAGCTAAAGCATAAAGCTGCTGGTTTTGAAGATAATAATAATAATAGTTTACAGCTGTATAGTTCTTTTATTCATGAAGATTAGTTCTACTGAAATGGAATTGTTATCTTAAATTGCAGAAAAGCTTTCACTCTACTGTATTTTCAGATAGTTCTGTGTTTGAAACTGATATTTTCTCCTCTCAAGGGAGACTGATTTTTTCTCCTCTCCTGTGATGGGTGTTGGGATCAGTTGATCTGCACACTGGTGCCAGCGAAGTTGAAGGGATGCTTGTGCCCAGTCCCATCCCCAGTTCCATGGGGAGTCTGTCTCCTGGATGGGCCCCTTGGATCTGCATTATGACCTGTCTCTGGCCTCAGCTCTGCACCCATCTCTATCCCATTCTACTGACAGGCCACCCCCAGCCTCACGTGGGCCCTGATTCATCCTTTTACTCCGGTGCTGCAGGACTTCACCCTGGTCAGTAAAGACAATGCCTGTGCTGGGTCACCCTCGGCTCCCATCTTATTACACCTGCTTGGAGCAGCCTTGCTTTGCACCACTTGGAAAAAAAGGAAAGAAAGAAATATGTATCTTTGTGATGGCCAGTCAAAAACCAGGCATTAATGTGTGAGTTCATGCTGAAGAATTATTGGGTTTTACAGAGCAGTGTGCAAGTTCTCTGTGGAAAAATGACTCAAGAAAGTAGAAAGTACTTAAATAAATAAATAAATAAATAAATAAATGCAGTTTATTTTCCAGGTAGATGTTAAATGTTAGTTGAAATGATTACAAATTATTGTACTGCACTGTGTTCTCCCTGCAGCAAAATAAGGTAAACCCAAGTAACTAGGTTATGTCCTCTGATACAACAAACTACCTCTTGAGACCAGGGCAGCTTACTCAGCAGGGCTCAAGAAATAATAGAGGGAGATCAGCAATGCCCCAAAAGATGTGTTTGAATAGACCAACATTTCGAACCATATCAGTGTTACTGAGAAAGGAGCAAACAGGATGCAGAAAATCACAAAGAAATGCTCAGAGAACGATCAGTGTTGTCTACAGGCTAACACACCCAACTTCATATAGAAAAGACTTAAAGGAAAGTCCCTCAAAGTACAAGAAATCGTGGTGTCAATGCTCTCCTTTGGAAAGTGACAACATATGCCTTCTTTTGTTGGAAGTCCCAGAGCTGGATACCATATTTCAAGTGGGATCTCACAGGAGAGTAGTAGAAGGGCAGAATCACCTCCCTTGACTTCCCTTATCACACTGCTTTTTATGATGCACAGGGTGGTTGCCTTTCTGGGCTGGTGGTATCTGCCAAAAGACAGAAACATTTTTGATTTGGTCATCAAATATATATATAGGTTTGAAACACAAGCTATATCAACCACATCCAAAAGTGAACATTCTTTTTAAAACCTGAACATTCTGCCAGTAAATAACTGAGATGCATTTTGTGGTGCCTCATTTTAACTTAATGACTTCATAGTAATATCAAGAGAAACTTTGTTGAAAAAATATATAAGACACTGTCTTTAGGACACTGGGTGCAAAATATATGCTGGCAAGAGCTTCCTTTGGTGAAAGAATATTTTTATTTATAAAAATAAACTCAAGGATATTCCATATGTCAACAACACTGAAATTACTTTGCTGATTAGGAAAAAGGTAATACTAGCACCATTTGATGAGTCAGTCAATGAGAATTGCAACAGAAATGATGACATATTGAATCTGAATGAAATCATCAATGCCATAGAGACAGAATTTTTAGATAGTTCAGGAAGGGAGCAGATAGATACCTGAAACTGCAAATATATATTTCTGTCTGTGTGTGTCTATTTGTCTTGGTTCTGGCCAGTGCCACAGATCTATAATATTTCTGTCCAAATCTGGTCTACGACAGTGACTACAATGCACTTAGAGTCAAGGCCTGTTCAGGATTACAAAAAGCCTGAAACCCTTAATGTCTGTTGTGTTTGATTTGAAGAAAAAAAGTGTGAACTACATGTAAATGATGAATTTCATAAAGAAGGTGATAGAGCAAGTGTAGGGAAAGGATAAAACATTTTCAAATATCAGGAGGTTTCAGAAGATACTCTACTGGATGTTCAAAACCAATTTACACTACTTCAGGATAAAGCCTAAAAAATGTGTCAAGGAAAACATCGTTGCTAAATAGCAGGGAAGAAAAGTTAATAAATTAAAGTTAAAAAAAAAAAAAAATCATAAAAGTTCTTGAAACCTGGCAGGTTAAATTTGAAAACACAGTAANAAAAAAAAAAAAAAAAGCATTGAGGAAATACTAGAAGAGTGCATAAAAAATAACAGTTAGTCATTCTTCAAGTAGATCAGGTGAGCAAAGTTGATGGGAATTTTATAAGGTCAGTAGATGATCAAAACCTGAGATGAATATTCAGAGAAGGTAATGTCAGAGCTGGAAAGTATAAGGATTTCTTTTCCATCTTTACTCACAATGAACAAGACTTAGAAAGTTTCACTACTTTGGCAAGCTTTTTTTTCTTTTCCTTTTTTATATTTAGGTAGAGAAGTTCCACCACAGCTTTTTCTGGTCAGTAAATTGTTGGGAAAAGGAAAGTGAAACAGCTTTCTGTACACATATGGCATCTACTCCAAATCCTATAGGAAGTGAAGGATTAAATAATTGAATAATTAATTGCATTTTACATTAGGCTACATGATAAAAACTCATCTGCACACCCATAAAAGAAGCATGGAGAAAGAATGGCACATGGGAGAGCCCAAATAATCCATTGTTCTGGCTACTTCTAAGTTAATTACAGGAGCCATCAGCCTATCAAAGCCCAATCTCAATAAGCCCAGATAAGTACAGGGGAATAAAGGGAGGTGGGAACCCAAATTCCCCAGACTCCCAGGGGAAGGAGGGAATCTAGAGCAGTGCTTCAGAGAAGGACTGAATGATACTGCTGGATGAAAAATTGGACATTAGTCTGGTCATGCAGGCTTGCAGCCCAGAAAGGCAACCACCCTGGGCATCGTAAAAAGCAGTGTGACAAGCAGTTCAAGGGAGGTGATTCTACACCTGGAATCCCACATGGAATATAGTATCCAGCTCTGGGACTTCCAACAAAAGAAGGACATGGACATATTAGAGTAGGTCAAAGGACCACAAAAGTGATCAGGGGGCTGGAACAATTTGCCTATGAAGAAAGGCTGAGAGAACTGAGGTTTTTCTAGCCTGGAGAAGAGAAAGTTCTGAGGAGACTGCACTGAAGGTTAACCGAAGCCTTTCAATATTAAAGGACACTTATAAGAAGGAAGAAGAAAGACTTTTTTACTTTTAATCACAGGATGAGGGACAATTGCTTTAAAATGAATGTGGTTAAGTTTAAATTTGAGATAAGAATTAAATTGTTTACAATGAAGGTGGTAAGAGACTGGAACAGGTTACCCTGTGAAGTTATGGATGCCACATTATTGGAATTAAGGTCAGTTTGTATGGGGCTTTGAGTAATCTGACAGTGCACAGTGTTGTCAGATCATGACAGATGTCCCTGCTTTTTCTGGGAGTTTGCTCTACCATGACCTTTCAAGATCCTTTGCAATGCAAACGGCTCTATGATTCTTGTGTCTGACTGTTTAGCATAACTCCAAAAGTTACAAAAACTGGTAAATACTGAAGTGAAAAAAAAAAAAAAGCTGCTATTGAAGTAGCAGAGATGAAGCCAAATATGAAGAACTGCAGAATAATTTCAGAATACCAACTAGGTACTAAAAGAATAACAGATGAAAGTAAATTAAGGTAAGTATAAAGCGATGTAGAGAATCCCATAATTTTATGCACAGTCACTGGTTCTAATTGGATGATTATCATACTAAATGAGGTCTTGACATTATGAATGTTAGTTGTATACAAAATATAAGTACAGTAGTTCTTAAAAGATTCACATGATAGGAATTATTAGGGAATTATTTCAGAAGATAAAAATAAAGATTTTTATGCTGTTTTAAGGTCTATAGCAGAACTGAAGACCCACGTCTAAAGAAAAATTAAAAGGGTGATGATGCAAAATATCTTCCATATGAGAAAAGAGTTAGTTCATGTTTAAATGTAAAGTTATACTTAATCAGGAAAAGATCTAAAGGGAGTGCATAGAGGAGGGAGGAACTGCAGTAATTTCAAAAAATTAGTGGCATGGTTAATGTGTTTTAGAGTATGATGTTTTATTAAGTTTTCTCTTTCAAGACCTGAGAGTTTTCCAGTGAAACTAGATCTCCAATACTTAAAAAAAGACAAACAGAACTGTAAACTAGGAAGATGAGATAAAATAAAAAAACATAGAATAGGTGGTCATATATATCTATCAATTAAGAATTGAAGTTAAAAATAAAAACTATTTCCTCTTAGGATGATGTGGATGTCAAAAAAGGAATTTTTTTTTATAATCAGGACCACTGAACTCTGATTAAAAACTGTCAATAAATTCAACAAAATTCTTTGTTCTTTGTCAATGCTATAGGTTATCCATAATGAAAATATTTGCTGGTGCTGTTAAGCAGATAGCTCATAAGGAAGTTTACCCTCCAGAAGCCTACCCATTCTAGATAAAAAACTGTCCTTAGGTAAAAGAAAGAGGAGACACTTCTAATTAATTACTCCTAATGTAAGAAAGATACTCACTACAGGTAAATTAGACTGTCTGAGATGAATAACTTTGTAATAGATAACTAATATATGTCTAAGTAGCTGAAAGTTACTGAATGCTCCAATTTCTTTTAATGATAAGATGTAAACCGTGACACCGCTTTCATGTTTTGACAATCTTACCTACTTTTAATTTTACAACATATGAAGCATTTCAATGGAAAACAGATGCAGCAAAAAGTAGTTTGGTTAATGAGTTTCCCTATGGGAGTGAAAATCATAAAATCTCTAGAGTTTCTTTCACAAGATGCCAAATGAGCGTAAATTTCAGAACTCAATAATCTCTATTGAGAAAATAATAAATTGAAATTGTATCTGCATGGTTTTCTCCATGTATTAAAAATAGCAACAAGATAGACTGGGGCATCTCTGCAGTCCTGAAATAGAATACTGTTCAGACTTTGAAACTGATTTCATTGAATTTGGACATTTAATTGCCAGCTTGTTAGCTACTACCTTAAGGCAGAGGCTGTCTATTAAGTAGACAGTGAAGGAAGCAGTAGTTTATTAGTTGTTACTTAACCTGAGCAGTGTTATTACTTAAAAGGCTGGGAAAAAATAACAATACCTCAAGCAGGATTAATTGGAACATGTTATTTCCCTTGGGCTCATAATAATGCCACAAAATAATTTCCAATTAATAGAAAGGAATCTTTCTATTTAAAGCACAATATAAATGCATATTCTTACTTCATTAGTTTTATACTATTAATTCATATATTAATATATATTAATATGTATTAATCTGTTAATACGTTAGCATCTGTGTGTGTGTACTGTATATGTGAGTGTACAGAAATTAAAGGAATTTACTGGTTCACAGCATCACAGCATGTGTCAGGTCGGAAGGAACCACAATGGGTCAACTGGCCCAACATCCCTGCTCAAGTAGGGCCATTCCAGACCACATTGCACAGGACTGTGTCCAGTGAGTGAGACTCCACAGCCTCTCTAGACAGTCAGTTCCAGTGGGTGGTCACTCACACAGTAAATAAGTTCTTCATATTCAGGTGGAACTTCATGTACATCAGTTTCTGCCTCTTGCCTCTTGTCCTATTTCTTGGCACCAGTGAGAAGAATCTGGCTCCATCATCTTCAGCTGGAAAAAAGCCTGACCAGTTCAGGGGTATAAAAAAGGGAACTCAGCAGAAGAGAGTTTCTGGCTACCATATGTTCCCTGTATATGTTTGCATATATTCAGTATTATTGATCCACATATGAAAGCTGTGGTTTAACCCAGTCAACAATTCAGCCCCACACAGTTCTTTGTTCACTCTCCTATAGTGGCATAGGAAAGAGAATCAGAAGTGTAAAAGTGCAAACACTCACGGATTGAGATAAAGACAATTTGATAAAGCAAAAGCTGTGGATCCAAGAAAAGAAAAATAAGAAATTCATTCTCTACTGCCCATTGGCAGGTAGATATTTGGCCATCCTGAGGAAAGATTGGTTTTATTATGAGTTAACAGCTACTTAGGTAGATAAATAGCACAACTACAAATGTTACCCTCTTTCTTCTTCCTTCCCCTAACTTTTATTGCTGAGCATGATATCATATGATATGGGATATCTCTTTGATCTGTTATCTGAGCTGTGTTCCTTCTTTGTGCAGCCCCAGCCTTCTCACTGGTGGGATGAACTGAGAAGCAGAAAAAACCTGAACTTCTTAAGTGCAGCTCAGCAATGGCTAAAACATTGGAGTGTTACCAACACTGTTTTGGTCACAAATCCTAAACACAGCACTGTACAGGGCTCTATGAAGAAAATTAACTCTACCTCAGCCAAAACCAATGCAGAATTGAGAGGATGCACCTTTGATACACCTTCAAGACACCAGATCTGTTGACACTAGACAGGGTGCACCTGGCCAGATGGGGTAAGAGAAGTGTTATGGGAAGCAAGCTGTCTGGATTTATCAGCAGAATTTTAAACTAGATCTAGCAGGGGGAAGGAGTGACAGATAAGGACCAGGAAACATCACTTCAGGAAGGAGCAGGGAAATAACTGTAAATTGTCCCAAAGGAATTATTAGGGAGTGCTGCCCCCGAAAGGTGAAGAGGCCAATAGCTCAGCTGAAGTGCTTCTACACCAATGCACGCACTCAGCATGGAAAAGAAGCAAGAGAAGGTGGAAACCATGGTGCGATCAGAAAACTATGACCTAACTGCTATCACAGAAACATGGTGGGAGGGATGAGTCACACAACTGGAATACTGCAATTGAGGGCTACAAGTTTTTCCAAAGAGATTGTCTGGGAAGGAGGGGAGGCGATGTTTCACTCCATGTTAAAGTATGGACAGACTGTGAAGAGTTGCCTCTGAGAAACTGCCACAAAAAGCTGCGAGCTTGTAGGTAAAACTCAGGGACTAAACCAGTAAAGGACACCTTGTGGTTGGGGTCTTCTACAGGCCACCTGATCAGGGGGAGGCTCTTGATGAGGCCCTCTTTCTTCAGATACTGGGAAACACCATGCTCACCCAATGGTCATCTTAATGAGGGATTGCAACCATCCAGGTGTCTGCTGGGAAAGCAACGCAGCTGGCAGCAAACAATCCTGGAGACTGCTGGAGTCTGTTGTGAAAAACTTTGGGGTCTAGTAAGTGAACAAAACAACCAGAGGAGAAATATCACTGGACCTGGAGCTCATCAGTGCAGCTGAGCTCATTAAAGAAGTTGTGATTGGAAGTTGCCTGGGCTGTAGCAACCACACCCTGGTTGAGATTGTGATCTCAAGAAATATGAGCCTGGCAGAGCAAAGTCAGGACCATGAACTTCAGAAAAGTGAACTTTCATCTGTTTAAAGAAATAGTGGGTGAGGTCCAGACAGCTTCTGAGTATCTACAACCACACAGAGTTCTGCATTTAAGTGTCTATCTGTAACTAAGAAGAGACACTTAATTATTATCACTTTTTTTAGTCATCCAAAATGAGAACAATTCCAGGCACACCCACAGTTTGGGTGGAGAAGTGATTGAGAGCAGCCCTATGAAAACGACTTGGGCATGATGCTTGAAAACTTCAACATGAGCTGGCAGTGTGCACTTGCAGCCCAGAAAGCCAAACAAATCCTGGGCTGCATCAAAAGCAGCATGGCCAGCAGGGTGAGAGAGGTGTTTCTATCCCTCTAGTCTATTCTTCTTAGACCCCACCTGGGGTACTGCATCTAGCTCTGGTGTTCCCAATATAAGAAGGACATGGAACTGTTCAGTCCAGAGGAAGACCATGAAGTTGATCAGAGGACAGGAGCACCTACCTGATGAAGACAGGCTGAGTGGGGACTGTTCAGCCTGGAGAACAGAAGGTTGCACAAAGACCTCATAGCAACCTTACAGTATTTGAAGGGGGCCTACAGGGAAGCTGGAGAAAGAATTTTCTCCAGGAATTGTAGGGTAAAAACTGAAAGACGGGAAATTTAGGCTAAATATTGGAAAGAAATTCCTTACTGTAAGGGTGGTGAGATACTGGGACACATTGCAGATGCCCCAACTCTGTTGGTGTTCAAAGCCAGGGTGGATAAGGCCTGAGCAACCGGACGCAGTGGGAGGTGTCCCTGGCCATGGTGGGGGTGTTGGGACTAGGTGATCTTTAAGGTCCCTTTCAACCCTTAACATTTTATGGTTCCATGATTCTATTTGTTATTTTGGAGGGATAGGGCAATTTCCTTTTAGATTCTATGAAATGAATTCTTATTTTTATATTTTAAACCTAATTAGATTCAATTTGGAAGTAATTTATCTATCTGAAGCAATTGGAGAAATAAGAGACAGAGTTCAAATGATTAACTGGTTTATCTATAGGCCCCATCTGTACAACTTCCTCCTGATGCTGAAGGTAATTGTATGGGAATGTTTGAATTCCCTTGCAATCAGTTCCAAACATATGGAAGAAAATCTTAATTTGAGTTTTGTTTCTTTGTTGTTTATCTTACAGGTAATTTGTTACCATTTGGACCTTAAAAATAAATAAATGCCAATTGATCTGTCATCTAGTGAGTCCCAACAGGTGGTCTACCTGGAGACAGAATTTTCCACCAGGATAAATTTTTCTCGAGTGCTGGAAGGAAAGCAGTTGACAAATGTTATGAA
Organism: Pardalotus punctatus; assembly: GCA_013400915.1. NCBI lineage: Eukaryota > Metazoa > Chordata > Aves > Passeriformes > Pardalotidae > Pardalotus > Pardalotus punctatus. The sequence goes on along the minus strand of VZTX01004843.1, from coordinate 39,454 downwards.
AGAGATTCAGTGATGCATTGCATCTGGTTTTAAAATTCTTCTGGTGGGATTCCTACAGCATTTTGCTTACAGCTTTCCTTAACCACTCACATTTTCATATATTAAAAGTGCCATGTGATCAAGGCTGTAATGCATAATCCTAAAAGCAAGAAGAGACTGCTGCTTGAGTGTATGTACCCAGTAAGGGATCCCAAATAAACATGTGTTGTTCTAAACTGCATATATTGTTCATAATTGCGCAATAAATAAAAATTCTGTCAAGATATTTACTTACTGGGTGGCCTGAAATATCCTCTCAGCAAAAACTTCATATTCATTGAAAAATACACATAGTTTGCATATTTTCTTGGAACAAAGGATTGCAGTAAATGCTGTATGTGCTGAAAATATTTTCATATGTATTTTACACGTTATTTTAGTTTTAGGTATTTTTAACAAAATCTGCACATGTCGTTGAGTTGCGGCGAAGAGTGGATGGAAAGCAGAAGGGGGAGAAATTCATAAGAAGTTCATAAGGTGAGACTTGTGTTCTAAGGACTACAGACAGATCTGTTGAGCAGATTTGCAGATTTAACTGCAGCTGTGTAAAAGAGGGTCTTATATATGAAAATGTGAGTTGTTTATACAGTGGAATGTTTGGTATTTCCAGAAGACATGAGCAACAGCCAAAACTTCACTGATAGAATAAGAGTACATGTTTCAAAACCATTATTACTTTAATTTTGAGCTTTTCTGGTAAAAGGGAAAGATTCATATTTTTGCCTCTTTTTTTGTTTTTTTTTTACATGACCTTACAGAAGAATGTTTTTTTTTCTGCTGTGTTTTTGAATAATAAACGTTAAAACAAATTAACAAAATAAATAATGGAAACAATTTTACTGATATCTATCAGTCAAAGACCTAAGGATTTTTTCTTTTTTTTAATCAGCACTGCAAGAGAAAATCTGAAGAAATATGCATTATTGATAAAGGAATCCAACCAGATGTACAAAGAGACACTGATAGTTTCGATAGCTTGCAAAAAATGAACCCAGCATAACGGCAACAAGTTTTGTCCACAAGTGAAAAAAATACAGACAATCAAGGAAGGAAGACAGAATATGAGACCATAATGAATTCATATGAAGTGGTTTCTGTGTACTGGCAAAGAAATAATTGAATTCCATATGTTATCCTGTCAGATATTTTGCAGTGTAAGCACAGTGGTTTAGAAGAGATTTTCCAGACAAAATTTCGCAACACCTTCAAGAGCCAATATAGCACAGTTTTAAAAATTATTTCCTGCAACGTACTATGTGATCTTGATGACATACAGTGGTTTAAGAGATGTATGTGTTCAGGTGAAATATGGATACTTTTTTACATTTCTATTCAGCACTAGGTGGCACTCTGAATTTGAACTGTAACTTTTTTTTTTAGTTTCTCTTTCGAATACAGGGAACATATTACCTTCATCCTATAAGTAAAATCCGTCATACGGATTAATCAAATAATTTCACTTTTTCCTAGTGCAGTAGTAGGAAGTCTCCTAAGGCCTATTACCATGCTATCAAGTAATAAAGAACATAAAAGAAAGAATCAGTCAACTTATAATATACCGAGATACTCCCACTGAATTTAAAAAGCTTCTTTAATCTAAAAAAGAAAATGATTTTATGCTATTAAATGCTTATTACAATATTCTAGGCTGCTTAATGTATAAAATTTAAAATCTTTAGGATTTAAACTTAAATGTAACCACTAGCTTGTACTCTAAAATAGTGGGAACTTTGTAGAATTCTCAGTGTTGTATATCTGTCATTCATATTCAACATACTAAGTTATCTTTATATCTACAATCTATTAAACATGGGATTTGGACACATGATTTACATAAAGATAATGAAATGGTTATAATAATTATAAAAAATAGATAAAGAATACCACAAACCCTGTAAACTTACTACATTTTATAAAGTATCGTCTCTCTTCTTCTTGTATTTCTATGCAGGAGATTTTTTTTTCCTGGATATGCTACTATATGTCCAACTTTTTTGTTGATTGCTGCTAATTTGGTAAAAGAACGCCTGTTTATCAGATGTTTGCCTTCTGGTATATGCATTTATCTCTGTTTACTGTGGTGAGGTTTTCAAATAAAATAATTTTAAATAGAATTTTAAAAGACAAATAATTTCAAATTAAAAGTTACATGTACAATTTTGGGGTTTGAATGCCATGCAAAAAGCATTTAAAGACCACTGAAGAGCGGCTCATATCTCAGAGTTAAAATATAAGAAGAATACACGGTAAGGCAAAAGATTCAACTGTCAGAATTAGATGGAGATAAACTTTGAAACCCCTATGTTGTTTTTAGAATGGTTATTATATGCCATGAGTACTAGGAGCAGTCAATTAACTCAGCTTCTACTCACAATTACTTATTTTGGACTTTCAGCGTTCATTTAAGGCAATGTGTCTTCCAAGTACTAATGGGAATATACTTTATTATGCTTCTTTTTCATTTTGTATATAGATTACTGATCCCAGTGTAACCTGACATGCACTCTCTTATCTGCTACTTGATACTAAATCAAGATCTTACATTATCTGTATATTTTATGTTAGTCAAAGACTACCTTTTAGAGCATAATATCTAATAGATTACATCCTAAATCAAATACATCAATTTAAATACCTCAAAAGCAAAGCTAAATTAAATCTAAGACAATTAGCAGCCAACATCCATTAGTTGCTTCTTTTTATTAGGATCACAAGACTTTTTCTGCAAGACATGGGAAAAATGCCCTGTTGCTAAATATCTGAATATGTATGTCTATATGAGCATGGAGTGGTTTGGGTTTGAAGGGAATTTTTACAGATATACTAGTCCAATTCCCTGGACATGGGCAGAGATATCTTTTGCTAGGTCATTTTTATTAAAGTCCTGTCCTATCTGATTATGAACACTTTCAAGGACTGGGCATCCACAACTTCACTAGGAAACCTGATACTTATTGTAAATTTTCTTCCTTATGTCCAATCCAAACCTATTTTTTTCAGTCTAAAATCACTGCCCATTATTCTGCCTCTTGCAAAAAGTCTTTCTGCATCGTTCATATAAGATCTTTTTAGGTATTGAAAGGCCAGTATCAAGCACCCCCAGCTGCTTGAAAGGAACTAATGCCAGTATATCTCCTTTATTGCCTGTACCTTCTGAACAGTTTACAGCCATCGACTGCAGGGCTCCAGTCGTGTGAGTCATCTCACCATGTTCCAGCAATGGCAATTAGATGGCAGCTTTCTACCTGCATGGTGTTTTTCATATCCTCCTGTTTGTTATTGGGTACATTTCATTGGTATAGAGGCACTTCAGCTGGACTGTCAACCTTGACACATTCTTAGAGAAGCAATCATCATTACTTATTATTTATAGCTGACAAAAAAATTGAAAGAAATCTCTATTAGGCTATAAGAACATATACAAATCATATAATCAACACAGTGCAAAAAAACTTGAGACTCTGTACTGAAGAATTTATTTTTAGAGAATGATTATTAAAAAAAATAAAATATGTTTGTTTTCAATATATAAACTTTGCACATAGGTTATCAAAATTAAAATAAATAGTATTATTTTTATTTATTTTCTTTTTTGGTTTGGGCTTTCTTTTCTTTTCTTTTCTTTTCTTTTCTTTTCTTTTCTTTTCTTTTCTTTTCTTTTCTTTTCTTTTTTTTTCTTTTCTTTCCTTTTCTTTTCTTTTCTTTTCTTTTCTTTTCTTTTTTTTTTTTTTTTTTTTTTTTTTTGTGTGCAGTCAAATCTTTGGCGTGTCTATATTCTGTTGTCAGTCAAGTTTCTGCCAGTACTATATTCTGTGCTTGACATGGAAAGCATCTATAGAAGCCTAAGTTGTATAAAAAGGTTATACCAGTCAGTCAGGTGACTTGTACCACATAGTGTTGCCAGTTAATGCTGCAAGTCATATCTATAATATTTAAATATGCTACTGTGTTATCCTCCTACTGGACGATTATGTCCCCTACAGAAACATAGTCATAGGGTATTGGTCTATTTTTCTGCTTGTTCCTACTCTTCTTCTGCCCCAGGGAACAGTTCAACTATACATCTAACTTCTTACAATACTGAGTCAGGACCTTGACTCCCTCTGCAGTAACAGAGAGTTGTGAAAAAAATATTAATAATAGTATTGCTAAAGTGAAGTATTTCCTTTTCTCCATTTACTGCATAAGAGGTTTATGTGCTTTCATAAAACCCTTAAGTGCTCACCAAAAAAAATAAAAGGCAATTCTTTGTTAAGACAGCAAGAAAAAAGAAAGTGCCAAGGCGTGTCAGATTTGTATGCTGGTCACTAGTTGACAATGGAAAAAGTGGAGTGCCCAAGGGACTGGAGAGTATATCTTGCTGAGTTAGGAGAACCAAAACACAAAAATCTGATTTAAGTGTTCTTACAAGCAGAATATCACACATCTTGTAGTAAGTTCTGGTGAAGCTCTACTTTTTATTCCTCTGGTTATGTTTTGGGCTGAAGTTAATGTCTGTGTGAATTAAATGTTTTTTGATCAAGCCCATAATGTCAAGATCCCCTAGTGTATTATAGATATTTTTCATATTTCTGTACTTATTGCTGAATCATATTAAAATGTAGGCAGCAAGCATCTGAGTGAGTGAGTGCAAAAAAGAAAACAACATGCCAATTAAATGTGAGTATCTTCAGGACCTGGCAGCCTTTCTTGGTAGGTGGGCTGAATCAAGTTGTTAAGCCTTTAGGTAAATTCCTCTCTTCTCCATTTTAGGAATGCTATCAGCCAGTCTGAACAAACAAAGTCTTACTTTTCGCTATGTAAGAATTACCCTAGGATTCAAAAACTGACATCTGATTTATCAAGTTCAGCAAGTATCCTGTTAGTTTGTCTATCAGTTCAAACCTTGATTAGTTTCTTTGGCTAATTAAGTGAATACTGTTGAGGGATAATTCAGTGCCTGTAGCTTGGGGTGAAGCTGCAGATTAAGCTGCCGGTTGGGCTCTGAGGGGCAGGAGCCCAAGCCTCAGGCACAAGGCTGTGAACTGCTGACCCTTGGCAGAAAAAAGGGCACAGGGAACTGTGGCCCAGCCAGGTGACGGGACACTCAGAGACACGGCAGGAGCCAAGGACCCCAGACTTCCCTACTGAGACTGTGAGGGTATGAAAGCCCAGGTTTCCTTGGTTTGGGGTCCCTCCTTAGAGGCACCAGCTCGAGCTGTCCCTTTATGTAGTTATTGTATCAAGACTAAACTATTTGAAGGATAGGGACATTTGACACTCTGCTTCAGGAAACCTGCTGATGAGCTGGCAAGGAAACCTGATCAGGCTGTGTGTGAGTGGGCGTGTAGCTGTGGAGGGGCTTTGGTCCCAGCTCAGGTGCTGCAAGTGTGACTGTCAGGGTGGATCCCAGATGTTTGGAGAGGGAAGTTCCCTTAATAATATAAGCATGTTGTCATTTTTGGAGGAGAAGATGCAGGCTATTTTTTATGTAGCATTTATTCATATTTTCTATTGGGACCCTAAAAAACATGACCTTAAAGCATATTCTTCCTTAGGATGATCCTTATTCTTTTTTATTCAGCACTTACAATGCTTCTCAGCATGTCTATTCACTTCAAACAACCCATTCAGATGCAGCTGTAGCAGGTTTTGGTACACAAATTAGCTCTTCATTATGATGGGCAGCCAAATCTAAAAACCAAAATGGTTTAAAGGCCACTTTAATCTAATACATGGAAAATGCAGAAGTGTCAATTCAATGTCTTCCTCTTCTGTTTATAACCTAATGGTGCCACAATAATTTATTCTTATATTTTTATCAGTCTAAGAAACTATCTAGTTATGTGATTTTGCATCATCATTGTTTTTATAAAAGTGATTGTTATTTGTATTGAGTTAGCTAAGAGTTTTCAACAAAATATCTTTTTACAGGTTTACACAGAGTCAAAACTTTAAATTAATGTCAGTGGACACATTCCAAAAGGAAAAAAAAAGTTCTATGAAAAACATGCAACACTTATCATAAAGACCAACCAGTTTCACAACCAGGCATAAGGAAATCAATTGATTTTTCAGCCTAACCGACACAACTCAAGTTCAATGAAAATAATGCAAACTAGTCTACCTATTCTGAAACTGTGTTCTTTTATGAAAAAATGACAAATATGGTATTATACAGAGAATCTGTCTGAAAAGTAGAGAAAAACAAGAAGCTGACTGACTGAATATCAAATTATATAAGTGAAGTTTTAATTACATCTCCAGGAACCTGTTCCAATCAATATTATAGGACACAAAGTAAAAATAAAAAATCCTGGAACATGACAGAAGAAACTTGTTTTTGGTTTGTAAAATGGTAGTTCATAGAGATATAGCTGGTTTGAATTATTCCAGTTACAAGCAACAGACCAATTGAAAATCTAAAGTTGTAAGGTAATTTTGGTGAAAGTTAAAATAATGAAATACCTCACTATTCTGAGAGAAGGAAGGAAAAAAAGTAATTGTATGAAGATAATGGAATTCAAAAAGCAGTCCTCAACAGTCAGAGGAGAAAAAAAATGAGGTTCTGGTAAAATGTAGCTCAATCAACTTTATTATCTACACAGATATTGAACAAACTATGCAATTTATTATACACAGTTAAAAGGATAAAGATACAAAATTAATTTATCAAGACAAAAATGTGGCAAAGAGCCTCCTGAGTGATATAGAGATGAAAGTCCTACTTCCTTGAAAACAGCTATAAAAGTTACTTATCAAGGTTTTGTCATCAGACTGGTAGAACATTTCAGCTAAAATCCTACAGAGCCTGTATTGAGATAGTTTTACTAATATTTTCTCTAACAAGCTGAATGATGGCATAGAGAAAAGGCTTATAAAATTTGTGGATTACATCATACTGGCAGAGGTGAAAGCAATCAGAAAGAAGGATCAAAACTCCGAATTATAAATTTGGGGTATGGTTGGTAAAAATTTAAAAAAATATAAATTTAAAAATATAAAATACCTCTGAAAATTACTTCACGAACGAGGAGAAAACAAACACAGTTTAAATGGATGATAATGCAAATCACCAGTATTTGTGAAAAAGAGCAAGAGGCTATCAAATATCAAATCTGATTGGGAAGAAGTCTAAAGAACTGGTAAAACCAGGAAATTCTGTATTGGTTAGGAAGAATGCTGCATGTATGACATAACAGGCAGTTTCATTTCCTTTTTTTTTTTTTTTAAGTTGATGATAATACATTTGCGTCTGGGCATGATGATAATTTTAGAAATCCTGAATAATGTAAAAAACTGTGGATGAGCTGGAAAAAATCCAGAGGAGGGCACTAACAGTGCACAAAAATTAAAAATGAGCCCTTAGCTATAGATTAAGATAGGATTTAATCTAGGAACTGAAAAGGTGGAAAGAGAAATGGAACAAGATTTGATAACATAATCCCAGCATGTAACAGGTAGTTAGAAAACAGCTCACTGATTTGTTGGGCTTCATAACCAATGGGGTAGGACAAGTAGAAACATCCAATTTACTCTTCCCTTTATCCCTATGCATCAGGCTTTTAACTGTACTTGTGTGATATCACGAGGGAAAGATACTTGCTCATATATTGGCAGCTTTAGTATGAAATAGCTCCCTGCAGGTTCTTATCAACACCCTCAGTTACAGTGACAGAATAACCAGCTCTTCATCCATCCTTCATTAAAGGATGGCAGTTATTTATTAGAAAGAATAAAAATTTTTTAAAACAACCTAACTACTTTGTGTAACAATCTAGCACTTAACATTAGACACATATTATAGACCTAATTAAAGAACCTCTTATAATCTGAAAACTTCATTTTAAAAAAAAAAAAAAAAGGGAAATCAATGACAGAGCATTTTTGTCCTTTTTGTTTAATAAAGGTGTAGATTCTGAAATGCTTGGTTTGCTCTTAGGCACAAATTGTTTTCTGAAGACTGCTATCTCACGTATGTCTCCTTCCCTATTTCTGTTTGCTTTGAGGAAAATTTTTTATATTCATTGACACCCTTTGCATCAGCTAACTGTGCTCAATGTGGTGATAAAGGGTAGAACCCTAGCACACTCATTCTGTGAGAAAATAGGCACCCATGCCACAGTCCATACCTTGCTGTGCCAAGCTTTGTGCATAATAATTCCTACAGGATGTACTGTAAATCATGGTCTACATTAATTTTCTTTTCTATCTAGTGCACATAATTACTGAGCTCTAAATTCTGGAAAGAAAGTTAGTGCAAAATCAAAAAGCTAACGCCCAGAAGTTCTTCCTAGGTTTTTCAACTTTCTTACTACAGTGGCAAATTGTTAAATTTTCTTCCCTGTCAGAGGTCAATAATCTCTTCTGAGAATAGGAATTTTACATTTATGTATTTGTAGAAGAATAATTTGGTTAGTGTCCAATGCTAAAACTGGTAAATACCTAATCATATGGAAGAAAAATTTTACATGTATGTGTATTTTTCAACATCTTCAGCATTAATTCAACCAGAAGGTCTTAATGCTGAAATGATCTGAATAACTAAAATATAATAATTTTGTACCAAAAAAAATGTTTATTTTTTCATAATTTTTTTTTATAACACATTATCTCCCATTTTCTAATTCAAATGAAAAGTCAGGATTTGTTAGGTTGAGATATGCTGCAGTCCATTAGATCTGAATAAACAGTAAAAATTGAAGGCTTGCAAGATATCTTTAGTTAATAAAGATTTATTAATAAATACTCACATAGTTATAAATAATGAACAGAAATGACAAAAAATGATTTCTTAATTACAGTAATATGTATTAGTAAAAAGTAGGTTTTATGAAAAAGTAGTGAAAAATATTTTTTCTATACAGCCAGACAACTGTTATCAGAATTTAGTATATATACCACCAGAACCACAAGAAAAGGTAACAAAACTGAAACTTTCTATTACTCCAACCAATCAAATCAGGGAAAACTTGACTTAAAAGTACAGGGTTTTTTTGCAGTACATCTCAATCTGGGTTTGGGGACAGAGGTTTTCTCTAAAATGGGAGACCCTTCACATGAATTTGGAGTGCTATAGCTCTTGACCTTACCCTAAACCAAACTAATGTGCATAAATCAAGTGATATTCCTAAGAATCTGTAGTTGTAAACTGAAGAGCAGAGCTTCATGACAGAGGGGTTTATGCATGAATTTGCTCTAACTTAATCCAGTTTATTCTGCAGACAAAAAAAGGTTTGAATCACAGAATCATTAAGGTTGGGAAAGACCTTTAAGATCATCAAATCTGATGTCTGACTGTTAACCTGACACTGCCATGTTCACTAAATCCTGTCTCCACAACCTTTAGACCCTTCTAGGGAAGGTGACTCCAACGCTTTTCTGGGCAATCAGTTCCAATGCCTGACCATCCAATTTTTCTAATACACAACCTCAACCTCCTCTGACACAACTTGAGGACATTTCCTCTTGTCCTATCATTTGTTACCTGGGAAAAAACATCCACCTTGTTAAGACCTACTTTCAGGTAGTTATAGAGAGCAATGAAGTTCCTTCTTGAGCCTCATTTTCTCCACACTAAACAATCCCATCTCTCCCAGTGGCTCCTCATAAGACTTGCTCTCCCAGCCCTTCACCAGCTCCATTGCCCTTCTCTGAATATGCTTCAGCACTTCAATGTCTTTCTTGTCGAGCGGGGCCTAAAACTGAACACAGGGATTGCGGTGCTGAATACAGGGGAAGAATGACTTCCCTGGTCCTTCTGGCCACACTCTTTCTGGTCCAGGCCAGGATTCCACTGACCTTCAGGGACACTTGGGCACACTGACAGTTTGTGTGCAGCCACCTGTTGATCAGCACCCACAAGTCCTTTTTTGCTGGGCAGCTTTCCAGCCACTCTTCCCTGAGCCTGCCTGTAGTGATGCATGGGATTGTTGAGACCCAAGTGCAAGACTGTCCAAATCTCTCTGTAGATCCTTCCTACCCTCAACACCTAGGTTAGTCATTGGCTGTTTCCATTCTCATTTTTGTGAAATCAGTTTCCAACCAGAAAACAAGACAAAAATTTCCTTGCTGGCCTGAAATAAAACCTCAAAAGAGAAAACAACCCAAACTGGCCATCAGCTTCTGAAAACATTAAATTAAGATTTTTTTTTTAAATTCAATATGACACAGTCTACTAAAAATAACAAAATCTGAGAAGGCTGTCTGCTCTCAGTCTTTGTACAGAAAAATGAAAGATGCCTAATTTATTAAAGAGAAAGGTTTGATTAAGATGACATAAATTAGAATAGTCTTTTTATAAATTCCTTGGGGGAAAGTGGGGGCAAGTTGCACTTACAATAGATTATTATAGCACTCAAAACATATGAAAGATAATACATTTAATAAACAGTTTGAGCATCACTCGTAAAGTGATTGTCTTCCATCTTTGCCCATTAAATTCTCAAAATTTTTTTAAAAAACAAATGTTATGATCAGCTCTATTACAGATACATTTTTATTTGAAAAGTAGAAAACTGAGAGCTGAAGAGAAATTGTTTGTCATCTCTAATGTTTCATTCTAGACAAAATTCACATCAATAAAACTTTCTAAATCAAAATTATATCATAAAAATATACTCAACTGTTCTTCCCAAGCCTTATGGCAGTAAAGAGGTCATTTTATGAACCTTTGAAGTGGAAATTATGGTCAGCATTTGTGTTTAAGAAAAAAGTTCTTGTGAGAGTTCAAAAGTCATATTTAACTGAACCTTTTCTGGATTATTATTTTGAAGCATCTACTTAATCTATTTTATGAGTCTTTTCTGAACTGTGAACAAAGGCAGAATAAAACGCATATTCTAACCTAGCATTTTAGGGTGGTTCTTCAATCTTTAACCTATTTTAATGCTGATGGATTATAATGCTTGAAGAATCAATGCTTCTGATGCAAGCCACTTCATCAAAGCTTATTCTTTTTCCCTTCCTCTGGCTCAACACTACCTGTGTTGAATGATGACCAGCTATTTCAGATGGGTGCTTTCAAACTGGATTTCATCATCTTATAACAGAGATAGTACAATGCTGATTATTAGAGTCTGGAAGTTTGGGATAATTATAACCTCAATCTGTTTTTTACTTTTCTTCTTGTGTTTCTTCACATTACAAAATGCTGATTTTTTTTTTTTTCAGAAAACTCAGTTGTAGCACAAGTTCAAAGCTGAAAGACTTAACTCATCTGTGTTCAGTACCACTTTGTTCAACAGGCTTAAGTTAGATGACAGACCCCCAGCTCCTCCTTCCTGTGGGCCAGGAAAGATTTTGTTATAATCAGCCCATCTCATTTAGAATCCTTGACAATTTTCAGAGGGCATCATGTCCAATATACCATATAAAGAATTAGTTTCATTGTCAAACAATTGAAGTTTGAAGTAGAATGAAACAGATAATACCAAAAGATAAAACCTATGCATTACCATTTCCTGTTATCAGGATCTAAAATAGATAGTTCTCGTCCCTTGAGACAGCTGTACTTAGAGCAAGAATTAGAAAGATGACAAACTCACACTTTAAAACCCTTCAATGACACTTGACTCATCTCAATGTCATTTTCTATGGAATTATAATAAGACAATGGAGTGTTTACAATGAAAATTAGTTAGCTATTACATCAACATTTTAACTAATCCATGGACTAATGTATAAATATTACTACTGACTGTCTTACAATGTAGATTATAAAGCAACTGGCCATTGTAGATATAACCAGGATAAAACTATTCATTATTAAGAGTAAGAATTTATTTGTCAGTAATACTCTTGCTCATTGTGCTGCTTTAGTTAATACATAAGTATCTATTTTTTAGTCAAATCAATGAAGTATCTTATTTTCATGGTTATAATTCTTTAGGGTTTTTTTAATTCCAATTAACAGCATGGTAGAACTTGTTTTATTTCATAAAATTGATTTAATTTTTATTGAAACAATAAACCCTAGTATAAATAGAATTCTGACAGATGTTTTTCAATTTTATCTAGACCATAATATGATCTCTAGTTTCACATTTATTTAATGTCATAATTTGGTTTTATTTTTATTTTCTAACGAAACTGATGATTTTTCAAGATATAATTTCATTTCATCCCTTTGAAAACTTCAGAAAATATTCTAAATTGTCTTCTATTGCTTTTGGATTGCAACAAATCTACAGACCACGAGGTTCCCAAATCTTTTTGCAGCATTACATGTGGATATTATTGCAGAAAATGAAAATTTGATACTAAAGGTATCTATCTAAAGGTGCTACTAAGGATAGCAAATTATTTCCTTTCTGCATAATGATTACAGAAGACGAAATCTGATGAAAGATCCTTGAAAAGGACAAGATAATGGAAAGCAAGCTGATGATAAACTTGATAACTGATCTTAAAATTCCTTGCATGAGTGAAGTATCAAGACTGAAGCAATGGAATATTGGAAGAAACCACAGGGAAAAAAAGCCTCAGGGAGATATGGTTAGAGTAAAATAATTAGGGCATTTTTTGTATTGGAGCTTGGCCTGAAAACCTGCAGTTCAAAGATCATACAGTCTAAATACCTCTACTGTGGTCTAAATAACACCATCTCAGCAAAAATATGGGGTGGCCTCCTTAAGGTTGTAGGTTAGGGATTTGTACAGAATGAGATAAAAAGCACTTCCTTACTCATTTGGAAGAACTGTACCTTGCAAAGAATTATGGAGGCAGTAGGGAAGGTTGTTTTGCTGTGTTTTTGTTGTTGTGGTTGCTTGTTTGTTTGTTCATTTGTTTGGGTTTTGGGTTTTTTTGAAAGGGAAAAATCTCACTGATTTTCAGAATTCTGAAATACCAAATATTGAGATTGTACCAAATTTATGTTAAAATCTTGAAAAGAAAAGAAAAAAAAAATGGGAGTTATGACTACCACAAATTAAAAAATACAAGTAAGTGTTTCTCTGTCCATTATAGGAAGATGGTATCATGGAACTGATAGGAATTCTGATGACCGGTATAAGAAAACATTAATATACCCAATATTACTAATATTTTCACAGAATATTGACTGGGACAGTCTTGTAAAAAGAGACATTGCTTAACTCAGAATATTTAGATTCTATTCCTGGCTCTTCAAAGTATTTCTTGCCTGACTTGCATTAAATCTTGTAGGCTATAACTCCAACAGTCAGTCATGTATACTGCATAAAATACATAAAGTGTGAAATTATGCATGCCTTATGCTGTATTGCTAGACTGAGGCTTAGTTTCGTATATTCTCTGTGTCTTCATTTACGAAATACAGTCAGGAATACTTTCTAGAACTAAGTATTTAAGCTGTGTTCGAATATTGTGTAAGGGTGAAAGTGTAGGTGTAATATCTAGACAGATGTAATGGAATATATGAATGATGTATCGGACTGAAATACAACTTAGTTGCTGAGACTAGGTACAGCAGAGGTCTCTCACACTCATAACAATAGAAACCCATTTAGCATACCATGAAATATTTTGGTTTGATCACAGAAATAAGTATGCTAATGTAGTAGAAATTGAGAAGCTTTTTTTTTGGTCAGCTGGCCCCATAAAAAATAAGATTTCCATTGTTAATAAATGGCAATAAGCCTTTCTCTGAGTGTGCCGTAGGATGACTGTGCAAGGCCCCTGTCCTGGCCAGCTGTTATTAATTTTTTATGGGAACTGGCTGTGTGATCTTGGTACCATATATCTCTTGTCATGATGTACAGTTTAAGAGTGGGATAATAGAAAAAATTTGAAAATATGACACAGATCAAAAGCCCAGAACCATAAAGAACTCAGTGGAGGTGAAGTGCTGGTCACTGAAGAAGCTCACACTCAAGAGATGGAAAAAGTCAGCTTTTCCTTTAAGGGAAGGAGCAGCAGTTAAGTAAGTGAAAATAAAAAGAAAAAAAAATGAAACAAGAAAGCCAACCAAACGAAAGAAACAAACAAACAAACAAGCAAACAAATAAAAAACAGCCAAGGAAGAGGATAAGACACTTAAGACACCTGGACTTGTGAAAATAACCCCCACCTTGTCCCTCAAGCTTTGTGCAGCATGTATCCCAGGGGCAGAGGAAAGAAACTGTACTTTCTGGAAACCTATAGGACTTAAGACCCAGAATTAGGAATGGGGGAAACTAAAGAAATCACTTATTTTTGGGGTTGCCCCTTGAAGGGCTCTTGAGCATCTCTTCATGTCAGTAAGTGAAGTCATTAAGAGCTGTACCAACCAATAATAGCAATGCAATATCAAGTTGGTGGTACAGTGGATTAACAGCTAATGTAGGCTATGATTATTAAAGAATGATTGCTTTGAACATATAGTGATAATGATTGATAGTGCATAATAATGGATTAAATTGTTAATGAATTATTAATGTATGTGTAAATAAATTTCAGTCTAGTAAAGTTTTGTTTTGATGCTTAAGATTTACCCTGTTTATCAGTCTTCTGAACTTGCCCATGATAGTGGTTTCTAAATCCATAACTATATCTACACATTTCTGATATTGGAAATATGGATAGTGTAAAAGAATTTTAAACAGGTGTGGGGGTTTTACTATTTTTGGCTTTTAAATTTAGGTTGAGAAATACATAGTCATTCTCAGAAATGTCATTGGAAGCACTGAAATCTGAAAAGAAGGGCTGCTTACAAGCAACATATGTTTTTTTGAGATATGTAGTCAACAGTTCCAGCTTGTAAGAGTCCATAAGTCTTACTTTACTGTGTAAGCAAAGAATCCATTATTTATAAATGATAGACCTTGGCCTCTGATCCTGTTCCTACACATCTGGCTCCCTTTGAAGCCGGTAGAATGGAACACATCCATCACGGTCCCTCTTACAGCAAAGTCAAAGCTGAAAGAGACGGAGAAAAAGAGGAAGGTCTAGTGGAATGCAAGTGTACATGTCAATATAAATTCATACAAGACAGCATTTAAAGGTAAGCGAATTTGCTTCTTCAAGCGTCTTCACACGTGTACTCTAACAGTGGATAAACTCAGAGAAGCCACAATGATATCATGTCTTATGAAGGATTTCAGATCTCCATCACTGAAAGTTGTACAACCTGTATTAAGAAATAGAGTATTGTGGTGGGCCAGGCTCATCTAGTGGGTTGATGTTTTCTAACTGATGCTCCTGGTCCTGGGTAGGGATATTTATTTGGTCCCACTATCTGATGACAGTTTTGGCTAGACTATATGGATGTACGTTTTTGATCTGGGATCTATCACTGATTCTCTCTCAAATTAATAGAAGTCTACCTGTCACCTCTATGCACTATCAACTATGAATCTCAATGAATCACATTCAGGATTCACACTGTATCATTTAGAGACTTCACCCCAGAGGATTCAGTTTCAGTAATTTCAATGGTTACTAGAGTGGAAGAGTGCATCAGCAGTAAAAGCTTGTACTGAATATGCTTGTCATTAACGTTTTTGAAGTGACTATCTGATCACCTCAGTGGTAGTCAAGTGCAGTAACTGTATGAAACTAAAGAAGAAAGTATCTTTCAAGGAGCATTCTTTACATCCTGGACATTACTGGGCATTTAGTCTATGGAGCAGACTAGAAATATTTTAAAGGAAAGTCCCTGAAATAAGCAGGGCAGGCATCATATCCTTACAGCTGTTTCATTTTCCAGATTTGCTCCTATTAGATTGATACTGTTATTTAGACGTAGCCCTTGCTTGTCTTTACATTTACATTATTTCATGTTACCTAATTTCTTCAAATTTTATTGTTTATCAGGGACTACTGTGAGAGTTTCTTTTATGGGAAATTCCAAAGAATATTGACACATTTGAGCATCGTATATTTGCATAAATATGCACATGAATATTCACACATAGAATTTTGGATTAAAATCACCTTCTTTTTTTATTTTTTAATACAACCAGGTTAAACAGGATTTCTGTATTTTTTCTGGGGAAAAGTGAACTGGTATTTCAGAGTTTTCCAAAATGACCTACTTGTCTTTCCTTTCACGGCATAAAGTTCAGATGTTCTGAGGCCAGAACAATGAAATCTACTGGTCTTAAACTAGAAGACAGACCAGGTCAGATCTGGATATAATCTACAAGGTCCTGCTAGGCTGCTACATGAGCATTTTGGGAAAGGAGCTTAAGAAATCTTCCATATCTTTGTCCCTGGTACTTGTTAGATAATCAGAAAAGAAAATAAATCAAAATGCTATTTCTTAGTGGAAAACCATTCTACTGGCAAACTGTCATTAGTTCTGTTCTCAGTGCTCTATTTCTGTTTCTGCCCAGATGTATTTGTGAAATTCATCTCCCTCGTGTATACTGACATGACAGGGCATCGGGGCTCCAATGAAGCAGTAACAGAGTATCATGTCAGTAATTTGACAGATCAAGGACTCTCCAAGGACTCTGTAATGAAGATTGTGCCATTCCTTTTTCTCTCATATATGCATACTCATATTAGCTTGTTCAAACTTTCCGAGTAGTCTCTCTTAGTATCAATGTTGAGGAAATTCAGTTTATTCTGTGTAGATTTCAAGTTGTCATTGTAATTAAATCAAGATTTGTCTGCATCAGGTACAATTTCAGACAAAAAAGTTAATAGTTTGTTCTAGAGACGAAACCACTTTTTCTAAGGAATTTTTCTTTTAAAAATAATCCAAATTATTAATTTATCAGGCTGTGTTTACATATAAAAATAATTTAACTTATGTCAATGAAAACATGCAAGTTTAGAACAAAAGGTCTAACATTCAGCTAAACTCTGTCCTTGCTTTCCAGGAGGTAAACTTACTTCATTAGAAATAGCTATCAAAGGCTATTGCTTCAGGAATTTTCCCACAATCAAAGGCAGAATTTATCCCTCAGTTCATAACTCTGATGTACCTAGTGCTGCAGAAAGCATTCAACCACTGTGGTGTTGAACTAACATTGCCTCTGTGGGCGCAGGAGTATGCATTTCTAAGTAGTCATACAGCTCATGCAGTATAAGACACAACCAATGCCATAACTTCCTGCGGTCTTATCCACCCTGCAGGTCAATTCCCGAAATAGAAGCTTTCCACCATTCATAAGTTTGTGTTTTTCAGTTACTCACTTGAAAGTTCCAGCTCATAGGATTCAGGCCTTGCAGTAAAATTGTTAGCTCAAGTTCATTAGAAATTTTTTATGTCACACATTTGAGGGCAATCACAGCCTCACAGAATTTAATCTTCACTGAAGTGAGTATCTGCTTCCTTGCTCTTAATATATGAAAAGCAATGGCTTTTGGCTTACAGATATTCAAATACTTCCATTATCTTAGTTTTGCATTAAAAAATATGGATATTCTCCTATGACTTTTAAAGATTGTGAAAGATGGAGCTCAAAAATGTGAGTATAAATCTGTTGCCCTAAATATGTGGTAATATACAATAAAAATTAGTATGACATTGTTAGATTAATTCTATACTGTGTTCTTACTGAATTAGTATGCTTTAAATACATATTTTCTTTGTAGGTATAATAATAATTCTGTGAAGATAACATTTAGTAAGCCTGTAAATTAAGCTGTTAATATCTATATATTAAAAAAAAAACCAAACCAAGAAACAATTGAGCTGTCATAATATTCTGGTTTTATGCAGAGATTTTTTTTCCCTAGATGAGTTTGATCCATTTCAGTATGGATGACTGTGAATAAAAAAATGAAGAAAAGGAAAGCTCTTGGAGATGTCTGTGGGAATTAATAAACAAATTGGTGTAAGTGTGTTTGTGAATTAAGAACTCACACTGGTTTTGGTGTCTCAACCCATTTGTACAATTTTGATCTGTCTTGTAAACTGCCATCAATATAAGTGATATTAATTTTCATTTCTATGTGAAGTTCTGTCAGTAATCTAAAACTTTTATTTAAATGACTACTTGCATACAGCATAGTACTGTACCATATAAAAATAGTATTAGTTTTTTCCTACCTTCAAACCATATACCTATGCCCACTACTGTTTAATTTTCTAGTCTGTATTTACTCTGAAAATTTAACTGTGAAGCAGAGCTATTTTCCTTCAGCTTTCTTCTTCAGTTATGTGCAGTAACTGTAAAACACTTGCATGTCTTCTTCCCACTTTTTATTTATATCTCATTTTTATTTGTATGTCTTATTTTGTGAAAAAAAGAATTCCTCCCCCCAAAAGTTTACAGAATCCATCTGCTTCTGCCTTGCATAGTGTTAGTATGAATGATCCTTATTTTCCATAGTGCTGGAACTGAAGACAGATATTTGTCATTTATTAACAGAAACTATGACATACCACTTTATTATTAGTAGAATACTTAATCTGATTGAACTCTAGGGGATGGGGTTCTGCTCATCTTGATTTTGATGTCAGCCATATAAGTAGCTAAGTCTAAACTATGTAACCCGCCACATGTTGGATAATTTTCATGAAGCATGTGTGTCAAACAACGTTAAGTTTCAATAAAACTTTATTGTATTTGAATTTATATGTCATCCATTTACAGTAATGCAAACAATTATATTCCAAATTGTCAAATTCAAACCCCTCATTACTAATAGTATTTATTATTCTTTTCCCTGTGTAATTCACTAAAGCATAATTAATATCCTTTCCTCTGTTGTTATGGTCACCCTTTCAATGGTCTCTTTGGTGTCTTAGAGTTGATGGTGCAACCCATCTTCATGAAAAATGAGGTGGTTTGCAATCAGCATGCTTTACTTGCAGGAGCATGAAGTTTATGGTGGAGGGTTCTTTCTTGGACTTGGAACCACCTGAAGCTATTTTTATTTGTTCTTAAACAGTCTGTTAAAAATTTCTTTCTCACCTTATTGGCCAACAAGCTCATTAAATGTTTATTACTTTATATTAGAGTTTTACCACATCTGATTAAATCATGATTGCAGAATAAACCCTAAGCCTGGTAGCTCAAGCTGTAGGAAATAGATCATCACAGAGTCAGCTTTTGGTTTTATCTCAAGAAGAGATAGTCTTCTTGATTGCTTCATAACCCCTATCAAATTTTGCAATTTTAGTTGAAACATACATACAAACACTGAGGACAGTTCCTGATTGAGTGCAGAAGTCTGAGTAAAGTTAATACAAAGCATGTGTCCTGCTGATAACAACAGAAACATGGTATATTCCAGTCTGTACAAAATATATTTTGGAGTTCTAGTTAATGCAAGCATTCACTAGGAATTCAGAGAAGCATTGAGGTCACTGTAAGCAGACATCTCCGTTTTGCCAACTGAATACCTCTCTGCAATGGAAGGATATACTTTTCTCCCCTGTATACACCTATAGTGCAAAGTAATGAAGCAGGATTATCTAATACCAAGGGCTTGATTCAGACTACATGAAAATAATATTAATGACTCCCAGAGTAATTTGAAGTGTCAGACACTGGTGTCTAGGTAGGTGAGCCTTTGCAACCAGAAGTCAGTTGAGTTGCCTACAAATACATGTCTTTTGGCATCAATTCTCTCTTGGCTTCCAGCTGCCACTCCAAAATGACATAGGTTGACCTCAAGGGGAACTTCATGCCTATTTTTAAAAAGGGTAAAGGGGAAGACCCTGGAACCTTCTTACAAGTTAACCTGCTGGAATCTGTCAAAGAATATGAAAGAAAGGAGGTGAGCTGAGACAACCATCCCGTCTTCACCAAGGGTAAATGATGCTTGACTAACCTGGTGGACTTCTACAACGGAGTGGCTGTTGATGGATAAAGGAAGAGTTAATAATGTCATCCACCTTGACATCTGTAAGGCCTTTGACATAGTCCCATACAATATCCTTATCTCTAAATTGCTCTAAATTGGAGATCCATGGGTTTTGATGGGTAGATTATTAGATGGAGAAGGAATAGTCTAGGTGACTGCGTTGGAAGATTGTCAGTCAACAGGTCAGCGTTCAAAGGGAAATTAGTAACAATTGGTATCATTCAGGTGTCCATACTTGGACAAATGCTGTTTAATATCTTCAGAAATTACATAGTGGAATTGTGTGCAGCTTTAGCAAATTTGCAGATGACACGAAGCTAAGCAATGCAATTAGTACACTTGAGGGAAAAGATGACATAGAGGGGGACCTTGACAAGCTCAAGAAAGGCCCATGTGGTCCTCATGAAATTCAACAAGGCCTAATGTAGTCCTCAATACCACTACATTCTGATGGATAAATGGGTTTAGAGCAGCCCTGCAGAGCAGGAGCTGGGGGTACTGGTAAATGAAAAAATCAACAGATGTGGGCAATGTGTGCTTGAAACCCAAAAAGTCAGCTGCATCCGGGACTGTATAAAAAGCAGTATGAGCAACAGGTTGAGGGAGGAGATTCTTTCCTTCTCTCCTGTGAACTCACCAGCACTTCATTCAGTTCAGAAGCCTCCAGTGCAAGAAAGACATGAACCTGTTGGAGGGTCCTGAAGAGACTCATGAAAATGTTGACTGGGCTGAAATACTTCTATGAAGAAAGGCTGAAAAAGTTGGGGTTATTCAGGCTGGAGAAGAGAATACTCCAGGGACAC
This sequence comes from Pardalotus punctatus, assembly GCA_013400915.1. NCBI lineage: Eukaryota > Metazoa > Chordata > Aves > Passeriformes > Pardalotidae > Pardalotus > Pardalotus punctatus. The sequence goes on along the minus strand of VZTX01004843.1, from coordinate 18,911 downwards.
TTTGTTGTGGCCTTTCAGTACTTAAAAGAGGCTTCTAATACTGTCATAGAGAGACTTTTTACCAGAGATTGTAGCAAAAAGACCAGGCACAACAGTTTTAACCTGAAGGAGTATGTTCAGATTGGACATAAGAAAGAATTCTTTAACTGTGAGGGTTATGAGACACTGGAACAGGTTCAAGTGTCTGAAAGTGTTCAAAGTCAGGCAGGACAGGGCTTTGAGGAATTTGATCTAGTGGGATGTATTCCTGCCCATGGCAGGCACATTGGACTAGATGATATTTAAAAGTCCCTTCCACCCCAAAACATTCTACAATTCTATGCTCAAATTACTTAGATTTCAAACTTTTCAGATTAGTTTAATAATATATGTGCAAAGGTTTTCTTTCATTTTAATGTTGCATTACTGAACTAATACAAATCTTATCCTGATTTTAAGTTAATCTCTGATAACTAGAGATGTAATTTTTGGGGAAGAATTAGTTTATCAGCAATCAAATCAAAATAGGATAAGGAGGAATAAAATAATCTCTTAAAACACTTCCCCCCTCCCCTCCATCCTGGATTTAGCTTCACTTCTGAATTCTCTATCACTTCTTCCTCACAGAAAGTCAGGGAGATGGGGAATGGGGGTTGCAGTCAGTTCATCACACATTGTTTCTGACACTCCTTCTTCCTCAGGGGGAGGACTCCTCACACTCTTCTCCCTTTCTCCAGCATGGGGTTCCTCCAGTGGAAGACAGTTCTCCATGAACTTCTTCCATGTGAGTTTTTCCCATAGGCTGCAGCTCTTCATGAACATGGAGACCTTCTGCAGACTGCAGTTCTTCAGGAGCAGACTGCTTCCATGTGGGTCTCCATGGGGTCACAAACCCTGCCAACAAACCTGCTCCATCATGGGATCCTCTGTTTACAAGGCCACAGGTCCTGCCAGGAGCTTGCTCCAGCACAGGCTTCCCATGAGCTCAAAGCCTCCTTTGGGTGCATCCATTTGTTCTTGGGTGAGGTCCTCCATGGGCTGCAGGTGGATCTCTGCTTCACCATGGATCTCATGAGCTTCAGCCAGACAACTGCTTCACCATGGTCTTTAACACAGGCTTCAGGGAAATATCTGCTGCAACACCTGGAACTTCTCCTACTCTTTTTTCACTGAACTTGGTATCTGTAGAGTTGTTTCTTTGAAATGTTCTCATTCATCTCTGGCTGATGCTGCTGTCATGCAGCAACTTTTTGTCTGTAAATTTGTTGCTACAGAAGTGCTACCACCATTGCTGATGGGCTCATCCTTGGCCAGCAGTGTGCCTGTCTTGGAGCTGGCTGGTGTTGGCACTATTGGACACAGGGGAAGCTCCTACTGGTTTCTCACAGAAACAACCCTGGCAGCTCCCTACTACCAACACCTTGCCATGCAAACTCAATGCACCCAGCAAGAAAGATAATCTGATAAATTAGTTAGCCATAGTATATTCCTTTCTCATTTTTGAAAGGTTTATGACAAGACAGTATTTATGCAGTCAGGAAAACCCTACTGATTTATGTGAGAATGTAGAGAAGTATAAATTTAATTGAGAATGTATCAGTTACCAAGTTACAAAAAAAAACCAAACAAACAACAACAAAAAAACAAAACAAAAAAAACCCCAAAACCAAAACAACAACAAAACAAAACAACAAAAACCAAAACAAACAAAAACCACCACAAAAAGGACTCTGAACCTGTTAAGTTTGAACCTGTTGAGTTAGGAGAAAATATTCAAAGTTAATATGGAGCACTTTGCTTCCTCTGTTATTCAGAAGATATTCACCATCATTTTTTGGTGTGTGTTGGCTGACTGACAGAACCCCTACCCAGCTGCTCTCTCACTCTCTTTCCTCGACAAAACTAGGAGGAGAAAAGAAGATGAAAACTCTCCTCCTCATGGCTCAAGGTAAGGACAGGAAGGCCACTTACTAGTTGCCATCAAAGTTAATTCTAATTCTTGTCAATTAAAAATATATTAGGATAATGAGAAACAAAGAAAAAAACACCTTCTGTCCACTTTACTCTTTCTTCCCAAGCTCAATGTCATTCCTTCATTCCTTACTTCTCTACCTCCCCCTAGTCCCCAGAGTAACTCAGCCAAGATGGGACATTGGGGTTATGGCAATTCATAACAGCTACTCTGTCCCTCCTTCTTCCTGATATTTCTGTTTTCTACCCTGAACCCTCTACACAGACCCAGTTCCTGCAGGACAGACTGGTCCTGTGTGGTTCTCCACAGGTCACATGATTTAGGGCATACCCACCTGCACCAGGACGGAGTCCTTCACAGGCTGAAGTGTGAATATCTGTGCATGGGCTGCAAAGAAATCTCTCTTCTGGCAACTGCAGCATCTCCTTCCACTTCTTATTCATGAACCTTGGGGGTCACAGGATTGTTTTACCCACTGTTTTCTCACTCTTCTCTCATCACTGCTGCACAGAGGATTTTACCCTTTATTTCTGATACTTTACTTTTGAATGAGCAACGCTCCTGACAATATCAGCATCTCATCTGAACCCATGATATCTGTTTCAGAGAACTTTCAGTATTTTTCATGTAAAACACATTGTATGTAAACCTTGCACTGAACAGAAAGGATTTTAATGAATGGTCCTTGAAAGCCCACTACAGAGCTGATTTTCAGCTTATCTGGCTGAGAGAAGGCAGCCATGGTCTGACCCCCAGTGGGTTCTGCATTTGCCTGTGTCTGTCTGATCAGCTCTTTTTCTGTCACAGATGAGACCATGAGAAAACTTCTGGCTTCTCTTTTTTAAGAAGAGAGAGGGTGATGTTGTTAATTCCTAAAGTGACACCTAGGCTGTCGCGCACAACAAGGGCGGGAACCTGCCTCTAGCACTTGTCAATGCCACTTGCTGATTACCTTATTCCCCAACACAAATCTCATTTCGCTGTAGTACACTCAGTGTAAGATGAATAAGCATAACAGGCATCATGGACTCATTGATCTTCAGGATTTCATTTGAAAATTTAATATTTACTCCAATTTTCTCCTTGGAAGAAGGAATAATTCTGATATGGTTTCAGATTCTCCTCCAATATAGCTCTATGTTCTTCACAGTGTCCGTGATTCTCCTCTCTCTCACATAAATGGTATGTTACTAATATTTTCTGACATTGTACAATGAATCTATAATGTCAAGGAGACTAAGCAATTTTAGAGTGAGGAGATTTAATGTGAAAGCTTCTTGGAAAAGTGACTACATGCATCCAAGGCCAGAATGACTGATGAGAAGAGGTATTAGATTGTCTAATATTTTTAAATGTGTGATATGCTACTAGTAAAGACTTGGCATATCAACAGCAAAGAGGGTTAAAGGGATTTGAAGATCTATTAGCCAGATATGGATCTTCTTCCCCAAAAAGAATGTAATGAGAACAGGGGCCTCTCTGTATATGCAATGAATTTGTCTTGTAAAAAATATAATATATTCCGTAGCATAGCAAGATTTTGGTAACTGGAGGGGCTACATGGGTGGCTGCTGTGACAGCCTGGCCTTGAACACTTCCAGAGCTGTGGCATTCACAACTTCTCTGGGCAACCTGTTCCAGTGTCTCACTAACCTCACAGTAAAGATTTTCTTCCTGATATCTATTCTAACCCTACCCTACTTCAGTTTAAAGCCATTTCCTATTGCCCTATCAAAACATGTCCATTATTAAAAGTCCCTCCTCCTCTTTCCTGTAGGCTCCCTACAGGTACTGGAAGGCTGCTATAAGGTCTCCCCAGAGACTTCTCTTCTCCAGGCTGAATAACCTCAGCTCTCTTAGCCTCTTGTGTTGTAGTAAAGTGTTTCCTTCACAAGTCTATTAATTTTTTTTTAAACTTTTTTTTTTTTTTTTAAATTACAAACAAACAGAGTACATGGCTTCCACAAACTTTAGCTTGACTTAGGCTGTGCTTCCTATACTTTTCAATCTTGTATCAGCTTTTTTTCTACAGTTCTAGAACCATGTAAAAAGAACAAGAATCCATAGTTTTTAAGAGTTGTAAAAGGAAAGGTTGTATTCTGAGCTATGTTGTCAAGTGATGTTCCACTGTGACCCTTGAGTTATGCTAATTTGATTTCATTTTTTGTTTGGTTACTTGGGGGTTTTTACAGTCCCTAATAAAACTTTCTATGGGAAATTAAATCAGCTTTCAACAATTTCTTTAGAAATAGAGATGCATTTTTCTCAGAAAATAAACATGAACAATACAGCATACTACCTATAAAGGGAGAATTATTTTCCCAGCAGGTTCTTACAAAAATGTGAACAGAAGTCTAGCTGTTGCTATTCATATTACTTCTTACTTTTATTCTTTTTTATTACTTTAATTATACCAATGAATGACATGAAAACATTGAACAAATACAGAACTTCAGAAGGTGAATTTTTCTTAGCCACAGAATATTAATAGAAGCCCAGTATTGCTGATTATTGTTTGTCACTACAGTAACTTGTCTTTTTTTGTCAACAAGAACCAAAATGAACTCAATGAAGACCAGTCTTAATATCTGTCTCTCTATGACTCTGCATCCATACATATGAATCTAAGGACAGTGAGAGAAACTATTTTAATTAAAAAACAGAGTGAAAAGCACAATCTAAGAATTTATATACTTTAGTATATACCATCCATGGGCAAAAATGTTCTGAATACAGTTCAAATTAAGTAACTAAGATACATGAGTTTGATGCTTATTTTTGGTACATTGGTAAAAGATCAGCTTCTTCCTAAGACCAGCTGATAAATAAAAAAAAAAGATTGGGAGTTTTGTAACATTCCTGATACTATACCTAACAAAATTAAATTTATTAAATTAATTTTTCCTTGAATTCTCAACATATGTATTTAAATTGTCTGAAACTTGCAAAGGATAAATTGAATTGCGCAAAATAGGTATGAAAATGTGTCCACTGAGGTTCTACAACACCACCATTATTAGATTTAGCTTTAGTTAACTTATTATTGAGGCAGAGCTGGAAATAAAATCACATACTGTTAAATTGGTTGACTCTTACAAGGTCATTGATGCAAATTTAAGAGGCTTAGAGATATCATAAATAGCAGAAGAAACAACAAAATGAGATTAAACCTTGGGGAAGCAGGATAATATTTCCAGAGGAAAAATTAAAAGAAGGACAAATTGTTCTGCTGAAGTTTTATGGCCTGGGGTGCTGGTCAACAGGGGCTCAACATAAGCCAACAGTGTGCCCAGGTGTTTCAGGACAATGGCAACCTGGCCTGTACCAGTAATAGTGTGGTCAGCAGGACCAGGGCAGTGATTGTCTCCCTGTACACGACAATGATGAGGCCTCACCTTGAATCTGTGTTCAGCTTTGGGCCCCTGTCTGCAAGAAAGACATTGAGGTGCTGGAGTGAGTCCAGAGAAGGACTCTCTCCAGCTGGTGAAAGGTTTGGATCACAAGTCCTGTGAGGAGGGGCTGAGGGAACCAGGGGTGTTTAGCTTGGGGAAAAGAAGGCTCAGGGAGAACTTTACAGCTCTCTACAATTACCTGAAAGAAGGGTGTAGCAAGGTCAGGGTTAACCTCTTCTCCCAGGTAACAAGTGATTTGACTGAACAAAATGGCCTCAAGTTGTGCCAGAGGAGGTTTAAATTGGGTACTAGGATAGAGTTCACCACTGGTAGGGTGGTCAGGCATTGGAATGGCCTGTCCATGGAAGTGGTTGTTCCGGAAGGGTTCAAAAAACATGTGAATGTGGCACTCAGAGACATGGGTTAGTGGTAAACATGATTGTGCTGTGTTAATGGGTAGGCTCCATGATCTTAAGGGTCTTTCCCAAGATTAACGATTCTGTGATTTTTTTATTGCAATTTTGGCCAGTTTTGGGCATTACAGTCCTTGGAATGTTCAGAAAAGTTGAAAAATAAATTAAGGGGCTGAAGAAACTAACTTAATACAAGATTATAAGGATTAATAATATGTATTTCCAACCAAGCCTGAAGATCGGCCCTTAAATGTTTTTGGATGTATTTGCTGTGCCATGCTTATGCACATAATTGTTTTACAGGAAGTGAAAAGCAAAGGACACATCTTGACTACGTCTGCATTCTCATCATGCAATATGCCTTTTAATATATCACTAAATTTATATATCCTGGACTATCAGCGTTAATTGAATGACCATGAATGATTAAACAATGACAACAGAATGAGATTATCTAAGGAACTTTATGTGCAAGTTGTGGTTCAGATGTCTTCTTATCACATGACCTGTGGGACAACATCTACTATCAACATGAAAATGTTGATACTAGATGTTGTATCATAAATCATGTGAGAAAGAACTTAAGGAGCATGAGGAAATGGCCTCAGGTTGTACCAGGGGAGGTTTAGATAGGATATTAGAGGAAAAAAATTAATGCGCAGGTTTGCAAAGCATTGGAACAGACTGCCCAGGGAAATGGTGGAGTCACGATCCCTGGAGTGTTCAGTAAACATGTGGATATGGTATGTGAAGACAGGGTTTAATGGTGAACAAGGTTGTGATACTAGTTTGGTGGTTGGACTTGATAATTATAAAGGTCTTTTGCAATCTTAATGATTCTGTGTGTCTATGAACATTGCCACTCCCTTTCACAAGATGTTGATTAAAATTGCAGCTATGCACATGATTTTGATTTAATATCTTTATGCAAATACAATTGAAAAAATGTCTATTTGTGTTCATTTTGTAATAAAACTTTAAAAAATATATAACTTATTGGATTAGGTCGAGGGGTTGAGAAACAATTACATGTAGAGATGTGCTAGAGAGTTAAATTCCAGTCATACACCATCCACATCTCATCTATATGTGATTCAGGAAAAACCTGGACCCATTGACACCCTATAACTCTTTGTTTCTACAGAAAGAAATCTGGGCATGGGTCACAGACTGGAATAGTCTTCAAGAGGTGCCCATTAAGAATAATAAGAATCCACTGTCCCTGCACATATTTTCTGTACCCAAGCAGATGAATACGAAGGTAGTCTGAAACTACTGGTCAGTGCGAATGACAAAGCATGTGAGAGAAATCAAGACATTAACAGTTTACTCCTCTCAGCCTCTTCACTTCCAACTGGAGAAGCTGTTAGGCAATACTTGAAGATATTTTTTATTTTTTCCTTCTTTTTTTTAATGATTTTCAGAAAGTCTGAAGCAGCAGGTAAAACAGAGCATTGTACAAAAGAAACTATTGAACAAAACATTTAAGAGCTTACCAAATGCATCCATTCAGTCTATTCTAAGGAATCCACTGAGACTGTAGGCAGACACTATCAGTTACTGAGTTTTATATTCTTTCTTCCACACAAACTTTCCCCTTTCCCTCCAAGGACTGCTGAGACTCAGATTAGGGTTTAACCACAGCCTTCAATTTCAAGAAAGGCATTTTTGACAAGCAGAGTGGTGAGAGAGTGTTATACTATGGCATTTCTAGAAAAAACATCTTCAGAGAGGAGCAAATGTAGCATATCACTGTGGTGATATGTGTGGATCAGGTGTGGATCCTGATCTTAATTGTACAAATGCGCAGCTGGCATCAGAGGGTGCCTCTGACTGACAGTGTCTGACTTTGGCATATTTTTTCCCTTTGTGGCAACAGTGTAAAGCCAGAATGACTACTGTTCAAGTGTGAGCAGTGGGAAGCTGAACAAAGGATAGGAGAATTAAAACAAGGAACTGGAGCTGGAAGATCACATGGTGATAGAGAAATTTCTGTAAGGAACAGTGAGCAGATAAGTCAAACCGCAGAGATTATAGGAAAAAGCCTTCTGACATAGTAAAGGAAACAGTGTCTGCTGTGACCCAGAAAAGTGACTTGGCTGAAATTGACGCAAGAAGTAGAATGTACCTGCAACAATGCAGTCAACGGGCAGATTGCTTATAATGCTTTTCATAGTCTTACGCAGCCCCTTTAACCGTTATTTTAGAATATAACTCAGTCTAACACTGAATATTCAGCTTAAAAAGTATAGGCAGGTGTTACAGTGAGTTGTCAAGGTTACTGAATTTGTTTCTAGGAGGAGTTTGATGTTAGAGCTGGGTTTTCCATCCTCTTAAGTTCTGGAGCTATTTGTGTGTTCCTCTCTCCAGCCAGTTGCCTTCATGCCTCACCCTGGCACATGAAACAAAGGGCTATTTTTTTGTCCATCAGGGAAGTCCTTGGTCTGTCAGCCTGTTGTCACAAACAACAGTCACAGACCTGCAGATACAAAAAGACAGCCAGTATTCACTTCACCACAAAACAAATATCACAGATTGTGGTCTTGTAATAGCAAAAATTATATCTTTTAGGCTATGCTTTGGAGGAAAAATTACTTCCAAATTACTCTTAATTAGGAGCACAATCACCTAAGAAAAACCTGCAAGATCATCTGACAAAGGCTGAACATCTTTTTCATGGATCAAAAGTTATCAGGGAAAAAAAAAACACATGAGAGAGGAATAGTTCTTTGTAATCTGCCTTCAGCAACTCAGCTGCAGTGGTAAATGTTTACACTAGAATAACACTGTGGAAAATGGAAACCCTGCTTTTATGAATTCTCATGTATCCCCAGAGACTCAAAATTATACTCCTGTCATTAGAGCTGAGATTTTAGAAAGCTTTTTTCAAAGACTTCATTTTTCTTTTTTTCTCCTTTTCTTTTATCCCTTTTTTTTTCTTTCATCTCCTTTTTTTTCTTTCTTCCGCCTACACTTCCCCCCACCCCTGAAGTCTTCTTTGAGCTTTAACATAAAATTAAATTGAGTAAAGGAACTCAATGCAAAGCCTTTCTTTAATCTCTTTGCAGCTGTTACAACCTGTTACAAGTTTAAAGTGAAAAATTCAAATCTATGGTGAAAGGCTGGGAAAGAACTTACATTTACAGGTTACATTAAAATCTTTCATTGATTCCCACCATCATCATCAATCTGTGTTACTTAAGATCTGATCTCTGGTGTTCACAAGGCTTTCACTGCACACAAGTTTTGGATAATAAACAAAAACAACCAATATTCTTCACATATATTCCTCAGATTTTGAAAGTACATGTATGCTTAGCTGTTGCTTCCCATACCATCACCAGCAAAATCAATCATGCTGCAAGCCACTTATTTCTGATCTCAGATATTTAACAGCTCTCGTGTCTGATAATCAGGTAACTTTAAAGGGAACATCTCTTTATCAGTCCTGGTAATTTTTCACACTGTCTTCTTGCTGCAGCCTTGAATCATTCTGTGAGGATCTGCAAGAATCTTTCTCACCCATGTCGGACAGAGTCAACACCATCTGACTCCAGGACATACTTGCTGCGGGCCAAAGCTGAGCCAATCAGCAAGGATAGTAACATCTCTGTGATAACATATTTAGGAAGGAGAAAAGGGTATTGTGTAGTTATAATTGTGGCCAGAGAAGTGAAGATAGAGAATATGTGAAAGGAAGAGCTCTGCAGACACCAAGGTCAAGGTCAGTGGAGAAGGAGGGGCATGGGGTGCTCCAGGCACTGGAGCTGACATTCCTCTGAAGCCTCTGGTGAAGACCATGGTAAAGTAAACTGTCCCCCTGCAGCCCATGGAGATCAAAGGGGGTTTAGATGTTCACCTGCAGCCCATGGAAGAGTCCCATGCCAGAGCAGTTGTACACCCAAAGGAGGCAGTGAACCTGGGAGAAACCCATATCAGAGAAGGCTCCTGTCAAGGACCTGAAAACCTGTGGAGAGAAGAGCAGACGTTAGAGCAATTTTCCTGGTAGGACTTGTGACCCTGTGGGGGATGTGTCCTGGAGCAGAAGGATGCCTGAAAGACTGCACCCTGTGGAAAAGTGAACTATGTTGGCACAGTTTTTGGAGCCCTGTTGCCAGTGGGATAGACACATGTTGGAGAAGTTTGTGGAAGACTGTCTACCATGGGAGGCACACCCCTCTAGAGCAGGGGAAAGACTCTTCTTCCCGAGCAGCAGCAGGAGCAGTGCGTGATGAACTGATTATAATCCCCATTCCTCTCTCTGTGGGGGACAGAAAATAGAGCCTGGGTAGGAGGGACAGGTAGGGGAAAGTTATTTTTAAGATTTATTTTATTTCTCATTATCCTGCTCTGCTTTTGGTTAGCGATGAATTCACTTCATTTCCTTATTTTGTGTCTGTTTTGCCCATGATGGTATTTGGTATGTGACCTTTCCTGGTCTTTATCTCAAGTCATGACTGTTTGCTATACTTTTCTTCCCTGTCCAGCTGAGAAGGGGAATGACAGAGAAGCTTTGGTGAATGCCTGGCATCCAGCCAGGGTCAGCCCACTACAAAGATATCCTGAGGCGATGACAGATTTGAAGTTTATTTCTAGCTAACAAGAATTCCTTTCATAAAGGCTGATTGCCTTTCCTACTTGCAAGGTGCGTAAGACATCAATTGATACCTCAGTTGTTTCAGTCATTAGAAGGGAAGCAGCAAAATTATGACATTGGAAGGGGTATATGGAGGTGTCCAGCACCCCAGGAACAACTTTCAAGTTAGTTCAAGCTTCAGAATTAGATAAAGGTGCTCACTATGCTGTCCACTTGAGTGTTGAATCAATGCACATGAGGATGGAGGTGTTACAACCTCTGTGAAAATCTTCTCCAATACTTGGTTAACTACCCCCATTAAAAAACTAAATAA
>VZTX01004840.1:18580-33028 GCA_013400915.1 Pardalotus punctatus | reverse complement strand
GGAGCACCCCCAGCCCGTGCTGCTTTCCCTGCCGTCCCTAGGTGGGAGCCTGCACACCCAGCGCTGGGCACGGAGCCCTCCCGGGGCCAGGGGCACTGGGCAGGGATATTTCAGGGAGAAGCACGGACGGCTGCTGGATTCAGGATGCGTTTCAGTGCCCTCCTGTCCCAGCACAGTGACAGAGAAAACAACCACTGACCCCTTATCGACACCCCAACCCCTCCCAGCCACAGCGTTATCTGCACACACAGAGCCCTGGAGAGCAGATTTGTCTTCTCCTCCCCTCAGGCACCTCAGGACATCTCTGACACCGAGATCAGAGTGACACTGTGAGTGCTGAGGGTTTCGAACACACAAGATGAAGACACGATTGTGACAGAGACAAAAATCAGGACAGCAAGGTGCAGCCGCATTCCTGCAGGGCACCTGCAACACCTGCACCAGGTTTGTCCCTCTTGCATAACCTGGGACAGGGAGTTCAGACGTTATTACAGCGTTTACAAGTATTTCATTGCACAGATCTATACATTTGTCCTTTAGTTCCACTAAATATCCCTTCACAGACATTTATTGTTGCAGGAACACTTCTGAGACTGCTAAATGCTTTCAAATAATGGTTTTCAGTGACCCGAAAGCAAAAGGGTGATGGGGTGGGAATCACCTGCACAACCTGAAATCCATTTCTGATGGAAAATGTTCTGCAGCAGGCTGAGCAAAACGCTCTGGAAACACAGAGCTGCTGCACAGCTGTGTCCCCACCTCAGAGAAATAAAATTCCACAGCCAAACCAAGGCACTGATCCCAAAAATCTCAACCTAAAGACAGGCTTTGGTCCCTGACCCATCAGCACATGGAGACAGGGCAGAATCTGCTTTCCCTGGAGCCACCCAAAAGTCCACACAGCTCTCCCAGATCCTGCAGCTGCAATGTGGCCAAGGTTTCCTTTGCTTCTGCACATCATTGTTATTTTCACAACCTGCTCTATGTTTTTATGTATTGCTTCAATGAGACATCTTCACTTTTTAAGTGCTCCAACAAAAACCAAAACCACCAGCAAGGTCTGGACACTTCAGTGGATTGAAGCAGGACTAAATTCTTCCATGGTAGGCATGGAGACAGGAACCTGAGGAGCCAAAGGAATCAAAACAAGCTTTTGGCTTTGACAGGGAATAGGAAAAGGGGAAAGACATCTCAAAGCTTCGGGTAAGGCTCTGAGGCCACTGGGCCAGTGCACTGGAAAGAGAACCATTTCAAATGAAAAAAGGCAGAATAATAAAGGAATCAACCGATCTCAAATGCTTTTTTCCCTGTTAAAAGTTTAAAAAGTTTCCCTGTTAAAATGTTTGCAACAGGAAAAATTCAGTGACAAATACCTAAAAGCACTTTCACACTTTGGGGGCCTCCCACACATCGCAGTGAATGCAGAACCACACAGGCACTGCCACCATCAAGTTTTGTCAAACATTACAGAAAGGGCTGTGCTGAAGTTTTACCACTGTCCAAATATCCATGGAAAAGGGGAATAAACCAGCTTCATCCATCCAAACCAGCAAAAGAAAACCGTTAATCCAATGACTTCATTCCAGAAGGCCCATCACAAACCTGAAAAGCAATTCTGTATTAAATTTGTTTCCAATAATGGAATAAAGGGGATTTTATTAGTAGAGGAGAGGCTATCTATTTTAATGTTCCATGAACTTTATATAAACTCTGCTTAGAAAACATGCTTGGTAGGCAAAACATGTCACCTACTCTGCAGCAGCGAGTCAATCATGGCAGGAACAAAGAGAGTCTTTATTCCACCAGACCCAAAAGGTTTCTGTGCAAGTTTTTGGAATCACGTCGATCTGCTGCCTAAGCAGAGAGCAAGTAAATCAGAGTGTTTACACAAGTGGAGCAATCTCCTGATGTTTCCAGGGACTGAACAAAGAATTGTAGCATTTAAAAAGCATTTTAAAATTCTTTAGAAAGCATTTATACACCTTCCCAGTGGCTCAAAACACCGTTTCTGGAATTTTCCAAAGGAGCAACTCAAACAAATCTTGTCCATAATGCAGAGTGATTACTTACAGGTTGGCAATTCTGTGCTGAGGAGTGAAAACACAATTCACTGGCCCAATGTGGAGCCCAGTTCCTCAGTTTATCAGCCTGGAAAAGCTATTTTGATCACACTGAACACCAGTCGATCATTCCAAGGGTACTTCAGAAACCATCTCGAAAGGCAAACATTAAGAAACCAACTCTTAGGATTAGTATTAAAATCCAACAAAGTTCAAACATCCTCAAACTGAGGAAACAGCAGGGGAATGAATGAAGATTATGAGAGATAAAGACAGTGCAATATTTGAATTTGATGCACAATTGCTGAGCATACCTGAGCCATTCTCCCTAGAGAGAGCAGAGTACCCAGGAGAACCTGCAGACCTAAAGTGTCTGGAAATCACTTGTGGATTGTTTGGTCCTTTCCAAGCCAGGGTGAGGCAAAACCTCCCTGCTTCGAGCTACTGAGTACGTGCAACTTCCAGAAACTCCAGCTCAAGTCACAGCTAATGACAGAAAATTGGGGCTTTTGATTGGACTTTCTCGTTTCCAGTAATGGTTTTGTTTTGGAGTTATGTACTTCATTGTTGAGGAAAAAAAAAACAAAACCCAAACAATGAAAGACACTGGAGAGAAAACAAAAGCTCTTCCAAGGATTCAAATATTTTAAGCAGCTCCACAATGCACTGAGTCATCCCACCAACACCCCATTGTTTGTGATTTGGATTTACTACATTTATCCAGAGCCCTGATATATTGTGTATTCATCTCTGAAGGTGGATAGCGAGGTGTTAATCCCAGAGTGAACAGGAAGGCTGTTTAAATAAGATTAGGAAGGGTGACCACACGTTTCTGTCTGCAGAGCAGAGCTCCCAGCACAACTCCACACTCCAGGGAAAGAGCAAGAGAGCAAAATGCCACGCACTGCTCAGTGCTGGTGGTATAAAAGAAAACCCTCTCTGCATTCCAGTCTCATCCCTAATTTATGTCTGTGGGGAGGGGGAAGGGAACACAAGGATTGTGTGCTCTAAAGTTACCATGACCAGTTTTACTATTGACTTCATTTCCCTCTTCTTCATTCACTTGCAGGAGTGATTCCCTGCATTCATTCCATCTCCCCGAAGTGACTAGGCAACAAATCCAAAGGCAGCTGGGAGAAGGCATTCCTACTGTTCAATTTACTGCTTGAGACTCGTTCCACAAGTCCTTTAAATAGATTTCTTCTCTACTAGAGAGGGCATTAAACATATATGAATTCCTTAAAATACAAGGACGGCAAGAAAGAGAAGGCAGAAAGCGAATATTGCCCTTGTGGCAAAAATCCTCGCTGTGTGCCCTGCAGCTCTGCCTGCAGCCGGTTCCTTGCTCCCTCCCAAGCAGCAGCCCTGGAATTGTGCAGCACACAAAGCTCCCTCCTTCCCGGGGAGGGGAATTTGTCTGCTGGCCCCACCAGGGGCAGGCACAAACACGGCAGCCGGGATGCTGCTCCAGCAGACACTAATTGAGCAGACACTAATGAGGCTGGCTTTGCTGGCTTCTGCAAACCTGGGAGCTGGGCAGAGAGGAGATTTAGAGTGTGTGCCCTGCCCTGCACGTTCACTCCAAGTGCTCCAGGCCCTGCGAGGCTGAAAATAAAAACACGACCGTGACGGAGTCGTCGTTTCCCTGCTGATGCTGAGAGCATTTAGGGCTGTTTGGGGAAGACTTCAGGGTTGAACTCTGCCGGTCCTATTTCCATGAACTCTCCTGGTCCCATTTCCATCCCTACCCATGTGTTTGGGGAAGACTTCAGGGTTGAACTCTGCCGGTCCTATTTCCATGAACTCTCCTGGTCCCATTTCCATCCCTACCCATGTGTTTGGGGAAGACTTCAGGGTTGAACTCTCCCGGTCCTATTTCCATCCCTACCCATGTGTAACAGACAGGGAATGCACGTAGAACTTCACAGCATAAAATTACTCGCCTCAGTAAAATAATCAAATACAAACCTTGTCAAGCAGGCCTAAACCACCATAACTTCACTCTATCTCCTGGACTCCTCTATATTCCCTTTTCTTTTCTTGACCCTTTTTTCCTCCCTTTCCTTCTCCAACTTTGCCAATCTTTGAGAAGAGATAAACCAGCACAACAATGAGCTCAACTGTGGATTAGAAAACCAGAGTGATTTACTCATTATTATTATTACACATTCAGTTTTTAACTTTTTATTTAGGTCCCTAACATAAATGTTGGATACCCTTTGATTAGGCTTTTCCTGTCACTTCCTACACCACATTAACACGGCCCATGCCTGCTCTGCTCACTGTGGGCTCCCAGGTAAGCAGGGCTCTGAGTGTGCCACATCCCTGAGCTCACTCTGTGCTGTCAAATCCATGTACCAGAGTGACAGCAGGAACACGCTGTTACCACCAGCCTACAGGAGCTGGAATTCAGTCCAGTTCTTTTAATGGAAGGAGGAACTGGAGGCAAGGGAAGGAACCAATACTCCCAAACTCCACAGGATTTAGGTGTATTAGGATGGCTTAGAACTTCCAGCTGCATTTGTAACACGTTCTCTGGAGATAATGCAACTTAATACTCGAGTACAAAATGTTATTTTGGTGGTTTCGCAAATTCACGCAAATAACTTTTGTTAAGCCTCGTGACTTCCTAGAAAACACACCAGCAAAGTTCCATCCCCTCCCACTGCAGGAACAGTGGCACCAGCCCTAATCTTGTTGCCATTAGTTTTATGTAAGGTCTGTAATGCTCCTAAATAGCTTTACTGGGCTCAGTGCTCGGAGCAGCACAACTCCAAATCCATCTGTCCCACGCACCAGAGCTGCTCCTCCCTGCAAAGCCGGAGTGGGGAGATGGCACTGGAAGTGCAGAGAACAGGATTATCACAGCAGCGACTCTCAAAGGCTTTTACAAGCTGGGATAGGAACAAATACACAGATTAAGTGTTTTACAAGATAATAGTAAAGCAGAGAACAGAATCACCATCTGTTAATCTCTCATCTGGAACAGCAGCTTCTCATGCATCCAGAAACATTTATGTGATCTCAAGTAAACTGTGGCATCAAAGTTACGGCCTCATTTAAATAGAATTCATAGAAAGCACAACCCATGTTCAACATGACAATCTGAGCTGGAGAGGCAGCAGCACACTGAACGTTTTAACTCTTGTGTTTGGCAAACAACTGCTCTGCCTCACTGGGTAACAGCTTCAATATCTCCACTCAGAGCGTTTCCACCACCAAATTTACCATTATTTTCCCCCACAGCCCATTTTTGGTCCAAGGCAAGAGACCAATAAACAAATGTGCAAAAGCAGCAACTCGCAGCAGCGGCAGAAATCTCTACAGGGAACACTTATAACAGACACTGCCACCACCTCAATGAACCATCCCAAACGCATTTCAGTTCTGTATTTTGTATTTTGCCAAGCTAAGAGTTCATTGAGACTGAGCTCAAGGCACTGAATGAGCAAATTTGCTGTGGGGGAAAGCGAGGACCACACTCAGGAGCAGCCACGTCCCAGGCAGCACAGCTGGATTTGCAAAGGCCACCGAGCCCTCAGCCAAAGGGCCAATTCTGCCCTGGAATTCTCGGGGAATATCCACGAGGTTCTGCCTACAAGAAGGCCAAAATGTGCCCGTGCTGCAACAGAAAGGAAACCAATTTAAAGCTCAGACTGCTGGCTTCCTGTCTCCATCTATAGGAGGAAACTCGAGTCTCCAGGACACAGGGCTCGAGACACCTGTGGTGGCAGGGAAAACCAGAGAGGACAAAGAGCAGCAAGTCAAGGCACTCTGAAAACAGATGTGTCAGATGCTGATGTGTCCCTGCTTCCTACCACTGAAAATGATGTTAAAGTGCTCTGAAATGTTATCTTTGTGAAAAGAAAGCATTCGCATTGAGAAATAGTACTGGGAGCTTTGGGCAGGAACTTTCACAGATTAAATTGATTTTAAACTGGGATTCACTGGGCAATCTCTGTACCACACTCACTGTAACCACTGGGCTGCAGGTTTTACTTCTGCTCACCAAGTCTGGCACTGCACTCTGTAACTCCTTTTATGCCAACTTCACTGTAAACCTACAGAAGAAAAAACCCTACAGGGCTAGGATTTGTTAGCTGGAACAGCCCTGAACTGGCCCCTTGAAATCATTTCATCTGATAAGAGAAGTAAATAGTTTTGGGGTTTTTAACCCCGCATAAGTTATTAGTAAGTGTTTCAAAAATTGCTGTGAAAAATCCTCTCCTGTTCAACTCTCAACAACAGCAGACAGAAGAATGTTCTCTCTATACAAACAAATGCAAAGCTGTTTGGTTTCTGGATAGAAACCATTAACCCTCATCACCCTGATTAATTACTTTCTTTTTTTAAACCTTAAGACATTACTGCAGTTCCTTTCAGAACACATGGACAGGAAACCAACAGGCAAATTCCCTCCTTCCACCAAGCAAGGGAGTAAAACTGAATGATTTTAGTTCAAAAGGTGCTGCAAACCAGAGCTCCCAGTCCCTGCCTTGCCCCTAAGCTGGACATGATCTGGCTGGGAGAACAGAGGAAGGATCAGCCAGTCTGATCACCTTCAGAGATGTAAGAAAATAAATACAACAGACCAGACAAATAAACACCCCAAAAATCCCTGCTGACTGGGCTGCCCACCCCCAGGCACAGCACATTTAACAGGTAAATTGGTATTTAACAGGTTAACTTGGCCCCTGCATCAGCTGATGTGAAAAATTAACACCCTGGAAGTCCTTTGGGAGCTGCCTCCACCTCCGAGGCTGTTTTTTACAAGTACAGTCCTTCCCATCCTGGAATGGAGGGGATTTGTGGGTCTGGAGCTTCTCCCAGAGCTCCACAACTCCAGATCTCACTGCTGTCCCAGCAGCTCCACGTGCACTCCACTGCAACGCAGGGACCTTCCAGCCCAAGGCAGAGCCATTCTTCAACTCACCACGAGCTGCATCAGCCCGAAAATACCTCAAACTCAATAATAAGGGATTATTTAATACCTGCCAAGGATCCCCCTCGGGGCTCTAAAGGCATCCTCTGCCCGGAAACCACAGACAGCAGTCCCAGCACTCTGTGAGAGGCAGCTCAGCCTCGAGGAGGGCTGAGAAACCACTCCAATATTTCACTCCATCCAAGCAGTTTTGGAGACACCACTCCATCATTTCACTCCATCCAAGCAGTTTCTGAGACACCACTCCGTTATTTCACTCCATCCAAGCAGTTTCTGAGGCACCACTCCGTTATTTCACTCCATCCAAGCAGTTTCTGAGACACCACTCCATTATTTCACTCCATCCAAGCAGTTTCTGAGACACCACTCCGTTATTTCACTCCATCCAAGCAGTTTCCAGGCTTCACAAAAGACCTCCAAGATTTCACTTGATGAGCAAACATCATTAGGAAAGCAACAACTAAGTCAGCTCCTACTTTAGATCTTCATTACACAGGTAGAGTTTTCCCCCAAAGATTACCCAAAACAATCGATTCAAACTGGGGATCTCACCCTACATTAGCACTGCAAACATATTTAGGAAGATAACAGAGATGCACACACACATGGGGAACGTTTTACTGGGGACAAAGAGCAAGTGATGAGCATTTCGTCCACATCTCTTAATAAACACGCTTCCCAAACTCAAATATTCCTTCCAATATGACAGGAAGTGCCTATTTGCTTTTCCTATTCACAGTAATTCAGGTCTATTGTTGGCTGAAACAAAGGTCTTTCAACCTGCACCAGCCGTTCCCAGGACATTTGACACCAGTTTATTAATATCATAAACAGGAGAGGCCTGAGTGGCAGGAATCCAGTGCCACTCCTGGTGCCCAGCTGAAGTCACCCCAGACAGGGGGGTGAGCGTCTCCCAGGTTGTGGAATTACAATATTTATCCAGGAATGGGCAGCTAAAGGTCACAGCTTCTCCTTGAGCCTCTTCTTTGCAGCAACAGCAATATTACAAAATAATAATAATTTTTTTTTGAAAGGGCTCAATCTGTCCACAAGCTTTCCTCTCCTTCCAAGCAGAATTGTTCTGCTTTTAAACAAAAAAGTAATCAACAGCAAATCCAGCGTTTCAGCATTTTTAAATGCCAGGCAGCTGTTTGATGGAAAAGCTACCGTGGGGTTCAGTTTTCTAACATCACAAAATTCAGCTGCTGAGAGCTTCCAGCCTCTGAAGCTTAAATCTATTTTCAGGTGGGGAAGAGGAAAAGAAGAGTGGCCCTCCTACTGAGGATGTGTCACACTCAGTGTTGCATCAATCCCCTTTCAATTGCAGTGAAAACTCCTCTTCACTCACAGTTTAGGATTACCAAAAAAAGCCTGGGAACAGAAGTTATCCAGAGGTTGGATAACACCACCATCAGAGCCTATGCACCCCCAGCACTCCACAAAGAAGGATGGGTTTGATGTGAAATAGGAAAACAACCCCAGAAACACAAAATATATAAAATATCCTACCTAAGCAACTTCTGTGTTGAAAACCTAAATGCATTATAATTCCTAATTTACTTTGTTCTGAAGCATCATCTGCCACGAAAACCCATCTGACATCCTGATACCTGGCCTAGGGCTGCTTGTGCCCTGCTGCCATCCCAGGCCACATTGTTTGCACTTAACCTGGAGAAATTGTGTCCATTTAATGCAAAGCAGCCCAGAACCTCAGGCTTCCATCAAACACCACAGAATTCTGGCAACCAATGAAGTTTTTAACAGCCCACAAGAATCACAGAACCAGAACTTCCTTAAATGCACTGAAAAAAAATCAACACACACACGTTCTTTGGTGCTGCAGCAATGAAACCCCACTTAAAAGCAATTTTCTTTTAGCCCCCAGAGAAAACTTGGCTAAAAATATGAAATCTATGGTTTGTTTCAAGGGGACTGGCAGTGGCAGGGCCCTCTGCTTCTACAGTTTAGAACACAGATAAAACATTAGGTATTACTGTGACACAGAGATAATTTGGCTAAATGACAATTCCAAGCTTTCCTCTGAATTTTCCTGTTTCAACCACACATTATCCCATTAAACAAAGTAGCTGCACCAAGTGCAACACACAATCCCTACCAGTCCTAATTCCTTTCAGAAACACAGCCAGCAAAACCTACACTGATTTCTGAAACACAGATGACAGAATGGTTTAGTTATATTTGCATTGTGCAGAATTTAGTTTGGGAGTCACTCATCATTTCTGTCCTTTGTACGATTGCATACAGATCATACATATCTAATTATAGGGAAACAAAATTAACTCCAGCAGGAATCAACTCCATGCCCACAATTGCTTCATCTGAGATCCCCTCAGGTGCCTGAACGTTCTGTCACTATCACTCACAAAACTGGCACTTGTTGAGCAATAGGAGAACTGAGACCAAAAAAAAACTTATAAATAACAGATTTGATTATTTCTGCTCCAACGCAGCACTCGCCTGATTTTAATACTCTGCTACATGAATGTTCCAGCATCTTTTCTGCCTGCAGAGCTTTAATTTACAACTTATCATTAATAAAGCTGCAGCAAAACTGCCTATCTAATTTCCAAGGGGGTAAGAACTCAATTTTAGCACTGCTGATGACAAAAATTCATGTTTACTGATTTTCCAGAATAAACTTCGTGCTGAAACAGAGAAATTGAGCGTCCATTCCTGATATCTGTGAGCTGTACCAAACATCCCTGCTGACCTGGAAATGAAGCACATCCTGTAACTCGATAAAGATTCAGGAGACCCCAACTCCATCTCAAGCCACTGCTCTGTGAAAAACCTGAGCTAAGTCACGGTTCATCCTCTCAAGGCTCCTCAGGATTTATCCATAATGCTCACACAAGTGCTCCATAATTCTCCTAAGACATGCTTTGAAATGCAAGTTATACAGAGTATAAGGATTCCCCAAAATGCATTAAAAGTCTTTGACTGAGTCTTATTGAAGCTTTAAAGCTTTATTTCTTCTCCCTGTGATAAATACGTTGGCAATGTATCTGTTTGCCAAGCCCAGGCTAATTACCCCTCAGCAGCAGAAGTGCTTTGCTGGAGTGCAGAGCTGCTTTATTTATACTTCCATTTTCTTAGGGAGCAGCTCTCAACGTGCCTACAAGGAATGAAAAAGAATGTTCATGAAATAAATACAAAACAAAGCTCAACAAGCTCAGAAATACCATCCAGGCCTTCAAAAAGAAAAGGGTGGTGGCAGTTAAGCTGTTCTTCCCACCAAGATGGAGAGGAACTACTGACAAGGGCCTGGAGGGACAGGACAACAGGCAATGGGGTCAAACCAAAGAGAGCAGGTCAAGATAAGATTTTGGGAAGGAATTCCTCCCTGTAGGGTGGGGAGGGGCTGGGATGGAATTCCCAGAGGAGCTGCGGCTGCTCCATCCCTGAAGTGTCCCAGGCCAGGTCGGACAGGGCTGGAAGGTGTCCCTGCCGTGGCAGGGGGTGGAAGGGGTTGATCTTTAAGGTCCCTTCCAACCCCAACCACTCCAGGATTCTGGGATTCCAGGATTCTGGGATTCCAGGATTCTGGGATTCTGTGATCCCCCGTTACCAGCACAAAGTCAGCACCCAGAGCTGCATCAGAGCCCATTTCCATCCCAGCCCCACGCCCACGGCACAGGCGCTGCTTCACCAGCAGCACCTTTGGACCTGCTGGAAGGAGCCACCCACGGCTCTGGGCAGTGAAGCTCTCAGAGACCCTTCTGAGGTGCTCCACAGCCACGCTGAAGGTTTCGGGCAAAGAACTGAAGGTTTCGGACAAAGAACTGAAGGTTTCGGGNCCGACCGACGGCCCAAGGTTTTGGACCGACCGACGGCCCAAGGTTTTGGACCGACCGACGGCCCAAGGTTTTGGACCGACCGACGGCCCAAGGTTTTGGACCGACCGACGGCCCAAGGTTTTGGACCGACCGACGGCCCAAGGTTTTGGACCGACCGACGGCCCAAGGTTTTGGACCGACCGACGGCCCAAGGTTTTGGACCGACCGACGGCCCAAGGTTTTGGACCGACCGACGGCCCAAGGTTTTGGACCGACCGACGGCCCAAGGTTTTGGACCGACCGACGGCCCAAGGTTTTGGACCGACCGACGGCCCAAGGTTTTGGACCGACCGACGGCCCAAGGTTTTGGACCGACCGACGGCCCAAGGTTTTGGACCGACCGACGGCCCAAGGTTTTGGACCGACCGACGGCCCAAGGTTTTGGACCGACCGACGGCCCAAGGTTTTGGACCGACCGACGGCCCAAGGTTTCGGACCGACCGACGGCCCAAGGTTTCGGACCGACCGCCCAAGGTTTCGGACCGACCGACGGCCCAAGGTTTTTAAGAAACAGCCGAAGGTTTCTGACCGACAAACGGCCGAAGGTTTCTGACCAAACAACGGCCGAAGGTTTCTGACCGACAGCCGAAGGTTTCTGACCGACAGACAGCCGAAGGTTTTTAAGAAACAGCCGAAGGTTTCTGACCAACAAACAGCCGAAGGTTTTTAAGAAACAGCCGAAGGTTTCTGACCGACAAACACCCCGAGGAGCAGCAGGAACTGCTGAGAGATCTGCACAAGACAAATCCTAAGGAGCTCCCGCGGCCGCCCCAGATCCGCTCCCCGCTCTGCCTGACAGCTGATATCACATTTGCTGTGATAACCAGGGGCTCGGGACACTCCAGTCTCCACTCAGAGCACGGATTTCTCAAATGCCGAGTTATTTTTGTGCTCTTTGATTGCCTTTAAAAGGGGATTTCTTCTTTCTTAAAAAAAACATTTATGAGCAACAGGACTGGCAGAGAATCAGCCCTATGACCCAGGCAAAACACAGTATTTATTCGCCTCTTTTCTAATTCACAGAGTGTTTACAAGTTTCTCCTCAAGACTACAAATTACTCAAGAGAGCTCACACCAATTATAACTGAATATTCTATAAAATATTGCTGTATTACTTACTCAACAAGGTGTTTACCTACACAGCACTGAAAAACACAGCCCCTTTTGTAGTGCAGGGATTAATTCACATAACAAACATCCAACCAGTAAAAATTTTGGATGCCTGTTCATTGAAAGAGCAAATAATTTTAATTTCAAGTTGTATTTACTTGAACCATAACCTAATGCTTAGCCATTACTGAACAGCTTTTATCTAAAAACATCTAAAAAGAAAACCTGCTTGCTTATATTGATACTTATTAATTTTTATTATCCTTTTTTTTCTATTCTCAAGGCAGGTGAACATAGGAACTCCTGAGTCCGTGGAACTAATTTGATTGGTAATTATTTACTTTTTAATTCCTGCTGCCAGCCCCCACATAACCCCATAGAAAAATCCCTCACGTCCACCACGATATCTAGACCCTAATAACAGCCTAAGCAGTCCCTCAGCAGACCTTACTTCAGATCTTTTCAGGGTTTGTTTGTGTTCCCAAGTAGTACAGAGCTATTTATGGAAAACTCTCTGCTGGAATCACAGCCAGAATTTCAATAGGCTGCACGGCACAGTGCAGCCAGGGGTTGCTGTTCTGTTTGCAAATAACAATATATTTGGAAATAACATACTGGGCCATTGTTCTGCACGTAGAGAACAGAAGCCTCCAGGCAATGCCTTTCTTGTCACTGAGAAAGCCCCAGACAGAGCTCTGCAATTGCTTCATTTTCTCTTTTTGCCGAGGCCAATCCACAACACACACCGCAGGTTAAAAATTCGCAGTAGTATTATTACAGAAAAATGGAATACTTTGGCAATGCCTCTCCGAATTAGAAGTCTGTGACTTGGTGTGCATTCCTGTTCTAGATCTAAAAAAACCCCAACTCCTCACAACTACCCTGCTGTTTCAGACTCTTCTCACACATTCTCTGACCAAAGGATTTATTTCAGGTGCAAAAAACTCAGGCCAAACATTTGGAGGCTTTGAATCTCGGCGTGCAGAATGCAGGGGGCCGTTGTGGCTCGGACAATGAACGAAGTGCCTCTTTCTAAGCAAGGAAAATGAAATCAGAAATTCCTCCAGCCTCCCAGAAAGGCAGGGAGGGAGGGAGGGAGGCAGGGCTGCTCTCCAGCTGAATTTCAGGCAGCCAGCCGGGGAGCACAGGGCCTGTGAAGGTCACAAGTACAACTAAAGTTTCCAGCAGAGATAAATACACAGCTCCATGAAGTGACTGGAGAATCAAAATTTCCGATTACTTCCCTCACTCAGCTATCGGTTCCTTTTAATACCTAATGTATCTTTAGTGGCACTTGGAACCTTTAAAGAGCAATTTTCCTTTGCCCAATTGACTTTTCTTTTTTTTTTTTTTTTTTTCCCCCCTTGGCAAGTGTTTTCCTGTGTTTCTTTTTTGGCCCAAGCATACAAGCCCCAGCTTCTTAAAAAAAAAATCATTATTAAACAGAAGCCAATGCTAATTTCTGGCCTGGACTTTGAGATTCCTAACACATGGGATCTTGACAACTCTAAGGCATATTTATAACACCTCTTAAAATTATATATATAGTCTACTAATCTGAGCAAAATACCAAGTTTTATTTTTAAGTGTTTGTTTAAAATACATCTATTTATAGATCAGGACCTTTTCTTGTGTTTTGGAAGAGTTGCATAACAGATATATAGATATATATAATTTGTTTATATATGTTGTACATAAGCTTTATATATAAAATGGTAGACAGGATTTTGGTAGTGTTCCTGTCCTGCAAGGAACTCAAAGATCATTAAAAAAAAAAAACTATCAAAGGCCTTGGAACTTCATTTTAGGAAATATCAGCCAGGTTTCTCAAGGAGGGAAATAAAGCAGGGAAAGGTTAAAATGACTCCAGAGAAAATAAATGCAGATGATTACTTTCAGTTATCTCCATTTCTAGTCTTCATCAGTCTTCCCCACCATCCCCTGGGCTAATTAAATTTAAATTTCAACTTTCAAGATGGTAAAAGAGTAATAACAGCTCTCTAAGAAACTGGACCTCAGACCACAGACCCTGGTTGGAACGAACATGGACTGGAAGGTGCCGAACTTCCAGTTCAGCGCAACACAAAACTCCTGGAAAATGGATTTCCATGGATCCATAAAGAAGTTCATAGGCACAAAGAGCAGCTTCTCCTGCCAGCTCCTCCTGAAGGACAACGAGAGCAGGAAGGAAACGCAGGACACAACCCTGCCACGGCGTTTGTCAACCAGCAGCCGTGCTCTGACCCCGGGTGCAGGAACACCTGGCACCAGCAGGGCACCAGCAGGGCACCAGAGGACCAGCATGGCACCACCATGGCCCAGCATGGCACCAGCATGGCACCAGAGCACCAGCACAGCACCAGCATGGCACCAGCTCCAGCATGGCACCAGCAGGGCACCAGCATGGCACCAGCATGGCCCAGCATGGCACCACCATGGCACCAGCACAGCACCAGAGCACCAGCACAGCACCAGCATG
>VZTX01004840.1:6141-18453 GCA_013400915.1 Pardalotus punctatus | reverse complement strand
ATGGCACCAGAGCACCAGCACGGCACCAACACGGCACCAGCACGGCACCACCATGGAACCAGCATGGCACCACCATGGAACCAGCTCCAGCATGGCACCAACATGGAACCAGCAGGGCACCAGCATGGCACCAGCTCCAGCATGGCACCAGTATGGCCCCAGAGCACCAGCACGGCACCAGCACGGCACCAGCTCCAGCATGGCACCAGTATGGCCCCAGAGCACCAGCACGGCACCAGCACGGCACCAGCTCCAGCATGGCACCAGTATGGCCCCAGAGCACCAGCACGGCACCAGCACGGCACCAGCTCCAGCATGGCACCAGTATGGCCCCAGAGCACCAGCACGGCACCAGCACGGCACCAGCTCCAGCATGGCACCAGTATGGCACCAGAGCACCAGCACAGCACCAGCACCACCACCATGGCACCAGCACCACCTCAGCACCACCTCAGCACCAGCACAGACACATGACCTGCTTGCACAGTTGCTGACACCAATTCAGACACAGCAGAACGATGAGAATCCTCCAGAAAACGGCCGATGTTTGGTACTGCCAGGCCCGGGCTGAGCTTCCTCAGGTCACGAGGAGGAAAAGCACCCCAAGCCCCAGGCAGCCAAGAACCTCACGTGCAGAAAATCTCCAAGTGATTTTGTTTTGTTTCAAACGCTCTTTGTCTTCCTCCTGCCCTTTCCTCCGAGGCATCTCCGCACCGTGAGACACAAACGGGCTGCGCTGAGCACAGCACGGCTCCTGCTGCAGGAACACAGCCCTGCTGCCAGCCCCTGCTGCTTTCCAGAGCAGCTTTCCACTTCCAGAAGGGTCTGGAAGAAAATGAAAGAGCCTGGATAGTTCTTTAACACACACAGAAAAAAGGGGGAAGATTTAGGTAACAACAAACAAACAAAATCAAAACAATGACACGAAGCTGTGAGAAGAACTGAGGAAAGGCAGGAGGGTTATATAGGAAGTTTTAAACTTTCAGCCCAAAAGCCATTCCTGCCAGTTCCACATTCCAGTCAAACAGCTTCTGAGTGTTTCACTATTACCTCTATAAACAGTGACATTTTCTCACTGCTGGGCTATGCAGTGAACAAGGCTGTGGGCTTCAACTTCAACAGCTGTTTGCTCACATTGATCTGTGAGAAGAAATGTCCTAAAATCCATCTCTCAGCACACAGAAAGTAGAGTTTTCACGTGAAAGGCAGACCACAAACAAGCAGATATCAACTGTAAACATGAGGTAGAAGAGGCTGAGCTGTTCAGAATTCCAGTTTCACACGATGCCTTAGAACCATTATCAACTCTCCAAGAGAAGCAATCCATCCTTTCACCTCTCCTCATTCCTGTAGCACCTATCCCTGCACAAACTTTGCTAAGAGTTGCACAAATTAAGTCTGGAGAAGCTGACACAGAATAAAATCAATCCAAAATGAACCCAAGCCATGTCATTTTCCTGTGGGTGGTTTCCCCCATTGACCACCCTGGAGCTTGGGGATCACCTGGAAAAGGCACAAGGAAAAACCATTTCTCTCAGGAGTGGCAGCTCCTTAAATGACAGTGAACTTACAGCCAGGCTGGGATGTCATCTGAACTCTAATTCCTCTTCCCACACCAAGGTCACACTTCAAAACAAGCCAAACCGGGTAATTATTAAAAAAAACAATCCAAGTTTTTCTTTATTATCTCCAATATTCCTGTATATTATTATTATTCCCTAGACAATGCACCAAGAACAGCAGCAGAGAAGTCAGGGGTTTGTTATGCAATTCCACTGGAAAACAGTCCTGGAACTCTCAAACAAGTGTCTTTGAGAGTCATTATATTTTTATGAGAGCCAAAGCTGAAGCTTGATTTCAGTATGTAGTTCTTGTCTGCTGGACCAATTCACTTCCAAGCTATCTGAAAATAAAGCAAGATCTTCAAACTACATTTATAAGCACTGTACACAAATATAGCTCATGACTTCTCAAATTATCATTTAACAACACCACAAAGGCCAGCTAAAATTACTGCTTTAAGGATCAAAGAATGGTCACTGAAATATTTTCTATAGTCATCAGAAACACAGGGAAAATACAGCTACTGGCATTCAACAAACAAGAATATATTAGAAATTACTCTGTATTTTAAATAAGCAACTATAATATGAAGTCTCAATTACCTTAACTGTTCCTGAATACGTGCAATTATCTTTTCTCAAGTTCTCAAAATCAGGGTGCCAACTGTGTGTGCTCAGAGATCACATTATTCCCAGAGCATTAATTTAAGAACTGCAATTGAAAATGCAAAGAGAAACATTTCCCCACAAAATGCGTTCTATACACTTGGCAAAAATCAATCTGCCTTACAATACAACTCTTTTAAACCCTCTCTTTCCTGACCCTAAAATTTTCTTCCAAAATTAGATGCAAGCAGAACTGCCTCAGGGGCCTCACATGTGACCTAAATATGCTGGTTCTCTTCATGGTGCTATCACTTGTGGATCGCTGAGAGGAAAATACATTTTGATAAAGAATGGCTGACCAAATTAATAACTTCTCCTCCAGTGCCTAACAAAAGAGTGATAAGTTAGGAGAGGGAAGGGAGAAGCTTCCAGCCACTTCTGTTTCTCTCACTGAATTCCAGTCGTGCACAGAAGCCTCCCATAATTGTTTTCAGCGCTATCGGCTCACAGGAGCAGAACCTGGAGGTGGTTCTTCGTTTTAAAGGCAAATTAACAACCCAAAACCTTGCAGCCACTGCAGGGCCAGGCAGGAGCCCCCATGGAGCTCTGCCTGCTGCCCAGAACACTCCATGGAATCGAGGAAATCCTGCTACATAAAATCATTCCTAAGTGCACACACACACGAGGTATCCATACTTTACCTCCTAAGACTCCTTTTTACACTTTCCCCATTTTCAAAGGTACAGAAGAAGGACAATGTCCTTGCTATTTCCAGTTTACTGACACACTAACCTTACAGCAAGAGCATAACTGAGCCGTGGCAATATAACAAAGTTATAATTACATGTGTTCCACTCCAGTTTAAAGCCTAGAAAACTGTCCTGACATTGTTATTTTGACTGCAAGACCGACCACTGCTTCTTGAATGAGATTACTCCAAATTGGTTTGGATCAATAAATACTTCCTGTATTTATCTGCTTTCATTTTCATTGGAACGGGGTCACTGTCGCCTCTGTTCACATTCACAACCTAAACCTCAACCTAAGCCAAGGCTTTTTACTCCTTTCAATCATTTCTTTGAAAGTGCCAACCTCAGTTTCACGTGATTACTGAACACTGACTTGTTCTGCTAAACTTTTCACTCCATACTAAAAATACTGTAGACACAGTTACAGTGCTGCACACCACAGAGCATGGAAAACATGAAAAAAAGCCTGAAAAATACCCTTAAGGCAGTTATTAAAACATCTTATATAATGAAATTACTGTGGGAGCACAGTGTTTCCTACAGATGAAAGGACAAACTGGAGCCTTAACTCGGTACCATCAGTAATTGATGTTTTTGCAGCAAGAGGCACACACAGAGCAGATTTAATTGCAAGCACACTTTAACAGCAGCTAAAACAAAGGCAGCCTAATTCTACAGCATTTAATGCGAGACAATACATCAGTTTAGGTGAAGATGAAACCCCAAACAAGGGATCCATTTTTCAAATCATATTAAGACTGATAAGACACGATAAGAGAAGATTATCATTTGTCAGATTATCTTTTTAAAGTGCTTTACAGTTAAAGCAATCAGCAATAATCCACCTCCCATTTAAGTGGTATTATTTCCTACAACAACTTCAAAGAAACTGAACTGCACTGATATTAACAAGCTGGTTTTACTAACAGAGCTCGTAACAACACTGAACAAATCTCATTTCCACAGACTGCTTGTGTGGACACAGCAGAAAACCCACTCCACGTGTACTAAAAACAATCCACAGAATTCTGACACTGTAGTTTTATTGCTGGCCTGCAGATAGCACACGTTCAAAGTATGGATCTCGAACAGGAAAGGTTTAAAGTCCTTTTTCACAGCTGATTTTACCCTTGGTAGTAGCACAGCACTCAGAGATCAATCAGGGTATTGCTCTGCCTGTACACCAAGTCCTCCAAAGACCCCAATCCTCTTCCAGAGTTCCTCCTGCTCCTCCGAGCCACTCCATCACTCTCCACACTCTGCTGCCATAAGCACATGCAGAGCTCTGAGAATCACACCAGGGCTCAATTCAGCCAAAAAACAAGCCGGTGAAAAACCACGATTTTACCAATTTTTCAGCTGGATCAGCTTCCCCACCAAGTTCACTGTGTGCTTAGGTGAGCAGCCGTGCCAGCAGAGAGGGAAGGAGTGCCTCTTTAAGCAGAAATGCTGCCAAACATGTAGCTGTGGCCTAAATAGGCAAGTCAGGGAGAACAGAAAGAAGGGAGGAGAAAAAAAAAAAAAGCAGACAGTACAGCTTGGAACACCCAGCTCTTAACTCTTCCTTCAGCTCTGCATCCACTGGGAGTTTTATTCTTCATTTTAGCTCTTCCAAAATACATTCTGTGAAGCCACAGAACCCCATTCCTAGGGTAGAAATAAAGCATTTAGGCAGCACCCCTTTAAAATGAAAAGCTAAGAAGTCTCACACAGCTGATCCAGGGCTGTAAGTTATGGTTGCTTTTCTGTTATTTGTGGGATTTGTGGGAGCAGGTAGAGAGGTCAGGCAGACAGGCTTCAAGATGGCGAAGAAGAAGGTTTTATTTACAAGAAGTTCTTTTTATACACACTAATAAACAATTGTCTATTGGCCAAAGACAATCCAGCCCCAAAGACCTATTGGTTATGGCTTGTACACCTCTAACACAAAACACAGAGATTAAGAAAGTACAGTTTATCTATATTCTCCATGGGAGAGAAAGGAAAATCCTAAAACACTGCAACTACAGTAATGCACCAGGATTGCTGCCGATGGCTCAACTTGCATTTGTGTGCTGTGGAGTCTGATGGCTGGATCACTCCAGCACTGCATTTCCAACACAAAAGCCTTTTTACAAGCAATTTTTAATTTAAGACGCAGATTCCAAGAACAGCAAAGCCTCAGAGAAGGGACAGAAGAAGGCCTGAGTGACAAGCTGAAGTGCCCCAGCTCCCAAAGCCAGGCGAGAGAGAGGACTGAATGACTTCTGGGGAGCTGAACAGCCACTGCCTATTTTCTGCCTGCTAAATGCCCTTTGTTTTGGGGGCCTGCACACTTTAAATGCACACTCTAGTCCATCCAGAGCAGCAGTTCCTAGAACACAGTAGCCTATTTCTCTCTCTAGATACAGACAGCCATTCTCCAAGCAGCTGAAGAGCTCAAATACAGAAGCAAACTCAGGAATACAGAACAGGGCTATAACCTTGGGTCTTTTTTTTCCCCCCATCTACAGCATATTTCAAACTATCTCTTAAAAACAAAACTATTACTAGGCCCTGCTCCTTGTATCATGAGCATATAGAACATAACCACAGCCCTCAAAAGCCCAAATTAGCTTCCCTCCCACAACTATATCCCAATCTTTCCTCAGCAATATTATCGGAACCTCACTGTCACTCTTCTTCTCTCAGAATTTTTTCTCCCCTCGTATTCCATCAATCCTGATTTAAAAAAAAAAATAAAGCCCAGATTGTGGTAATCTGCTTTTTTATAGCCATCCTCATTCCTGCCTTCACTTCTCTTTACTCAGAAATAACATTTTGCATGCATTCAAGAAAAACTACCCCTGCTGAAGCAACATCAGTCCCCACTGCTGCTCAGCAATCCTGAAACCTGTCAAAAATAAGTTTAAAACTACACTTGACAGACATAACACACCTAGAACCAAACCCAGAAAGCACTCCTGAACCAGAGAAATGTCCCAATTTTGTTTCAATCTTTGACCACACATGCCAGCTGGGGACAGAATTTCATCTGCTCATCATCTTCAATCTAAAACAGGCACGGCCATGTTTGGCTCTGAGAGGACACATGAAGCAAGTCACAGATAATTAACAAAGCATCACAGAATGGTTAAGTATTAAAATAAAGTCAGTAATTAGCAGCCACAGCAGATCTTCAGGTGCTTCTTTCAGGGGCACTTTGGGCAGGAAGGAGTTAAACAGCTCGTCCAAGATGAGCAGTAATCACTCAGGGTTAAAGCTTAGCACTCCAGTTCCGGGCTCCCAGCCTTGGACCTGGACTCTCAGACCTTGACACATCTTTGAATTACACCTGGAAGAACATTTAGATCGAGCAGCTTGACTCTTCTTCTGCTGAGCAATTAAACAAATTTGACTTAATTTGTTCTGAAGTGCAAACTCACTCCACTAAGCAAGTGTGTAGTTTTCAGAGACAGTTTAAACTCACAATTCTTAGTTGCTCCCAACTGCAGTTGCTATTATGCCACATTTTGGAGAACAGCAAAAGAGTAAAACCAACAAAACTGCTGCTGAAAATCTTTGTAATCCTTTTCTCTAATCATTCCCATAAAGGAAACCTCCACTAAGAAAACACTGGAGTATTTCTGGACAATTAATTCTGACTTGCAGTGGAACTGTGATGGCACAAAAGAAAGAAATCCGTGCATCACAGACACTTTTGATAACCTGATGACTGAACTTATCACAAACATGCACTCTGTGCTTTCTGCCCCACAAGTCCTGTCTAACCCTCTCCAGAGAACGTGGAACCAGTTGAACACAGATTGTAGGACTGGGATCCAAAAAGACAAATCTGAACCTGAGAAAGGAGGAAAACTGTTTCAGAAACAGAGGAAGCACAAACCACAGCAACCTTTGCCCTGATACAATGGGCTGCAAAATCACCAAAAAGGCAAACTTCTGCCATCAATTAAAATGAAGGACCTGAATGATAACGAGGCTGACACTGAGATTTCAATTTCCAACTTGATTTCTGTGCTTAACTGTGATCTGACACAGCCAGGCCACATCTTACAAGCAAGGATAAATTCCACACATAGCAAGGGAAGAGAGGCTGTTTCTGCTCCTCACAGTGTCAGCAGGAAAGCTTGGCCACAGGAGTGACCCAGCCAGACCCAGACACAAATTCAGTGCCATCCTTCCCCAGGCTGCAGGGACAATTTCCCCTCCCTCCCCCATCACATCCATCCATCACACAACGTGTGGAAACCAGAAAATTAAAACTGAGTATCAGAGTTCATCTTTCAGCCACTAAAGCCACCAAATATCGACTTTGTAACAACGAGCAGAGCCTAAGCATCTAAAGAATTGTAGGTGATAGGTGTCATGGAATGGCTGGAGGTCCAGTCTGACCTTCAGGGTACTGGAAACTCCATAATAACATTCTTGAGGGGCTTTTTAAAGTTGCTACACCTGTTTCTGTATTCAAAGTCTTCCTCTCCACGGGCCTGCTTTATAGACAGCACTGGAGGGAGACCATGGGGTTGGTATCCCACTGATGAATGCAATTAAATGATGTTTTTTTTGGGTTATCGCTGCTTTAGCTTAGTTCTAGCCAGCCCTGCAATGTAAATATTGCAACACTGAGTTACCAACAGGTAGGAAACAGAAAGTGAAACTCCCATTTTTTCAGGTTTCTTTGTTTTCAGTGAAGTTTCAGCATTCCACACCGAGCTGGTATTTAGAATTTCAGCTCTGCAGCCATTCAAAGAACAGAACCCCCCAGCCTTGTACTCCTGCTCACAAACTGGTGCCGTGCTCACCACAGGCACGAGTGGAGTCCAGACCTGTTCTCCTGCAGATCACAGCACTGAAAGAGTCATTAAAGCTTCAGACAGCAAGAATTCCTCCAGCTTTCCCATGGGCCTGCCCCAGAACGCAGATGGAAAGGCAGGGAACAAAAAAGATCCCCAGATCTGGGCCCACTGTCAA
Organism: Pardalotus punctatus; assembly: GCA_013400915.1. Taxonomy (NCBI): domain Eukaryota; kingdom Metazoa; phylum Chordata; class Aves; order Passeriformes; family Pardalotidae; genus Pardalotus; species Pardalotus punctatus. The sequence continues at coordinate 10,583 of VZTX01004840.1, read as the reverse complement.
TTTGTCACTGGATGTTCCAAAAACCAGAAGCTGCTGCTCCAGTTGGTGCAAGACCCACACGAGGCTCCACAGTCATTAAAGTGACCCTTAAAGCCAGAAATATTGCTAATAAATGGAAAAATGCAACCACCCTGATCCATTATTAACCCACCCAACAGGCACAGCCAGACATCACGATGCATCACAAGAAATATGCTTTCAGCAACTTCCAGTATGGATTGTGGGAGCCAAATACATGGAAAGAGGGGAAAATTTCAGCTCAACAAACTAATTACAGCAAAGTACAACATCAAGAATACCCAGGCCCTCTGTCCAGGCTCCAGGCAGCACAGCATTGTGCACTATATTACATTTGGTATCTCAAAAATCATCCTGCCTCAAGTAGAGCTGACAATGAAACAAAATTTCTCTTCACTCTTTGGGAACAAGATCAGAAAGCTACATTGTCCAAAAAACAAAAAATGGACATTCTTACAATGTTTTGGAAACCCGGCTGAAACTGAAGCCACTTAACTCCCTCCAAGGCTTCCCTGAACTCCACCCAGGACTCCAGCAGAGCCCGGCCTGCCCAGGAACCTTTCGTAACACCCAGGGCAACACTTCAAACAGCCCAGGCTGTCCTTCCTTCCTATTCCTTCACTTCTGCATTTCCAGAGCCCTGTAAAGGCCACTTTTCTATACAGATATACGAGTTTATTACTGTTACATCCGTATCAATGTGTTTATTTTAATGAAGAATTATTTGCAAGCGCCACAACTTCACCACAGCTTCTTCAGCACTTGTACTTAATTAAGGATTTAGTTTCGTATGTAAATAAAAGCAGGGTTACAGAATTTAAAATCTGTCACAGAAAAATTGTACCACATTTAACAGCACTTTTAAGTTCCAGCTTTAAAACCTATTTCCTGAAGAGTTTAAAATTAAACTTGAAATCGTTGCAGCTTTCTCATTTCCAAAAAACATCTTTCAACTTGCAAATGACAACAGCCTTTGACAGTGCATCGTTTGCAACATGCTGCAGCTAATAAATAAAAACAACCCAGTCATGTTTATACTGATCTTTTCTTTTGGCCTTTGGAAGCTAATTTGTACCACATGTCAAGCGGGGAAATAATGGAAACTGTAGTTACTGCTTTTCTAAATATAACATTAATCTCACTTGTAAGGCAGAGCATTCAAGATATGCAAAAAAAAGAAAAAAACCCAGGAATTACATAAGTGACAAGGCCAACTGCTTGCAAAAGAAAACTTTTAACTCGTGATCTTACAGGCTGCTTTGTGCAAACAGGACTTTACAGCCAAAGAAATTCAGAAGTTCAGGGGGACTTTTCCTCAAGAAAGATCCCAGGAAAAATTCTGCTCTCCAGGACAGAGAAAAGCACATTCCTCCAACGATCCCAAATCCAAGGAAAAAAAAAAAAGACAGTACAGTTTTTGCAGTGACAATCAGAGGCAGCCATCTTAGTGTAAGATGACACTTGTCACTGCCAGCTTGGAAAAGTTTGAGACAATTTCCAGTCTCGTTTCAAACCCAAACCTGCTCTTTACATAATAAGTAGGCATGCACGAATATTCAGATTTCTTCCTCCTCTTGTTAATAGGAGCTGGAAAGGTTAGGACAACTACTTTATCTAGTGCTTAGATCTTCAAAGAGTACAAATATTAATTAATTCTCACAACAAGTCCTTGTGGAATGCATATATCACATTTGCAGATTAGGAAAAAACACAAAAGCAGAGCGGTAGAAAAATCTTAATCTTACAAAACAATTCCAGCAAAAATAGTTAGGAAGCCTGAACTTTTATTACAAGAGTGCTGAATGGTACTCTCAAACCACAATTGAAACCTGAGTCTGGGTATGGAGTGCATGTGAAATGTCCATTTTCTTTGCTCAACTCGCACTCAGCAGCACTGGGATATTTCACTGATTTCATCCACATCTCCCCACCTAAGGAACGGTTAAAAAGTCAGAAAACAGTAAAAAATATCGCTCTTACCTTCTGCTACATCATCATCTACAGCGCCTTTCACCTGAGAAAAACACCACTGAATGTCATTTCCTCCTCCAGCTCCTAAAAAAACGAAAACAAGTCAATAAAAACGAGCCCCCCCAGAGCAGCAGCGGAGCACACAATGGTTCCAGATTGCACATTTCAGAGCCTGTGCACGCCCACTTCCTCAGCAGTGCTGAGGCACAATCACACACCACCCTCCCCACCTTTTTCCTTTGGATATTGTTTTTGTCAGCCTTCAATGCAGCGTTTCTCAAAAACAGGGCAGCACAAGCAGGGGAAAAGCTCCTCTCGCCCAAAGCTCGCTGGACTAAGCACCATTAACTGCGAATTTAAAATTCAAATGCACGAAAGGCCGTGTTTCACACGAAGCTTTTTCCAACTTGAGCAGTCAGAACCCTCTAAACACACACACACGCAAACAACTTCAACATAAACTACCAAAACTGAACATTTTTAGAAAATTTCAGATCTCCCATCCAGTACAAAGCAAGCACACGATTCATTTCCTCTTTTCACAAACCCACTGCGCCGACCCTACGCGCTCAAGGCTAAAGAAAAAGAATTTTACCACAATTTTAGAGTCTCTTCGCAGAAGTAACGAAAGCAATTATCAGCCTGAAAAAAAAAAAAAGCAGCAAATCCGAGCAGAAAAGCAAACAAGCAATCGGAGGGGAACAAGTTCTACTACCATAGAAAACGGATCGGAGAGAAAACTTCAGGAACATTACTGCCTCGGCGGAAGGCAGTGATTCATTTGAACCCTGCCACCAAAACACACACCAAAAATCACCACCCATTTCTTTTGCATTGCATTCTGAGCAAATCACTGCAGGGCTGAGGACATACAGGAAGAGACAGAAATGGGCTTGCCTCGGTTGGTTGGTTTTTTTTCCTCTCTTTTTTTTTTTTTTTCTCCCCCCTCCAGAAAGCCACTGTCAAAATGGAACTTTTCCTCCACACAACTCAAACCGGCTGAGCAACAGATGGCATTTACACATTAATCCTGAGCTCTGGTAGGGCTTTGGGGATAACAAAGAATACAGGAGAGACTCTTCCCAAGTTAAGGGGGAAAAAAAAACAACTCAAGAAGAAGGAAATAAGAAGGCTGAGAAAAGTCTTTCCAGAAAAGACGAAGCACCTCAGAAGGAGTAGTGCTGGAATAGAGAACAGTTTGCATTTTTTGCTTGCTTTAAATTCTTTTCTGATGGATTACAGACAAGCTGCAGAACCTGAGAAGGTGAAGGCAAGCAATAGCACCCATTTATGCAGGAGACAGCAAAACGGCTTTTTTCCCCCCCCTTCTCTCTACCATTCCCCAAAAATCCTACAACCCATTTTCTTTCCTCTCTCCAACCTCTTCATTCGTCGTTCAGCAGCTGGCACCATGGAAGCACTTAAAGGAGACAGCTTGGAGGAAATCACTGCTCCTGCTACTTCGAGCTAAAATCCTCTTTTCCATACAGGTCACTCGAACCAAGTTGGCACTTTTTGCCCCCCACGACTCAAACGGCGAGAGGAGGGAGGAGCATGTGCATATGGTGTAGGGGGGAAAGGCAAAGCACAAGCCTCACAAAGCCTCCCCTGCTTTGCTCCTCCACATGCAAAGCACTGAAAAGACAATTCATGTGCAGAGGAGGGGGATGAATAAATTTCCAAATGAAGAAATCGCACGGAAAAGTAAGAGGGAAGAGATCCCTTCTGCACGCACACTTCCAGCCTACCAACGGCACTTCGGGATGCAAAATGGGGAGCAAGCAGTGGAAGGAATGGGAAAGAAAACACAGCGAGACCTGCGCTGTTTAATTACACCCTGTGCCAAATTTTACTGGCATTTGCAGATGCTCAGAAGCTGCTCCCTACAGAAGGGTGCGACTGCACTCTGGACACCGCCTGCACCTGGAACCTCTCGGGGCACGGCAGCGCTTCGGGGAAATAACCACAAACACCGACCCCAAAGCCTCCAGGGGGAAACTCTTCACCAGAGCGTGTAGTGACAGGACAAGGGGGAACGGGCTCGAACTGAGAGAGAGTAGGTTGAGACGCGATATTGGGAAGGAATCCTTCCCCGCCAGGGTGGGGAGGCCCTGGCACAGGGTGCCCAGAAAAGCTGTGGCTGCCCCATCCCTGGAAGTGTCCAAGGCCAGGCTGGACGGGGTTGGAGCAAGCTGGGATAGTGGAAGGTGTCCCTGCCCATGGCAGGGGGTGGAACTGGATGATCCTTAAGGTCGCTTCCCACCCAAGCCCTTCCATGATCCTACGAAAAAGCAGCAGACCCACCCTGCCCGCAAGCTCCTCAACTCCAAAACACACCACTTCCCCCTCCACCTTGCTTCTTCCATGCTTTTTTTTTTTCCCCCCCCGAAAAGGGAGGGAAGGAGGGGTGGGTGGGAGCAAAGCACGAATTCCCACAAGGGAGGATTAAAAAA
>VZTX01004835.1:45731-99421 GCA_013400915.1 Pardalotus punctatus | reverse complement strand
TTTTTTTTTTTTTTTTTTTAATTATTTATTTATTTTGTATTATTTCTCGTAAATGCTTCGTTATTACAGAGGAGGGCAGCAGAGAGAGGCAGTAAGGACATCCTTAAATAATTTTCATTTCTCCAAATCTGCCTTTTCCTCTTCTCTCTAAGTCCAGAGGAGAGATCCTTGGGGGGTGGGAGGCACATCTGCACTGCAAATAAAAATAATAATTACAACCACCAACCAACCAACAACAAAAAAAGTAACAGCTAAGAAAAAACACTTGAAATCAAGGACTTTGGGAATCAGAGATCACAGAAATTGCACTATTTATAAGGAGAGGAAAAAAAAAAGAGAGGCAAGAAATCCAGCGACCATGGGCCAGCCTGGCTTCCTAGCGTGTACTTTGTGTTCTCTCTCCTTTTTCCCAAGGTAATTGCAGTCTGCCGAGAGGGAGTTAAATGGGATTAAAAGATCTGTGTAAGCAAAAGGACCCAGAAGAGAAGGAGGAAGGAGTGAGCCGTCTGGGCCAGGGGTGTCTGTGACACAGCTGAGCCCCTTAGCGAGGCAGAGAGCCGAGCTGCTGGGGAGGATGTACCCACAAACCGGCCTGTCCCCCGATTTCTGATGGATTGCCGCAAAAATTGCCCGAAAGAGACAATGCACTAAACGTGATGGAGCCGGAATCAGAGCCGGTCTCCAGACTCAGAGCTACAGCGGCAGGCAGGGGGTGAGTACAAACTCCGCTTCTCCCGGCGCCGGGGAAGGGCATCCCGGGCGGGCTGGGGGTGCCGGGGAGCCGCGGGATCCCGGGAGCTGGGAACGGGGTGGGGGAAGACATTCCTGTGCCAGGGGATGATGTGAAAACTCCTGGTCTGGAGAGGAGAATGGGCTGGGAGCAGGGAGGCCACGCTGCGGAGCGGGAGAGGGGGGAACGGGGCTGGGGTGTGCGGGCAGGGGTGAGAGCGGGGGATCGGCGCCGGGACGGCCAGGAGGAGCCCCCCCCTTCAGCCCCCCAATTCCCAAGCACTGGGAAAAGGGGCTCCCAGCCCCGGGAGCTGCTCGGGAGGTGGGAGCCGGTGTAGCCCCCACGCAGATGCAGGAACGGGCGATCCGCTGCCCCTTGCACCCCTCACCCTGCCCGGGCACGGGGGGGTCCCGGCCCCTCCTGGGAGCAGGGGGCTGCTGCTCCTCCTTGCCCTGTTCCTCGGGGACTCGGGTACCTGGGTCTGGCCGCGGTGCTGCGGGAGCTGGGAGAGCCCGGAGGGCTGAGGCACGGCGGAGGTGCGCGGTGGCAGCTCTTCATGTGCTCGGCACACACAAAACGCTGCTTCCTATCCATCCGTGTGTGTATGAAAAAATCCCGGCACACACCCTGCCCGTCCCCTTTCTCCCACAGCTGGGACCAGCTTTTACTATTTTCATTGTTAAATGCGTTGTTGTTGTTGTTGTTATTATTTTCCCGGGGGCCCGCAAAGGGTTAATCCCGCTGGCTGCGTTGTCGGATGTACTGATGATTTACCGACACTCCCTTGGAAAGGCTGGGATTCTTCTGCCTGGCAGTTTGAAAAAGTTGTGTACAGGATCCCTCTGCTCGGCTGGGCTGGGAGATGGGGGAAAGAGGGGGAACGGGGCGAGGGGATTTGGGGGCAGCCCCCCTCCACCCCCGGGGTCATCCTGTTCCCGCCCCTTTCCTAGAGCCGGGAGCTGCATGAATGTGCAGTTCCCTTTGGAGGCTCGGTCTGTGTGTGGAGTTACACGCAGAGCCCAGACCCCTTCCCAGGGGCTGCAGCCGCTCTCCTAGACAAGTTTTCTGTGTATTTATGTACTCGCAAGGACCGAATTTCAGTGCTTTAGGGTTGTTGTGATGTGGGGCTTTTGTTTGTTTGGATTTTTTTTTGTGTGTGTGTAGACGTGGCTGTGGCGTGTCTGGAGATGCTGGTAAGTGCAGCATCTCCCAGTTACACCTTTTTAGTGCTGGGCACGGTCTGGGAGAACCGCCTGGGATCGTGCAAGGGTGGCTGGCGTCAGAAAGGGCGAAGTCCAAAGGGGAACAGGCAGATAAAGGTTCCTTTGAAAGAGCACGAGCAGCGTGTCACAGCGAGGGGACGGGCCCCGGTGCTGGGGACACACTTGGCACAGTGCACAGCCACTGACAGAGCACCAGCTGCTCCGCCTGGCAGAGGAACTGACCGTGATCACGCTATAGATGAGCACAGGGAGATCCTGCCCGGTTCCCAGATCCTGCCCGAGGACAAATCGGACCCGTCCGAGGACAGGTTTAGGAAGGAGGGATGCAGGAGAAGGCATCGTGGCTTCCTGCCTGCCGGAGATCTGTGCCCCGTTCTGCCTCAGGGTGTCCCAGGCCACCGCAGCGCGGGGTCAGAGCCTGGCGGTGCCGTGGGAAACCTGGCTCTGCTCCGTCCTGGTGCCTCGGAACGAGCGCCTTTTGTTCCCGGGTGTCCCCTGGCCTGTCCCTGCCGCGTGCTGCTCCGGTCCCTCCTCAGCAGAGGTCGCCTGCCGCCCTTCGCATCATCTCCCGAAGGGATTTTGGTGCTGGGGATTGATTTGTTTGGCACAGCGCGGTGCATCCCACCCTCCCTGCGGCTCCATGGTCACATTTAGGCCGCTGGTCTTGGAGAGAGCGCCCCGAGCCCGGGGCTGGCGTGTCCTTGGGCTCACCGGGCCACCCTTGGGCTGGGCGAGGGCTGTGCTGCCTGGAGCAGCTTGTGATGGGAATGATCTGGTGCATTCCTGTGTGGCACTGGGGGTCCCTCTTGTACCAGCACTCCTGCAGCATCTTCTGGAGCAGGGCTGGTGGCTGGGGAGCTGCTGGACCTGCTGGACACCTGCAGGTGGGAGTGGGAGGGCCGGCTCACCACGGAAGGAGCAGCAGTTGCAGAGTGTGCTTGAAGACTTGAGCTGCCAAAGCTTGTAAAACCAGAACACAAAGTTTTACAGGCTCTTGAAGCTTAATGTGCCCCTCTTGGTCATTTCTGCTGATGCATTTTTGGTGAGCACAGGCTCCCCAAACCACAGGAGAGGATTTGCTTTCAGCTGCACATTGAGCGCTGGTGCTGCTCCTCTGTGGTTGTGCCACGTGCTGGCCATGGAGGAGTCTTGATGCTCCTGGAGGCCTTGGATGGGTGACAGGCTGCTGTCACAGCCCTGGGGTGGTGGCACAACGCTGCTCTGGATCTGCCTGGCTCATCTGTGTGCTGGAGGAGAGAGCTGCACACATGGCACCACAGCACCGTCAAGGTGTGGGTCAGCCCATGGGAAGGCACAAAAGGGCTGGGAGGGAGGCATGGATCCTGTTTTAAGAGGGAAAGAGGGTTGCTTGCAAGCTGGGCAAGTGGTTTGGGGACAAATTATGGCACTGCTGGACAAATTCAGCAGTAGGATGGCAAATGATGTGTGTGTGGTGAATGATGTGGGGGTAGGGAGGAGGCAATTGCACCTGGAAATGTGTCCCAGGAGGGATAGATGGTGCCACAGCCCAGGTCCAGTGTCCAGGTCTACCCTCTCCTGCTGCTTCACTGTGTCTCTCTGAGCATGTCCTTTATTAAAATAAAGCACCAGCTTCATCCCCTTGTCTGCAATGGGTTGAGGGGTAAAAATCCACTGTGCTTGATATCTCTGTTCATGGAGATTCTGACTGAGGGCTGCCCAGGTTTGTGGTTGAGAGCGTTGAGGAAAATCTCTGCTCGGGGACAGACACAGAGTTGGTGGGTTTGGTTTTTTTTTCCTTTCCCTTTCTTTGCCAATTTGTTGGGGGCATAAGTAGAAATGATGGACGCTTACTGAAGTGCAAATGGAAACAATGGGGAATTCTATACGGCTCTGCCAAAGCCCATTCACAAAATGAAGGAATGCAAAGGCGTTTGTTGGAAGGACAAAAAAGGAGTTAGATGACAGATCACGCTTAGCACTTCTGTTTGTCGAGGGCTCCAGTTACTGGAGAACACAAAGGCCAGGGCCAGCCCTGAGTGTTGTCACTTCACACAGCAGCAAAGTCAATATCCCAGACAGGACTGGGGAGCGAAAAGGAGGCAGGGGAATGGAATTGCCAGGAAAGATCCCTCTCTCAGTGGAGAGCTGCTGGGAGCTGTCTGGGAGGGTGTTGGAGCTGTATCAGTCTGGCATCTCTCCGGTGAGAAAGCAGGTTGTCACCAGCAGGAGCTCAGCTCTGGGACAGCTTTGTGCAGGGAATCCACAGGCTCTGGTTCCGATCAGGAGGACGAGGACCAGCGGTTTGGAGCCCTTCAGCCCCCTGTCTGCAGGGATCAGCCCAAACCCTGCGAGGACAAGGTGGGAGGTGTCTGCAGGAGGTCACCCTGGTTGTGCCAGTGCTTCTGTGCACTGCAGGTGCTGGAGGAGTCCTCAGAGGAGCTGTAGGTGCCAGATGAGCAAATATCAGACCCTGATGGACTCAACTCTCCTGCCATGGGCAGGGACACCTTCCACTAGACCAGGCTGATCCAAGACCCATCCAACCTGGCCTTGAACACTTCCAGGGATGGAGATTTCATTCTCCTTTACTTAATATTGACATTTTCTGGATCACGTGTTTTCTCAGTATTTTAAAATGACCTTAAGAATAGATTTATATGGGCCATATCTGTTTGTCTGCTCAATCCTTTTCCTTCAAAATGTCAATGCTGAATGGGGATTAAAAACAAATAGTATTTCAGTTCTTCCAGTAACTCTGCCCTTACCATGCTGGGGTTTGCAGCAGTGCCTGTGTGCAAAATCTTTGCCCGGAGGTGTAAGTCAATACCTCATTTATACTGCAGGAAAGGTCCAGCAAAGAACTAAGCAGGGTCAATACAGGGGCATCCACATAGTTGTGTGTTTCCATTGCTCTTGCCAGGAATTGAGGGGGAGTGGAGAAATACCATCACTTCCAGAAGCCCCCGAAAGAGAGCAGAAGTCTGCTCCACAGAGGAGGTTACTGGTACAAAATAAGATTTCTACCCCGAAAATCTGGGATGGAATCGATGCACAGTACAATTTAAAGCCTCTGTTTATAGGTTGTGATTTGATTCCTGTTGTCTGTCAAAATTGCTTGGGAGCCTTATAAAATATCACCTCCAGTCGTGTGCAAAGGATCCTAAGCCACACATATATTTTTCTCCTTTTCATGATACACTGTCTGATCTACAGCAAGAAATGCAGATTTGCTTTTCTTGAAAAGCAATTTTCAGCTTCCAGCTGGCTTTGTGGTCTTTAAACAGGAAAAAAATACACCTGAATGGAGAAAAGTGGAGGGGAATTGTTTTTCCATCTTGCAGTAATGTTTGCAATTTCAAAGCCATTTCCCCACTGTAAATGAGGGGAGAAAACAAAATAAAAAATTAAATGGTGCTGTGGGCCCTTGAAACATTTCCTTCAGCTTCAACCCATCATCTAAGTAAACAAGATGTCAAAACCATTTGGACTTCTTCTTTCAAGGCAGGGCAAATTTTTTAATTTAAAAAAGCTGAAATTGTTCCAAACCAATTCCAGAAATAGCAGAGAATTAGCTGATCACGATTATTTTACAGGTTGCCTCAGCTTTGTCAAATTGGCACTTGCTTGAGGATAATTTGTGACCACATCTACCCTGAAGAAAATTGTGTTATTGTTGTCCTTAGTTCAGTGTAGGGCTTTATTCCAGCAATTGTCTGGTCAGAAGGGAATAAGAGGAATGAAGGTCTTTGTGCTTCTCTGTCCCTCTCAGTTGTATTTTACCTTGGACTTTTGACACTGGTCAGCTCCCGTGGACTGATCCACAGCAGTTTGCCAAAAGCAGGGAAGTAAATTTGAGCTGTAGTCTGTAACTTCAGTTTGCTATAAAGTGACTTTGTGTCTGCACTAGAAAATTTCTGGGGTTCATGAGAACTCCCATCATGTGTGCTATGGGGCACTTCTTCACCCAGTGGCTGCAGCAGTAGTTTGTGTTGGAAGGACCTTAAAGTTTGTCTCATTCCACCCCCTGTCATGACAGGGACACCTTCCACCATCCCAGGCTGCTCCAAGCCCTGTCCAACCCAGCCTTGGACACTTCCAGGGATCCAGGGGCAGCCACAGCTTCTCTGGTGTCAGGGCCTCTCCACCCTCACAGGGAAGAATTTCTCCCCAATATTCAATCTAAATCTGCCCTCCTCCAGTTTAAAGCCATTCCTCCTTGTCCTGTCCCTCCATTCCCTTCTCCCAAGTCCCTCTCCATCCCTCCTGGAGCCCCTTTAGGCACTGGAAGGTGCTCTAAGTTCTCTCTGGAGCCTTCTCCAGGCAGAACAGCCCCAGGAACCTCACTGTGGTATTCATAGACCCTGTGAATAAAAGAAACAAACGCCTTTAGTGGTACCTCTTGATAAAGTCTCAGTGGAAATCGCTGCTTGTGGGAAGAAGCTGAGATAAAGGCAAGGTGGGTTTGATAGTCCTATATAAGGAGAAAAATCTTCTTTACTCTTGCTACTCAAGCTGCTTATGCAGCCCTGTCACTGCCGAGCTGTAACGGAAAAAGAGCCTGCATTAAAAATCTTGGGATAATTAACAGCCCCATCACTCACACGGCTGCCATTTGGAAGCTGCTTTTGCTTTTTCCATTAAGTTGGTAAATTTTGCCAAAGTGTTTTTCTTCAGTGTTTTGGCACCCGGCCCCGCTCTCAACTCGTACGGTGTTGGCTGTGTGAGGGGTCCAGGAGCAGGGCTGGGGCCAGCTGGATCCCACGCTGTGCATTCGTCTCCTTTACGGCCCGTCAGTGTCACTGGAATGAAACTACGTGCTGGATTTTCCCCTAAGACTTGTTCTCCTCATCACGTCAATCAACAGGGAGCTTGGTTTGTGAAGGTACCCCTTAAAAAATCAAAAGTGGGCTTCAGTTTGGTGTGGTGCGAGCAGCAGTGGTTGGACCAATCTGATCCTCACCAGAGCACAGGTTTTTAATCCTGGGAATACTGCTGGTGACCCCTTCCCTGTCTTCCCGTGCTCTCATCAGGCATTCCAGTCCAGTTGATGATTCTCAGTCAGGTCTTTGCTCCATGCACTCATGGAATCGTGCCCACACCTTAAAACTCTGTTGGAGACGAGCGCAGAAATTCAGGCTGTCTTGCGAAGTGGATTTTAGCCTCTCTCTGGCCAAAAAAAATGCTGCACAGGTGGCCATGAAAAAATCATCCTATTCTGCTTCACTTCCTCCATCCCCTGAAGGAACAGGACTGGCAGCTCTCCTTGCACTCAGCAGTGGCTTCAGCCTGGCAGTTGTGTCCCAAGGGTTGAAGTGGTCAGAAAACAACCGAGTCTCCTCAGCTGGAGATCTCTGGAGCATGGTGAGGGTTTCCTGGTTAGAATATGGCTGGCTGTAGGATATGGCAAAAGAACATCAGGATTGGGCTGTTCCAAGCTGTTCTTTCACAAACTGAAGCAGTCCCAGAGATCTTGTGTGGAAGTGTGCAGCCCGATGTGTCAGGGTGATGGAAACAGCAAAGGAGGACTGGGATTGCTTCAGCTCATTTGTTTCCCAGTATTTTATCCCTCCAAACCTTAAAATATTAGTGGCTGGATTCCTGAATGGATTTTTACATTCAAGGCCAGGTTTCCCCACTGATGTAAATCACTGTGATTTCCTTTTAGCTGTGGGAAAAGGTTTCCTGCACCAGGTGAGGATTGGCCTAGGGTAATACATTGTCTCAGAGGATGCTTTCTTGGGCTAAAGCTGAGGCTTTGTGGCAGGAGAAGAGTGGTCTCTAATCCCATTTGATATATGATTTGTGTGTCAGATGTGGAGAGAGGAGCAAGCTGCCCTTTGGCTCGGCTTTGCACAGCCCTGTGCTTGCCCTGGCTGGGCTGAAGTGACGAACAACCTGTGCATGTCCCACGCTGCTGTCTCCTGGCCGAGCACTTTCTGTAGTTTACACTTCTGTCTGTTCCTCCAGCAGCCTGTGCTGATGAAGCTGTTAAATATCCCCTCTAGAAGATGAGGGAATTTAATCTTCAAACTTTCCACTGACAGTTTTAAGTGAGCCTAACCAAGGAGTTTCCTATGTTCATTAGCTGGCTACAAATCAAGGAAGCTTGTGGGGGAAAGGGGGGTGCTTTAGTTACCTTTCTGGTGAAAGTTTTTTCCCTGATCTGCTGTTTTCAATGGCACTTGAAGGTTTAAAGCTGGGCTAACAGATTTGTCCAATTCCCTCTGAGGCGTGACAGGGTCTGTGGGAGCACAGTGTTGGAAGTCTGGGGGTCTCCCACTTTCTAAACTTTCCTGCCATACCAGGCTCGTGAGAACATCCTCAGTGGCTCAGCAAAGGGTGCCCCCATCTTTGCATCTGGGTGTAAAAAGAGGAATAGATCCATGTAGGATTTTGCATTTTTAGGATGTTGTTAAGCACACAAAGCATTATGACTCGAGGTTTGTTTGCTGAGGTGACAGGGCACTGTGTGCCAGCCCATTTCCTGCCCATGTCCCCACAGCCCTGCACGTGCTCTCCTGGCAGGGCTTTGGGACCCCAGCTTTGAATGATTTCTCCATCCTCCTGCGTTTCTGGTGGTCTGTCCTAGGTGGGGTGAGTGCCAGGGAGCAGAAGCACTGAAGGCTCTGGTGACCCAGCAGTGCTGACCCTGCCCCTCAAAACACTGGGCTGTCCTTGTTTAAGGCTCCTAATGCCATTAGGAAATCTTTCCACTAAGTTCAGTGGGCTTTACATGGCCTTAAAGCAGAAAAACAAGGTCTCAGTCTGAGTCCACTTGGAGTCCTGGTGACGCTGTCACTGCCTTTGCTAAACCTTGGGATCAAGGAGACCTGTAACAAGGGGAATCGGTTTTGCTATTAATGTTGTAGAAATTAATTATTCTTTTCTTCTCTCACAATTTTAGGGGATTCTGCTTTCTCTGGACTATATTGTGTTTTACCTGGTTCCTGGGATTCACACAGGGAAACTCTGAAGGTAAATTACACTTTTTTAGTTTTCCTCTCCTCTGCCAACAAAAGTAAAAGCCAAGTGCTTTGGTACCAGTGTAGGGTTATAACTTAAAATTTAATGTCTGAGCCCAGTTTGGGATTAGATGCATTTATGGTCGCAGTATTGCAGTATATGATATAGATGATGCAGTTAACAGCTGGCAAAAGAACCCGGTTTTGTACAGGTGATTATGTGCTCCACAGGATTTTCAGAGTCCATCTGTCTGGTGAAACTGGTGGGAATGAAGCACTTTGTGTCTAAAATGTCACTGGCATCTACCTGCACTTGTCAGGACTTAACTGCTTTTAGAAAGTGTCCCTCAGGATGGGGACTTTATGGAATAAAATATCTCTGGCAGACAGATTTTTTCCTTGACTTTGGTGCACTCCAGGCATGCCCCTGACAGCACAGGGGGTGTTATGCATACAGAAATTATGTGAATTCTGCAAGTAAAAGCAAATTTAAGGGAGGAAAACCCCACAGGGTTGGTTGGTAATAGAATGGCTACATTTGGTTCAGTCCCTCTGCTGTAAGGGAATATTCTATAGAGGACTGACCTTCTCCCTGTCCTTACACCCCTTCTCCAGGCATCACCTCCCTGGTGCTTCCAGGGACAGGACTAGGCTGGGGTACAATAATCAATGACCCCACAAGAGGAGATGAAAGCTTCAAAGTCAACAAAAACAAACAAAAAAAATTAATTCATCTTTTACAGTTGATAGCAGTGATGAGCATCCTGCAATATCTGTTTGTAAAGGAGTCTCTTTAAATAGCAACACCTCTCCCACATGGACACTTTACACCGGTGTTTGCTGGAACTGAACAGCTTCCCCTGCCATCAGCAGACAACACTAAGTGGACTAGCAGGCTCCAGGGCTCTCCTCTCAGTCTCCAAAACATGAAGGAAAAATAGAAATTTGGTCAATGCTCAGCTGTCAGCCAGCCCGTGGAGCACTTTTTACATGGGGGGAATAGATCCCTGCCATCAGCAATTTTGAAAAATGTAATATTTTCCAAATTCTGCCTCCATGCAAAGGAGGTGAACATCTGGCTGAATTACTTAGTCAAGCAGTTTTCAGAGCAAGTTTATGTCAGCTCGTAAAGAGGCAGAACAAATACTGTGTCTTGGCATCTCTCTTTTCAAGTAGATTATAATGTGCTGTTTAGATTCACCTCTATCCCTCATTCTACTCCTATGATAATTATGGGATTGTGCTGTGTCTTTTGTTACCATCAGTCTAAAGTAAACTCTTTAATTTCCCTCTCATTTTGTTTACCTTGGTGTAGTCAATAACTCCCCTCTGAAATACCTTCTCTGTGACAAAAGGACTTTTTAAAACTTGCCTGGTTTCTACACAATGAGAGAGAGAGAGGATTCCCTTCTGGGTACCAGAAAATAAAAACTTCCAAGGAAGTAAAGGCTGTAAGGAAACATTGGTGACTTGAGGTTGTGTTATCACCCAAGATTTTCAAACATCAAACATAGAAGCAGTAAGAGCTTTTTCATAGGTCAGTGTGAGGGTGAAATTAAGCCAATGGTGGGGGCTTTTGAAAGCACTGTAGCTGTGAGTGTAAGGCTTAGGAATCTTTCTGTACGCTGGAAAATCAGGGAACACAGAGGATGATCTTTCCATAAGTGTTAAAATTCCAAAATATTGTGAGGTGAGTTCATTGCTGTGCACTGACTAAGGGTCTGGGCAGCAACTTTTTATTCAACCCAGTTTTAGCTGTGGGCATCACATATTGGCTGTTGGAATCTGGGAAGCTGCAAGTTATTTCTCTCCTGCCTTTTGGCTTCTTTTCCTTATACAGCTTTTTGTGTGGGGAAAGGGGGAGGGAAAAAAGAGATGGGAAGGAGAACAATAAAATATTTTATCCCCTCTTTCAGAGATGATCATGTGGTTGTTCAGGAATCTCTGTGCATCTCACTTCATGCACAGAGTCTGACAGAAGAGCTTTTCCCAGTTGCTCAAATGTTGTTACAGGAATGTTGTTACTAGCTTTGAGGCACCTGGGACCAGGCAGCTCTAAGTGAATGTTCTTTTTAAATAATGTGTTTTGATGGAAAAATCCGCAGAGGAAAAAATTTGAAGGGGAAAAAATGCTCTGCTAAACTTGGAGCTGCTACAGGAAGTCAGAATTACCTTGCATTTTATGTTAGTTGATGACATCCCATATCCTGGGAGATGCGCCCCACCAGCCCGGGATGGTGGGATGGGATGGAGAGAGGATGGGATGGAGAGGGGATGGGATGGAGAGGAGATGGGCTGGGTGCACAGGAGTCCTGAGCTCTGTGCCTGGACCTGCTGCTGGAAAGTCCACATACGTGTCCTGCATGAGGGCTCTTTAATCGGATTTTGCGTAGGCATCCAGAGCTTGGCTCCACCTTAGCGGGTTTTGAGGGAGAGGAGTGTTTGGGTTGTGCTTTTTTTCCTTAAGCACTCCTGGATGCAGTTGCTAACGAGGCACTTGGATTGGGATTGCAAACAGCAGCAGCATCCTCTGAGCAGGGAAACATCCTGAGGTCTTTGCAGAGCAGCTACCAAATAAATAACTCCTGGAGTGTGCAGCATCTCTAGCAGAGACAGCCCCTGTCTGTCTCTGAGAGAGAAAACCTAAAAATACACGTAGAAATTGGAAGCTGGAGTCTAGCTCCTCATTTAAGTGGCAAATTTATTTCCTTAGGGATAAATCCTGATGCCTTTGAAGTCCGTGGCAAGGGTCCCACTTGACTTCACTAAAGCCAGGCTTTGGCCTTTGCTGTTTCACGGGCTCTGGAAATTGTCCAGGATGAAGACACTGCCGTGATTCCTCTGTTCAGTGCAGAGAGGGGAATGTTATGCTGAGAGACAGCCCCATTGGACAATATG
The DNA here is from genome assembly GCA_013400915.1 of Pardalotus punctatus. Taxonomy (NCBI): domain Eukaryota; kingdom Metazoa; phylum Chordata; class Aves; order Passeriformes; family Pardalotidae; genus Pardalotus; species Pardalotus punctatus. The sequence continues at coordinate 87,626 of VZTX01004835.1, read as the reverse complement.
GAATAAAAACAGTGGGAGCAAGGATTTCAGAGCATGGGAGAAGTACTGTCGTTAACACTTGCACAGGCTGTGCAGTAAATTACCCCTCTGCACAGAGCAGGAACATTTCCATCCTTTTCTATATCTGACGCACCTTCTCCAGGGTAGTGTCTGCTAGAAAATGAGTCAAACTGCCTTAAAAAAGGGAGGTGGGAATAAAGCTAAACGCAGACAAAGTAAATATTGATTGACTCGTTCTTACGTACAAAAATGGCCGAAATTTTTGCCAAAGTCAAGGAACAGAGGTTTTCTCATCATTCTCCTCCCTTCCTGGCCAGCAACATTACAGGTCTCAGACTGCTTGAGTCTACAACCCTTCTGGCCAGCACCAAGGCTCTCTCTAAGTGCCAGTTCTCCAAATATTGTGTCCTGTGCTGAACATTTAATAGTTAAGGGTGAAAGTGGCCAAATACCAAGGCCTCTTTAGAAAGGGAGGTAGTTTTTTCTTTGGACAACCTTTTATTTACTTTTCCTTTTAAACTAGGAAAGCTGCAATCCCATGGTGTTAGCCATGATTGGCACCACCACATTTCTGAGTGTTAAATTTTTGCCTTGTGATATCTCCCTCTGGATTATACAGCCCAGACTGGCTTCCCCAAAGAGCACGGAAGTGGGAGAGTTGGCGGGTCAAGGAGGGATGGGGATTGCATTTGGGGAGGAAGTGCAGTTATTCTCACTGTCAACAGTGGTAGTGTCATGGAATCATGATCACCTTCATTGGATTATTTGGGGTGGAAAACCCTTACAACCATCAAGCCCAGCTGTTAGCCCAGCACTGCCAGGCCCACCCCAAAACACGTCCCCAGTGCAACATCTAATGGTTTTTGAGCACTTCCACTGGTGGTGACTCCACCACTTCCCTGGGGAGATGGTTCCAATGCTTTACAAGCCTTTTGGTGAAGAAACCTTTCCTACTCTCAGTCCAACACTCCCTTCCCCTCACCGCCAGCACAACTTGATGTCGTTTCCTCTCATCCTGTTTCTTGTTACCTGGGAGCAGAACCTGACTCCCACCTGGCTACACCCTCCTGCCAGGGAGTTGCAGAGTGAGAATTTCTCCCCTGAGCCTCCTTTTCTCCAGGCTGAGCTCCTTCAGCTGCTCAGCATAGGATCTTTTTCAGGTCCGGGCACATTTACCTTTGCAGCTTTGCTCACGTAGACCTCAGCACCTTCTCCAGTTAAGTAATTCAGCTGAGGCTGCTGCCAGCTGGCCCCAGTTTGTGTTGCTGTTGCCTGCTAATCTGAGCTGTGAGCGGCTCCTGATAGACCTTGGGGGAAGAAAGCAGGAGATTCTGCTTATCTGTTCATTGCAGACTCCTCCTGAAGTCAGTGGAGAAAGGTCCTCTGGACATCAATCCCTCTACTCCTGTCTTGAGCAAGGCACCTGCTCCCAGGTGACACTGCAGGAGGCAAGCCTTGCTGCTCAGTGGCAGCCATAACCAATTCCTGAGCTCTTCACAAACCAAGTCTATTAAAATAATTTAATCTGTAAGATGATCTGCTGGGGAAAAAAGCGCTGCTGTTGAGAACCTTGAGCAGTTCACTGAAATGTAGGTGCAATTTTTTCATGCTGGGAGGCACCTTTGTTTCCCTAAACTCTCCAAAGATCAAAAACTGCTCCTTTCTAACTTGGAGAGAGACAGACACAAGGCTTTTGCTCCCTTTGGAAGTTCTGTTACTTGCCCTCTGGGGATACAAAATTTTGCAATGCCAGCTCAATGTGTTGTTCAAATTCCTTTCCAGCTATGTGGTCAGTACTCAGAATTAAATCCCAGGAAGTGGACTAGTGGTGCGCAGTGGGAAATTTCCTTGTAGTGAGGTCAGCTCCCTCCAGAACATCTGAGCTGGTCCCTGGTGGATCAGGAGAACTCAGCAGATGCACCACAGAGCTAATGCATTTTGGCAATTACTGGTAATCATGTTGAGTATGCACTTGCTCCTTGCACAATGTGCAGAAGAGCTGTGAGTTCTCCATGCTGGTTATTTGAATATTTTTGTGAGAGGGTGAGATTATGTATGTGAGTTGGGATTTCTTGCATCCTGTTGCCTTTATGCAGGGATTGGTTTGACCCCCCTCCACACCCATGCAGCCCTTGGGTTGCCCAGCCCCTCACATAATCTTTGTTCTTCCCTTTCAGATGTGGATGTTCTTCAAAGACTGGGCCTGTCAGGGAAAAGGCCATCGAGCGGATGGTCCTCCTCACGTACAGTTCCTCAAGGAGTCATTCCTTTCAAATCAGGGGTCATCTTCACTCAGCGAGCGCGCGTGGAAGCGCCGCTCAGCACCCTCCTCCCCGCGGGCTCCAGCTCTGACCTGCTCCTGGTGCTGAGCCTCTGCTCCCACCGCATCAACAACGCTTTTCTCTTTGCTGTCAAGAGCAAAAAGAAAAAACTGCAGCTGGGGGTCCAGTTTGTGCCTGGGAAGATCATCGTGTACGTGGGCCACAAGCGCTCTGTATATTTTGATTACAATGTCCACGATGGCCAGTGGCACAATATGGCCATCAACATTCGTGGCCAGACAGTCACTTTATTTACTTCTTGTGGGAAGCGCAGAGTACATGCGGATTTGCATTTTAAAAAGGACGAGGCGTTGGATCCACACGGATCTTTCCTCTTTGGGAAGATAAGCCAGCACTCCGTGCAGTTTGAAGGAGCCATCTGCCAGTTTGATATTTATCCTTCCGCCAAGGCAGCTCATCATTACTGTAAATACCTGAAAAAACAGTGCAGGCAAGCAGACACCTACCGGCCAAACCTGCCCCCCCTCCTCCCCCTCCTGCCCAAGGATCCCCGTGCCTCCCCCCGCACCCCACACAGGCAGGGACCCCCCCTGCCCGGTCCNCTCCCCCAGTACCCCACAGCGGACGGAGCCCTCGCTGCAGGGTCTGAGAAACCTGACCACTGCTGCCCCATCCTTGGAGTTTGGCAGGGTCACTGCACCCCTCAAGACGAGGGGTGTGGGTGCAACAACCCTCACCTTGCTGTCAACCCCGCCGTCACTGCCGAGACTGACAACCAAAGCCACCAAGGTCACGGTGGCCCCGCTGGTTCCGTCGAGTACCGAATCCCAGGTACCCCCCCGGCCGCTCCCTCGGGGCACGGGGACGACCCCCAGGGTGTCTCGGCCCACTCCCAGCACACGCAGAGAAAAAGCTCCCCTTCCCACCACCAGAAGGGCCCCACTAACGAGCCAGAGCCTGGTCGTGACCAGCAGGAAGGAGTCCAAGCAAGAGACCAAAAAGAAGATCAACCAAAAACCAAGCATTGAGCCCCCCGAAGCCACCAGTACTGTAAAGCCCGTGAGGAGGGTGACTGATAACACAACGAGCAATGTCCACCTGGTCACCCTAAAGCCAACCCCGCAGAACCCGAGCCGTGGGCCTGCCCCAAAGCAGCACACGCCGTCCCCCGCCAGGAGAGTGGATCACAGTATCGTCCCACTGGTGTACACCAAGCCACCCCTGGGGGCTGCCCAGCCCGGCTTCAGAACCAGGGCACAGCCCTTCAACCTCACCACCCCGGCTGCCACGGATGGCTATCAAATCTTTGACCCCCTGGGACCCACTCCATTTCCATTTTTGCTGGGATATCCAGGAGTGAAAGGAGAGAGAGGACCTCAGGTATGTTCAGGCTCTTCGTGTTGGCTGTTCCCAGTCGCAGCTTGGCTCAAGGGCTGGCAGACCACAACCTCCAAGGGTTTCTGTGAAGTTTATCCAAGTGTGGCAGCCAAGCACCACTGCATTCCTGATCATCAGAGTTTTAGCATAAATCTCAGTGTGAGCCTGAGCGTTCAGTGAGGGTGGGTGCCCCTTAAACATTTGTGGTTAAAGTTGCTGCTTAATGTTAGACTTTTAAAAAGAAAAGGGGAAAAAAAGAGAAATCCCTCTCTCTTTTCCTTCAAATTGCTGGCTAAAAGTTTAATGGCCAGGTTGGGGCTATCTTCCACACTCTTGGTTTATCTCTCTGTCTCGTTGTTTTCTGTAGAAAACCCAGATGCCTTAAAAACATACCTCAAATTAACTATTTCTTGACTATAACTATAACTGTTTTCTTGACTTTAACTATTTCTTGGTTATTAATTTCTTTTGTATCTGATATTCACAAATCCACAAAAGTGCCCTGTTTCAGCAACTGCAAGTACAGAGATGGCTTCAGGATTTTTTTTTTTTACAAACTCTCCTCTGTTTTTACGGTATAAGTTTTGCTTGGGTGTTTTATTTTTTTATTTCTCATAGCCTGCACTTAAAACATGCAAAAAGTTTCCTTTATAAATTTAACTACTGCATTCCACATAAAATAACTGCTTTTCAGGTTGTATACCTTGGCTATTGTAAAAGTATACACACGTTTTGTAATGCTAAAAGCACTCAGGCCCCACTAATTATCTGCTGGCTGCTCTTTTTTTTTTTTTTTTTTTTTAAATTCGAGAATGCAAACATGATCTTAAAACTGGCCTACTTTTAGGGGGATTTGGTGTTCCAACCCAAACTGTCAATAGGAGAGAGGGGTTGTACATGTAAAATCAGTTTCTCCCAGACGGAGCCTTCGTTGCCAAGATCCAGCCTAGAGTGAATTTTTACAGCTGACTTCTTAAAATAGTGAAAGAAGGGTTTACAATGGAAATACTGAGGCTGGTGTAAGGAGCATGATCACCAGCACTTGTGTGTGCAGAGCTGCTCCTTGGTGCAAGCAATACCTAAAGTGGAATGGTTGGGTCTCCCCAAGTCCTTAATGGGAGCTTTGCAGTTTGTGCTTCCTCCTGTCTCATCTCAAAGCTGGGGCGCGATTTCTCCCCTCGTACTCTGGGTGTGGGGTCACCCAGGGTGGTGTTTTGTTCGCAGATTCCTGCTCCTGGGAGGGGGGAAGGTGCTGCCTGGGCAGGGGGATGAGCATGGGCTACAGGCATCCATCCCTGATGGAGTCTGGGTGGTTGGGGAAGTTTTGCTAAATCCCTGAGTAGACAGAACGAGCTCCAGCAATCTGGTCTTTGGGCAGGCTCCTGTGTTTTGTGGAGAGTTGTTTCAGGCATATTTCCAGGAGGAGAAATTCAGCAGTTGTGAATTTCCCTCAAAACATCACTTAGCTGTAAGGGGTGAATCTGGGTGGCTGCTCCAAGCCCACCAAAATCCTGACCTCTGCCACCTTCTTGCCCTTCAATTGTCGTGAGAGTGACCAAGCTCTAAGCCCCTGCAATGTAAAGAGCTTATTATTGAACTGGAGTGGAAAATCTCTCTCAGGCTTGTGAATCATAGCAAAGAAATGGGTTCAGGCTGTGGAGGGCTGAGGGAAGAGATGGCAGGATTTTTCCATCCTGTCTGAGAACAACTGGAGTCCTGAACTGAGGGAAAGGAGAACTTTCTGAGGCTCTGTCTGGCCTTATCCTCTGTGCCTGCTGGAAACAAAATCAGGGCTTGGGGAGTGAAAGGTTATGGCTTGGCCGGAGCTGTCTGCCGCACGGTGCTCGATAGCTTCTGTGACTCACTCAGACTCTGCACCACGCTTCCTTGGGTGTCTCTGACGTGGGAAGGGAAAAAGGAGAAAAGGCCGGAATGGGGATAACATGTTGAGAAATTAATGCGGCACTTCCAGGGCCAGACGAGCATGTTTCGGGACAAGTGCTGATAAATGTTCTCTGCTTGAGTAATTACCTGGCGCCGTCCGCGCACTGCCGGGCAGGCGTTGCTGATGAGGTCAGTGATATCCCAGCCCGGCGCTTGGCCTGGCCAGGGCAGGTTGTGGGCCGGGAATGTCATCTGCTGTCTGGCATGCAGAAGGAAGGATAAGGTGATTAATTAGTTTTCCCAGTTGTTGTTTGATACAAGGTCTCGTCAAGAAGATTGGCACCCTGGGCAGGGAGGTATGTGTGGGGAAGTGCCTTCTGCCTGTTGAGCGAGGGTTGGGGCCACCTTGGCTGTGATTTCTGGGCTGACTGGCAGCCACAGCACCCTTCCACCTGGAGAGAAAGGACCATCCTTCATCCTGATCACCCCAAAGTCAGGATGGGAATGGCAGCCATGGTGCGAGGCAGTGATGACTCAGGCCCTGTGGTCTCTTCAGCTGTGGCTTTGTGAATTCTACTAAAAATAACCAATGGAGTAATCTCAACTGTGCAGAAAGGCCCCATCCAACAATAGAGGGAGTAGTTCAATGGTTGGAGGAGCGTGAGCAAAGGACTGAAAGGATTTATTTACTTAGGAATAAAATTCAGCACCATCCATGTATTAATCTGTCCTGAAGGACCACCAGGATGCTGTGCAAAAGGAAATGGAGACACTGCAGCCCACATGCAACTCATGGTAGAGCATTAATGCTTCAGGAATGTTGGGTTTGCTGAGCAGCTAGAGGAGGGAGGGCAAATATGTTCTTAAAAAAGAAAAACTTCTTGGGAACCATTAATAACCACAAGCATTTGGGATCTCAGCTCTATGGTTTTTTTGGAGGGGGGAAATAACAAAAGGAACACCCAGACATCGTGCGAAGTCAGTAACGCAGCACTGAGTCAGCAGCTGGCAAAGGTCCCTGTGAATCATCCCCACTGCCCAAGGCACCTCTGCCAGCCTCGCTCCAGAGCTCCAGGCCCTGCAGCATGGCCCCAGCACATGGCTAGAAGTAGCCTGGACACCCCCCAAAAAAGAAAAGTGCATGCTGAAAAATAGTGTTTTGTTGCAAGCGTGTCAAGCCCTTACGCCCTTGCGATGTGACGGGTCTTTCAGCCCTCCAGCAGATGGGGGGTCATTTGTTTGTCTAGACCAGCAGCAGGTTTGGCAGGGAGGTTTTGGGGGGCTCCTGCAGCCTCTCCCCTGCCCAGCAGCACCAGCTGCCAGGTGAAGCTGCTCCAAACCTCTTGCCCTGGCATGGCTGGGGTCTAGCGCAGCGTACCCCGAGTTAGACCTTTGTCCTCCTGCAATCCCATCACTTTTTGGCCCCTACAACACTCTATTGATTCCTGACAAGTCTGGGGGTTATTTTTAGAGCAAGAAAACCAGCCGTGATGCTGAATGTGCCGAGGAGGAGGCTGAGTTTGCTGAGAGGCTGTGCAAGCACTGAGGAACATAAGAAGAACAGGGAGTGTGCTTCAAGGACACCCCGAGTGTCACAGGACAGCAGGGCCAGCAGCCTCCAGTCCCATCCTCATGCCCAGGAGCCCCACATCGGAGGCAGTGGTGGTGCCTGGCAGGCAGATCCCTCTCCCTCCCTCTTTCCCTGTCTCCCTCTCTCCAAGGCACGTGTCCCCAGTCTAGACTGCTCCAGCTGCCATCCCTCCGCACGAGCAGTTTGTCTTGGAGCCCAGCTCCTTCCCTAAAGAAGCGATCCCAGCCAATTCAATCAGTGGGCAGGGAAGAGAGGTGACTGGAAACGCCGATAAAATATATGAAGTGCCTATTTCCAGTCCTCCTCGCACCAGAAAAGGCTATTCAAGCTGCCAGTCCATGATAAATTGAGGAACACACAATGTGTTTGAGTATCTCTTAATGAATGAGTCATATTAATAATAAAAAAGGGAGACTGCACGCTTTGTATAATGCATGGGAAAAGCTTTAGCCTTGCTCACACAGTTGGATCAAATTTTTTTGATAATTTAACCAGAAATATCCCTGAAGGGAAATCTTGCAGGCAAATGACCAAGCATCAGAGAGGTCTATTTGTGTCAAATAAAGTTAATTTTGAGGAGAGATAGTTGAAAGTGTGTTTGAGATAAATGTGCTGCAAAGCAGCTAGGATTTTATGAATAAATACAAGTATTTTTATAAATTTTAAAAATAGAAAATGAATGGTAGAGTAGGTGATTCCTCTATTTCTTCCCAGCCTTTCAGGCTGCCTTCCAAGGTCTGGGATTGCTCCAGTGTCTGAAGTGCCCTGTGCAGACACTGTTCCTGAAATGTCTCCATATAAAAGTTGCTTTCATCAAGCTGGAATACTCCTATTTTGTTGTGTATTGTGCTTGCCCCTCTGTGAGGAGCCCCGTTGTGGACAAGGACCTCTGTGTGATAGGTGTTACACAGACCTAGAGCAAACATCTGTGCCTGGTGCGGAAATCTTGTTACAAGGCTGGCTCTCCCCCAGCAGCTCAGCTCCTGCCAGAATTATGAGGGCTTTTTGTTTTTAGACTGGTTGAAACCCAGACATGTCCAAATTTTAATATGATAAGCCTGCCTTGGAGAAGAAAGTAACCAAAGTGCTGGGGTTTTTTCCCCTCTAAAATTCCAGCTTTGTTTTAGGCAGTTCTTGAGGCTGTGCAGTGCCTCGCAAGGATGGGGAGGTGAGGAGGGGTTGGTAGTCTGTGAAAGGTGAGGGTCTTCTCCTGAGCAGGGAATTTTTAGTTCCAGTGCAGTCTCTGTAGCTGCTCAGTCCTTTCCAGACATACAGCACTAAAGGTAGATTTGTGGCAGTGGCCTTTTCTCCTGCAGGAATATTTCTTTTGTTTTCGGAGGAAAACAATTCAGGTCCTTTATCTGCAGGGGTAATGTCACTCACTACTCAGAACTCGGTGCCAGTGGAGGGAGAAGCTTTTGATGTGTTTTCTGAACTCCCTTTTAAGTTGGCTTTTACCACAGGCATCAGCACCTGAGAAAGAAGAATGTTCTCTCTTCTCCCCTCAGTCCTTGCAGCGTTTTTCCATTCTGAAGCAGACTTTTCTGGGACACAGGAGAACCATGCCACTAGTGGCTGGGCAGGAATGCATTGGAAAGACCCTAAAGTAAATGTGTCCATCTGTCAGTGTGCACTGGAATATGAGCTTGATATTTTCCTGGGAAATCTCCTCTCTTTGCTGCCAGGCTGAGTACTCACCCCCAGGGAAATGATTACAGGAATCCTTTGCTATCTGACCGAGCTGATTCAGGAGTGATTTCCCAATTTCCAGCACCAATTCCTGTACTCTGTATGCTTTCATTCAAGCCTTCCAGAGCAGGTTTAGCCTTGCTGAGTTTGGAGCTCTGAGGGCACCTTGCTCCCTGCAGCACTGCTGTGGGCAGAGGAAGCAGTGTGGGAAAGGCAGAGGGATAAATTAGCAGCAAAAGGAAATGGTGAGATTTCCCTTATCCTCAGGGTCCGATGTATTTCCCTTTCAGACAACTTAGCTTAATTTTCCATTTGCAATTTGAAGCTCAGAGAGCTAAGATAAAAAAAAGTCCCTTTTGCGCCAGAAAGTTTCCCAGCAGCAGCTTAGAATAAATCCTATAATCATTCGGTGGGATTGGTCGTCGTTGCTAATGCTACCGTGGGAAACTGAGAAGGGTTAAACTTTATTGTGGCTGCCATGAGCTGCTTCAGGAACTGTTCAGGCTGGTTAACAGCTCAGCTGTTTGGCTTGAGAAGAGAGAGAGAGTATCTGCTGCTGCTGCTGAGTTTCTCCTTGATCTCTGATCTCGCTTTGTGTGATAACAGGGTGTGTGTTCTCTGCCATCAGCTTGCAGAAGGAGCAGGCAAGGAGCCAGAGAGACAAGAGTGGTGGTGCCAGGAGCAGTAGCTGCCCACGGGAGGGCTGGGCTGTGCTGATCCCTGTGCTGGCAGGGCAGGGGCAGAGCACTGATACCCCTGCCCCACTGCCAGGAGCAGGAACCCTTCCTGCCCCTTGGAGCACTCCCCACTGCTCCCCATGGAGTTCCCCGGGGTGCCCTAAGGGGTCCAGTGGAGATGTCCCTGTGGGCTCTGTGTGCTCTGAGTTGGGCTGAGGGTGGAGGTGTCTCTGGTGAGGGCAGGGGCTGCGTGGGCATCACCCCCAGCAGGCTCTGGGCACCTCGCTGGTGACACCTCCCGCTCTCCCCACGGAGCCCTGTGCCTGCTCTGGGACTGCATCCATCATTTGTAAGCAGCTGGGCCCCGATCCAGGCCCGCTCTCCCCTGGCTGCCTCTCCGGATGTGCATTTTCCTTGACCGTATTTCAGCACTGCTCTCCCAGGCAGAGCCAGTGTGGACGTGAGGCTCCGGTCCGAGAGCTGGAGCCGCTTGTCCGAGAGCTTGGGCTGGTGACACAGAGGGGGAATGGTCACTGGGAAGGCACAGTCCATGTCCCATCCAATCCAGGTACCAAGGAGCTGTGTAAAAAGGACAAAGTGGCCTCGCAACGTGTCACGTCTCACCACTGCCTGTGTCCATCCTCTGCCCCAGTCCTCTTCCACCTTGACTGGCTTCAAATTTATAAGTGGCCACATTCTTACCTTCTACAGTTATTGTAGTGGCTGGCATCTTTTAGTCATTCATCCCACAGCCACCTCACCACTCTCACTCCTCAAGAAAGGAAAAAATAAGTCTGAAGGGATGACAAATCCAAAGCAAACTGACAGGGACTCCTGAATTATCACTGCTCTGTGGTGTTCCAGCTAGAAACCTTTCCCTCACCTCCATATTCCCACTCCAGTGCCAGTATTAACTCTCTCCTTATTTTTGTGTTAGCTTCAGTCTGTTCTGAGCAGCCCACATTTTTGGAGAAGGTTTTTGCTCAAGTGGCCAAGTACAATTGCAGCTGCTGTTAGCAGGAAGGTGGAAAAGGTCACCTCAATTCTGGTACACAGGGAACGCCGTGCTCAGACAGTTGTATCTCCTCTTTTACTTCTTCTAAGGGCAAATAGGGATGGGTTTTTATGGAGAAGAGGTCAAGGACTTGGATTAATCTCTGGTAAACTCTATTAACTGTTGCTGCTTCAGCCACACTGGATTCGTGGTTTGATACGTATCATCCCAACTAAAAGGGCAGGGGGATATTTTTAATAAAAGCTGGGATTCTGGAGCACAATTATACATGAGGCTTAAAAAAACCCCCACAATTACGTGTCTATTTGCACAGCTGTATAATTGCATTATGCACGGGGCCCTGAGCTGGCACAATGGCAGGTTAAAACACTGGGATATTGCTAAAATGAGGGTCAGCTGTATCAATGAGGGTTGTTAATACAAAGACCAGTAATACTGTGTTAGCCAGCAATAAGCAACTGGCAGAGGGGTCAGATGAAGTGTCCCAGGCTTTAGAGACTGGACATCTCCAGGGCAGGCAGGGCTGGGCAGTGGCAGTGAGAGATACGGTGACAGAAGTCCATCCCTGTGTGTCTCAGTGTGGGGCATTGGCTGTTCTGTGCTGTGTAGGCTCTTACACTTTTAAAAGAATCCTTTTTTTGTTATCTTCACTACAGCTAGGACTAACTACAGGGATAAAAAGTTATGATTTATTTGTTGTCCTGATAAATTAGTGGCACAGAGGACACTGGGCTTTGCTTATGCCTTCCCTGATTTTTTTTCTACTGTGTCAAGTTCGGCTCATAGAATAGATCACTTCTTTATAACTTAATGTGCTGTTTACATGTGGGAGGGTTGATAATATCGAGGGAGTGCTTATCCATCAGTTACCTGTATGGTTCAGGCAAGTTTTTCCTTTCCAAAAATCTTTCCCTGAGCATGAGATTTAGGGTAGGGATCTCGGGGGTTGATATTTTGTCAATAAATCCCACCCTTGATGACTCCTGAGACCTGCACTGGAGGTCACGAGCTTTCCCCTCTTGCTCAGAGGCAGTACCAGTCTGGCAGTGGGCTCTGCTCAGGGAGGAGATCCCACAGGGGTGACCCAGCGGGAAGGGGGCAAGGCCAGAATGCGGCCATGGGGCTCATCCTGCAGCTGCCCCACACTCTGCACCTTCCTCCCTGCGGGATGTTGTTCCTGGGAGCTGCTCTCCACGCAGTCAGAGAGCTCGGGCTGCCTTCCAAGCATCCTTCAGTCGGCTGCTCTGGGTGTCTCTCCCCACTGAGTGCAATGGAAAGTTGTCTTTTGTAGCAAGCTACCAGAATATAAATCCTCTGGGAGACGCTTTAATTAACAGTTATTCTTGTCAGACATGTTTGGCTTGGGGGAAAAGAAGTTTTGAGGAGTTATTAGGAGTTGCAGATGGCTCTCCAGAAATCTGAATTCTCCAGCCCATTGAGAAAAAAAAAGAATAAATGGATGAATAAATTCAAAGGAGTTCAAACCTCATTGGTTAAGTATTTTTTCCTAACCTGTTTCAGATCAGTGCACAGCTGGGCTCCTGATATCTCCACTTTGTTCCTGCCCTCTTCCAAGAGCCCCACTACTCTTGACGTGTATGACTCGACCTTTCCTTTGCTACAGAACCATATTTAAGCATTTCCAACATTGACACCAATTTTATTACATTTTATAACCTGCTGCTCTAAAATATGAAGTGCTGGGGTATGATTATGTTATAACTCATGGAGGAACCTAAAATACCAAGAGCTGCACGTGTCCAGCTGATACAGATTAGAACTCACAATGTGCTTCCCTCGCCAAGGTGCTGACATGGAGCAGGAAAATCCAAACTGGGAGACAGTTGTGTTCCCCCTGTGATGCAGCACGGGTCCAGGAGAGGGGAAGCATGAGGCACAGCTGTGATCCTGGAAATGCAGGCTGCAGCAGAAAGAGGGGATGCACTGTCTCCACTCTATGGAAATACGTGCTCCTGCAGATGTTTTTGTGCGTGGCTTTTTATCCCTTTATAGCAATAGCGTAACTGGAAGGGAAATTTTGGCTGTGGTGCTGTAACTGGCCCTTCTCCCCAGGCCTTCTCCAAATGATTGTGTTAGGGGTCTCTGTGAAGCACTGTCAGAAGCACCATCCTGTTATAGAACCATCACTAATACATATTTTTATTTTCCCAGGGCCCACCAGGTCTGCCGGGCTTACCAGGACCCCCTGGCAAGAGAGGCTCTCGAGTAAGTGCTTTAGAAACTTCTGTCCATTTGTACTTGAATCTGCCTGTCCCGTTGTTCCAAGGGCTGCTGTAGTTCCTGTGGCTGGGTAACGATTGCTTCAGGCTCCTCTCTGTTAGGATCTGGCCTCCCTCTCTCTCATTCCCTGCTGGAGGTTTTCAGGAGGCCACATTGGTGATTTGCAGCCTCCCTGAGCTAAGGTTTGGCATCGGCAGAGGCTGGGGATGGATGTTTCCAAATGGCTGTCAGAAGAATGAGCTCTGTCTGTCTCATTTTGTTTCTACTGCTCCTACTTGCAAAAACCCAGAGCTGAATATTAGCTTCGGCTGCTTTCTGTACTCCACTCTCCCCAGCTTCACAAATTATTTACTTTGGGGTCCTTCATTAGCAGGACCAAGGACTCAACACCCACAGAGATGAGTTCTTCTGTTCCCCAGGCTCAGAGCTGCTCTCTGACTCCTTTTCAAGCTCTAAAGCAGAATGTCTAATCTGCTCTAGGAGAGCCACTGCGAATTCCTGAATTTCTTCCTCCCCAAATGAAATTCTGCTGCAGATCTTTGAACACCGAGTGCTGTGCTGAGGAAACATCTGGAGCTGAGTGCTGCAGCTCGCTGTGAGAAAAGCCTTCTGCGCTGGCCTGACTCTCCCAGGGCTGGGCAGTGTGCCTGACCTGGATACGGTGAAGTGCTGGCACTGCTCTCCTGGCAGCACGGTGCTGTTTTCCTGGGAGCACCGTGCTGTCCCACGGGTAGAGCCATGGAGCTCCTTTCCTGAGCACTGCGGGCTGGGAATCCAAAGGTGCGAGTGTCTGAGGCTGGAAGGAGGGAATGTTTGGATCTGTGATGCAGGCAGCATCCTGGCCTGGCAGCAGAGGGAGATTTCCTCACACATTCTTGGCTAAAACTCAACCCCGTGTAATGTCTTTAAAGAACAAGCGAGGCTGAGAGCTGGGAGGCTCGGCATTCCCCCAGGACACTTGTTACACTCCTGTGAGATCTCACAGTAACCAGTAAAAATAAACTCACCTCCTTTCTCCAGCAGCAAAACCCATAAGGTCTGCAGGACCCCTGGGCCTGTGTGAACAGCCCTGAAAGCTGATTTGGGCTGTGAGTGAGCGGGGTTGGGCAGCACCAGGCTCATGTTTATAGATGGAACACCCTGTTCCACATTGGAGAAATTATTTAGTGAAGCATCAGCCCTGATATCTTCTGTCACGAGTGCCCAAGCAGCTCCCACATCAGCAGATCGCCCAGAGTTTGCATTTTTTGGGATCCCCATGAAAGCTGGAAGTTGGTTCTTACCACAGCTCATTGTTTATGAGGGGTATTTGGTGTTACTTCTGGCAATCCTGTGGTTTGCAAACAAAACTCCAGGTCTGGAGTCCCCAGCTGCATCCCCTTGCCTGCTGTGTCAGTGACCAAATTTCAGCTCTACATCCCAATTCCACTCGAGTTTTTTCTAAAAGAAATAGCAGCATGGAAGCCATGTCATAATTGTCTGTGTTATTCCCCAGCTGGGGCATGCTCTATCCTATATTTAAGATGATCCTCTGAAAGACAATAAGCAACAGAGGGTTTCTGAGCTCAGTCCCTGCCAGAGGTGCTGAGAATTGGTCCAGGAAAGAGTTCCCAGTTAGGAAGTGCTCAGCACAGCTGAGCCTGGCTTGGCTCAGGCCTCTGCAAAGAGGCTGTGCTAATTTTGGGAAGGGGCAGAAGGGTCACTCTGTGAATGTCTGGCCTGGAGCACTGGAGACAGAACTGCTCTGTGCCTAAATTGTTTGACTTTGGGATGTGTTTCTCCTAGTATTTTTTTCTTGTGTCTCTTTGGGATTTAGGGATTTCATTGGGAAGAGGAGCTGCCAGGAACTAAGAGAGGCTCAGGAGAATTCTTGCATCTTTTGCTTTTGTTGTGCTGGAGCCACTTAAAGATAAACGTGCAGCACTGCAGGGGTCATGTCCTACCTCTCCTAACCTGATCCTCCAACAAAGCAGCTGCAGAGTTCTTGCACCAGCCCATGGAGAAGCCATGAGGTGCCTCATCAGGCTCCAGCCCAAATTTGGAGCTCCAGAGAGGGGTGACCATTGCAGGCAACTTTGCAGTGCTGCAGGCAGGGGAAAGGAAGGGTTTTTTTTGTCACCAATGCAGTTTATGGCCTAATGCAGGAGATGTAATTGCCCTTGCTGTAACTTGCATAATTTCTACATTATTAATGCTTATACAGTTGCCTGGTGCATTTGCAAATCCAGTAGCAACATTTGACTTGGGACTTTCTGTGGTTGTGAAGTTGCCTCATGCTGATGTAGTGCACTATTTCCACCCTTTGGATTTCATATTGTCTCTGTTTATCCTCCCTTTGTTCCCCACATGCTGGTCAGGGTAAAATGAAAACTCTGATTTTAACCTTTGCCTCCAGGGTGAGACTGTGGTGGGTGAGAGTTTGTAAGAAAATCTGGCTGATTCCATGGATCTGTCTCCTGCTTTCCAGCAGATAAACATCACCAGACCTCCTGTGCAGTCTGAGGGTGGCTCTTCCATGTAGGCAATGCCACCTGCTTTGCAAAAACACATCCCAGCCTCTGCAACAGCATGGGAGAGGTTCTGATCAGGGCACATCTTGGCATTCAAGTGTGCCCCAAGGCAGGGTAGCGGAGTGGATAGTGGTAGTCTGGTTGAAAATGACAATTTCTCCATTTTTAAAAGCCAATCCCAGTTTCAGGAGCGTGGAATTAATTATCCACCCTATCACTCAGCAGCAGGGGCCCACTGAGACAGATTCAGGCTATTCCTGCACTCAGCTCTCTGCTTCTATGAAGGCAAGTTTTCATTTTCATAACAAGTGAAAACAGTGTGTTCCTTCTTCTCATCATTTCCTGAGGGATTCCAAGGAAAAGGAGTTAAAAATTGCAATAGGAATGACTAATAACTCTATCTCAGGAGCTCTCCACCTGTAGAGATATTGCTGTAGTTCCATGTGTGCTCTCCAGGAAGGGTTTCTCTCTGTCTGCATCCAGTGAGGATGGTTTTCAGCTTTTGTGTCTGCATGAAAGAATTTGAGGTGTAAGAGGTTTGTCCACCTTTGGTCTTGGATAAATGTGCTGGGTGCCTGCTCAAGCATCTGTGTAAGATCTGAGGGAATGACAGTGTTAGGGTTTCCCCAGCTCTGATATGAAAACCCTTTTCCAGGCAGATTTTGGGATTTGTCTTTTCCAAGGTGGTGAGCGTGAGGGGCAGCACTGGGGTGCACTGGGTGAGCCCTGTGTGTTGAGCTTTCATTTCTGACCTCTGCATCTCCTCAAACATCGGGGTCTGCCAGACTGGGACCTGCTCCCTGGGATGTGCCAACAAGCTCTGCAGGGAGCTGTCAGCAAAGGGATCCTGCTGGAGCAACAGCTCCTTCACCACTGGAGCTGTTCCTGCCTCACCCTGGGCTCTGTGAGCTTCACCAGCGCTGTCTGCACGAGGGGCTTTGGGCAGCACATCCACATCCACCTCAAACTGTGCCTCACTGGTGTGGTTTGATTGGCAAAGTACCTGCAGTTTGGCCAGGTCTGCAGAAAAATGCTGTAATAATTCCTTGTAAACAGGGATATTTGTTTTTAAATGCTCTGTTCCAGATGGGGTTGTGGAAATCCCAGTTGTCTGTTTTGCTTTTACGTGAAGGAAATAGCAGATCCATGCCAGATAAGAGTCCAGTTCATGGAATGGTTTGGGTTGGAAGGGACTTTAAAGCTCATCTTGTTCCACCCTGACAATGGGCAGGGAGCCTTCCACCAGACCAGGCTGCTCCAAGCCCTGTCCAACCTGGCCTTGGTTGTTTGCTTAGACCCCAGGACCGCAAAAAAAGAGCAATGGTCAAACTTTCCAAAACACTTAAATAATTCAGGAAGCCAGGTCCCACTGCAAGTCACTCCTTCTCCAGCAGGTGAGCAAACTCAGGCACAAGGAGTGTTTTATCCCTGTCCACACAACAGGTCAGAATCAGGAATAAAAAGCCTGATCTGCTGCAATTGCTCTTGGTTTGTTTAAACTGTGATACAACACAGGAGAAATCCAAACGGAGGTGAAGGAAATACCTGTGCCCTCCCTGATGCTTCAGGATGCACTTGCCACCCTCCTGTGAACCTCAGCAGCCTGAAAGATTGTGAGGTCCTGGTGTAGCACGTCCCTGTTACATTTGGTCTGTGGTTGGAAAAAATCTCCCTTTCCTTCAAAATGCAGGGCTTCCCTCCTAAAACAAGCAACTCAGTCAGCTGTGGAGGTTCCCTGGTATCCTCATCCCATTAGGAAGATTTTCCAATTTCTGAAAAGTGTTTAAAGAAACAGTTTGCTTGGCCTCACTTCAAATATTTAGCTCATTTTTCAGCAAGCCAGAGGTCACCGTGGGATCTGTAGGTCAGGAGCAGAAAAAGTTGCTTTACACAGTGAAACCCCAAGACATAATGAGTTTCAAATGAGCGGTCATTCCTCTGACTGGAGCTCTCTAGCATTTAGCAGGAGCTGGGAGGGTTTTTTCCCCCTCCTTGTGAATGCTGGAGGGTTGGAGGAGCTGTGCACAGTTACACTTTTGTTAATTTTTGCGGGCTGTGAACCATTAGGCATAAAAGCTCTTCTGTGAGTGAGGTCCCATCTCCAGGCATCCCCGAGCTGAACTGGGTGGCTCAGAG
The DNA here is from genome assembly GCA_013400915.1 of Pardalotus punctatus. Taxonomy (NCBI): domain Eukaryota; kingdom Metazoa; phylum Chordata; class Aves; order Passeriformes; family Pardalotidae; genus Pardalotus; species Pardalotus punctatus. The sequence goes on along the minus strand of VZTX01004835.1, from coordinate 70,224 downwards.
TCCTTCTCAAGTAGCATCATTCACGTAAGAGACATTCCAGGGAGATGGGAAACCCCTCCTGGCTTGGAGAACACATTCAAGGATTGTTCTGGTCTCCGTGCCACAGAGCAGCCTCAGGCTGCTGCTGTCCCGTGGTAAAATTTTCCGTGGAGTTTCTGGTGCAGGGCTTGGAAAGTTTCAGATGCAAGTTTGCCTGCTGCTGGATTTGGTTGTTTCAGCAGATATAGGGAGCCAAAGCTGGTGGGAAGACAGGCACCTGAACAAATTGTGACATGTGGAGCAGGAGCTTTTCATGCAGTGGTGTCATCATTGTCCCACCCTGTGTGTAGATAAGGGAGCAAAACTGATGTAGTGATGATAAATATATTCAGGAGAATCCAAATTTCTGGGCGTGAGCAGTAAATTGAATTAATCCAGGATAGAATGAATAAAATACAGCAATTAACAGTTGCTGACAGCTCCTGAGGCAGCTGCTGCCCTGCACCTTTTGTTGCTCAGCCCATCTAACTGTACCACACAGCATCTCCCTCCTCTGCCAAGAACACGGGTGGAATCACAGATTCAGGACTCACTGTGCTGGAACACATCAAGATCAATTATTTTTCACAATTTTTAGGACTTCTGCCAGACTACACTCTTTTCTCCCCACAGTTCCCAGAGCAGTTTCAGATGTCTGACACAAGCCCCAGAACTGGTCACAGCAGTGCCAGACTGGACTTCCCGCTGTCACCTCAGCAGCAGGGTGTGGCCATTTCTCACTGGGATAAGACTACACTGGTCTTTAGGGACAGGATGAGTCTCTGACCTGCCTTTGCCTGGATTACAGTGCATGAACTCTGTCAGACTCATTGAACTCGGTGCTGAAGGCTCTGTTTTATCTCAAGAGTCTCTGTTTTTCATAATCACACGTTTAATCACTAGAAACCGTGACTGGATTCTTCCTCCCTTCTCCCCTCCTTCTGGTTAAGGCTCTGTAGGGTTTTGTTGCTGTGCTTGGGTTTACTCTGGAAGCGCCTGCCCCAGATTTTGCTGGGGGTGTGATTAATCTCTTATCCAGGAGATCTGGATGGGTAGCCGAGCTTGCCATGTTCCAGGTTTCCTGCTGGAAACCATCGCTTTCATCTGGGAGCTGCACCACACCGAGCTGCTCCCCGCAGCCTGACGCTGCTGTGAGCCACAGTGCAGCTCAGACTCCGAGTGACAGCACTGACGTGGGCTTTGGGCCAAGCTGCCTCACTCCAAAGTTGAATTACAGCTGAATTCCCTCCTCAAATCCAGCAGCAGGCTGGATTTATGAAGCCTGTTCAGAGCTACCTCGATTATTGCTTACGTGTAAAAGCTTTTTAGGGACTCATCTTTTATAGAGACTTTGCTGTTCTGATTTCTGTCACTTTTTATTAATTTTCCTACATATTTGAGACTTGGAAGACTTGGGTTGAAGTATTTTTGCCACCACAATCTTGTTGAATTACTTCAAAGCAGTACATTCAGTCTCTGTTTCAGTGTCCCACCCAATGAGGTGGGCAGATGATTCTGCAGTTTGCTGGGAAGATGAATTTATTTAAGATTCCTCAGTGCCCAGGTACTCTGACCATGTGGGTTTTCAAATGAGAGACCGATACTCAAGCGCCTTAATTTTAATTAAAGCTGTTTCAGTTTCACTGGAAATTCACAGCCAGGCTAAACTACAGGTGAATTTCAGGTGAAAATTTGGAAGGAAATCAAGAATGAGGCAATAAATGTATTTGGGTTCAGGCTGAAAATTTGGAAGGAATTTAAGAATGGGATGTTAATTGGGGTAAAAATTACCATTTGAAAATTCAGCCTCAACCTTTTAATTAAACAGCCTCTTCCAGCAGAGCAGCATGTTGTGAAATAGCACTAAGCACTCAGCAACTGTCTGTACCACAAGATGCAATAAAAAAGGCATTATTTTCTATTACAATGCAGTAAAAATAAAACTGAATAGAGATTAGTGCACTGATGTTCTCTCAGAAGACAGCAAGGGCACTGAAGTTGGCTGGCAGTCGTGTGTTTAACTGCAGTGATTTTCCTTGGAAATCAGACCCCAAAGATTTTGGCCCCAAAATGCTCATTGGAAATCCTACAGCTTGCTGAGAAAATGCCTGAGTGCTTTTTTATCCCCTTGCTTGTGCTCTCCTAACTCGAGGGTGCCTAAAGGGCTCCTCGTGGTGGTGCAGAGCTCTCACACGTTCTTGGCAGAATTCTTGGAGTTGAATCTTCAGGTTGTTTCATCTCCCAGGAACGTGTTCAAGGGGACTTAGAATTGTTATTACTTCTGCCTGAAAGGTTAGCAGATCTTCTGTGCTGTGTACAATCCAGGCATAAACTATTCTTAGCTGCTTATTCCAGATAACTCCTTAAATAGTCTTCGGAAAATATGCAGGGTGCTTTTAAAATATGATGTAAAAGGAGATACTGGCTTATGTGACCTGAGGTGGATACTCTGACATTGTCACTGGCTTGTGAGAACTAAACAAAAATATAGATTTAGGTATGTAAAATATGGATTTAAAGTGTCTAAATGAACTTAATTGCTCTTCCCACTGTTTTACTAGCTGATTATCCATTCTCTTTCCAACCTCTAAAGGCAAAAGTCTGGTTGGTTTGTGGGGCAAATGAGTTCACCCCAAAGAGATTAACAATTTCCCTTTAAGAATTACTGCTGCTCTCTTAAATGCTGACCAAAAAAAAAATGTTGACACCCCCGCACACTTCCACTCCCCTCTGCCTGCTTCCATCCCCTTCTGCTGGGGCTGCTCACAGAGCTTGGACTCCTCTGACCTGTGGAATGTTTGGTTTTCCCAAATTATCTCGGTGTCATGACATGTCCTGTGGTGACAGACACACATCCCCTTCCGTAGAGCCCGGTGGGACCCCACAGCTGAGTGTCCCCATCTATGGGTGCCAGGGAGAGTCCCAGTGCCACCATCCCCCCGCCAGGGGCTCTGGGCTGTGGGTTAGGGCTGCCACAACACAGCCAGAGGCTGCTCCAGGGTTAATGCAGATTCCCACCGACTCCTTTTGACTCTGTTTTGTGTTTGTTGTGTGTTTTAGGGTCCCCCGGGTCCCCATGGAAACCCCGGCTCACCTGGTCCCCCAGGACTGAAAGTAAGTACGAACTGCTGTGAGGAGCTTTCACCTTCTGTCCCACAGGACATCCCGGGGCAAGGACAGCTTCCTTTTATCCTGCTCTGTACAAAAGGCAGTGGCTGAAGCCACTTCTCCCTCCCTCCTGCTCTCCAGCAGCACAGCCAAGGCTGTTCCGTGTGCCCAGAGGGATCCTGCTCTGTGCCTCCATCCTTGGTTCCCCCAAATTTCAAGGACTGCCTGATTGGGATCCTGCTCAAGCTATGCCTGTGCCAGGGTACAAAGGGCTGTGTTAGACAAGGACAATGGAATCCTCCCACTCCAGAGCTCCACCAGCTCTGAATTTGTTTGCTTTCTGATTTCTCTCCTCTGGATTTTGCAGCCTGTTCCTCCACCTTTGGGGCTGGACAGTGGCAGGAGGGACCGGCAGCACCCAGTGTCTTCCTCTGCTTTCTTCCTCCTGAAATTCCCTCTTTCCCTCTCCAGGGTTTCTGGGAGCTCTGAGCTCCATCAGTCCTCCCAATCTGATCTCATGGCTTCCTTCTGGATGCCCTCACCTCTCCCACGAGGGCTCACAGACCTCCTGAAGTGGAGGAGCTCTGTGCCTTGTCCTTTTCTCCTGAACACACGTTCCCTCCGGGTGGAAGCTGGAGCTCAGCGGGGTGGGAATCACCCCCTGCAGCTGGACCCTCTCCCTTTGCCTGGGATTGAGCACAGATGTGGATCTGGAGGGGACCTAATCCAGTGAGTGCAGCAAAACCCTTCCAAAACGTGTTTTAATTCCCAGCTCATTCCGTATATAAGTCTTTGTGTTACCTAAAGACTGTGAAGTTCCTGGAAAACTGGTTTGCATTGCTTTGGCATGATTGTTTACAAAGAAATAAGTTTATATTTTGTAACATCTGTGCTGGACTGAAGAACAATGGCGTTTGGAGAGGCAATACTTAACAGAGATTTTCAGTACCAGGGACGCTGCAGGATGTCTCAGCCAAGCAGAGAAAGGTGCGAGCAATAGTTCTGTCTTTTCATGATCTCATCAGTAGGCAGAGATGTTATGAACACTATTGATGCTCTGGGAAAAGGATTCTGGAAACTTGGCATGCTGCCTCTACGTGATTAAAAATTAGGCACTGGAGACATGCTGGTGAACAGCAGCTGGTTTGAATTCCACAGTGTAGTTATATGGCCTGAAAAGTGAGCCTGTAAAAGTTCTACATCTTAGTGCTCTGCATTTATTCTACATCAATGACTTCCAGATCACACTTGTTGAGTTTTATAAGTTAAATCAAACTTCTTTTATCTAACTTCCAGCCTGCAAACCCAGCCTGGTCCAAGCTGTGAAGCCAAACTATGTTTCTATGCTACAGGATTTTTTAAAAATTACTTTTAGCCTAATGACTTGTCAGAAATCATCATTTGGCTGTAAAGCTGTATTCAGTTGGTCACCTAATAGAAATTAAATCTTAGTGTGAGCATTTTCCTCCATCTCAATGCACAGTCTGGCAGCAGGAAGTCTCAGTGGATGGAGAGCTGTAAGTCTGCAGCAGAGATCTGGTGTCATCAGGCTCTGTGATATATTTCAGTTTTGTCCAGCCACCATTTGTAGGATGGATCAGTTCAACGTGGTGCTTTTTCAGAAGAAATATTAGGTTTGCAATGGGATGTGAGAGCTGGAGCTCAGCCCAGGCCATGGTGAAGGTTCACCTCCAGCAGGGAGAGTCTGGTAAGCCATGACAGCATTATCTGTGCCTCAGAAATGCTCTTTGGAAGGTGTGTATCAGATGCCAGAGTTTTGACTTCCCTCCTTCCCTTGATTCCTCTGTTGTTAAATCAGTTCCAGAGGAGGACCTTTTCCCCAAAAAGTGCTGGTTCACCCCCTAACATTTTAAGTGCCTGTAAGCCTGCACCTGGGACCTGGTGTCTGCATCACAAAATCATCACAGGATGGTTTGGGATGGAGCCTTAAAGATGATCTCATTCCAACCCCCTGCCATGGGCAGGGACACTTCCCACTGGGTGACCAGGTCACTCAGAGCTCCATCCAACCTGGCCTTGGACACTTCCAGAGATGGAAGTATTCTTAATTGACCCAGCCAGTGGGTGGAATTATGGACTTGTGAAAGCTCAGCCTGGACAACAGGGCAGAGCAGGAACAGAGAAGTGGAACTGCTCTTGCTGAGAGCCTTCAGGTGGCTGCTGGACTTGGTCTTGCTTAGACAGTAGTTAATCCCACGGAAAAAACAGAGATTCCCAGAGAGATACAGCTTGGAAAGCATGACTAACACCAAGTCCTTGTCACTTAGGAAGGGACCCAGGAGCATCATTTTTGTCAGCAGAATGACCAGAGCACTCATAAGGTCAGGCAGCTGGGTGCAAGGGCTGTAGTGTGGCCCTGCAGGGCTCTGGGGGTTTTTTATGTCTCCTGCCTGGTTGCAGTGCTTTAGTGGTGTTTCTGGATGTCACAGTCTACCCTGTGCAGAGCCCGCTTTATTCTCACCACTGGAGCTGAGCACTTGTAATTCCTCGGATTTAGGAAGCTGATCCTTTGCACAGAGCTGTTTGTAGCTGTTGAGCCAAAATCCTGCTGATCTGCTTGGGCAGGGTTCCACCGGCTCCAGTGGCATTACACCTGCTTGTGCCACCTGGTTTTTTAGCCCATGGTGCTTAGTTCAGCAATTCCTGATGTGGAACTTCTCAAAGGGGGATTCTTGCCTCTTTTTGCATTGTTTGTTGTCCTTGGCAGTTGCAGAATTGCTGTTGCATCTGGTTAGGAGAGACTGGCTATTGCAGATAACCTCTGAAATAGCTGTAGCCTTAGGCTGGGCTGGGCTCGTGGCAGGGTCTGTCACCTGAAAGCTGCTGGGGGACAGGAGGGGTGTTTTTGCTAACAAATGGGTTGTAGCTCTGAGGATGCCCTAACAGGATTTGGGATTGGGAAGATGGTCAGGTGTGTTTCCAAAAACCATTTCAGGAGTTGGGTTTGTATCTCTCACATGGAGGCTTTTGGCATCAGGCATTAGCGTGGTTTGCTGCTCTGGATAAATCTCTTGTTATAGTGCTAAAAAAAACAAAACAGTTTTTAGTGAGTGATTTTTCTCCAGGGTAGCTCATCAGTTTGGGTCACTGATGTTTTAAGTAATATTAGCAGGATTGTAAAGCTGATATGTTTAACTTGCACAGCTCTAGGCTTCTCCCAGGCAGAAAGAAAAAAACAGAAGAAAACTATTTCTTCCGTTACAAGAAGAAGCAGCATTCCCAGTCAGCTAGGATGGGAAAGAGAGAAGCTTGTAGGAAAGGTGCTATGGCTTGGTGATGGGCAAGACAGGTAATTCAGCTGTTGTCATTGCTGTGTGAGATGAGCTGAGCAATTAATTCACAATTTCAGCCCACACATCTGGGCATCCATTCCCTCTGGTCACTGCTGGTTAATCTTGGGGATGTGTGATCCTGTTCTGGCTGAGTTCCCCATCGGTGTGAGGGTCTCAGCAGGGCTGAACACAGAACCAGTGCAGAGCAGAGATTTTACTGATGTGATCTGGAGCTGCCCAGGCGAGAACAAGAGGCTTGTGTTCTTTTCCATGTCCCAAAGTCATTGCATGGAGCGCATGGGAGGACGTAGGGAGAGTCGTGGGTGTCTACCTGCTGCAGTAAATTAATTTTGCAGACTAGAAATGACCACCCAGCAATCCTGAGGGCTGCTGTAATCTGCTCCCAGCAGTGGCAGCACCCACTGACTGCTCTGAAGCTCAAGGAGTGGGAGAATTGCCCTGATAACAGCTGCATGCAAAGCAAGATTATCTGCATGACTTCATTTACTGTTCACAAACCCGGCGGCCTTCATTCAGAATTTGTGCAGATGCATCTGCCTTGAATCAGCAGTGCTCCCTACAGTCCAGAGCCAAGCAGTCTCACTCCTGAGCCTCGCAGCTCGTGGTGGAGGCTGCAGGAGGAGGAGAAGGGGAGGTTTGCACTCCGTGCAAGGTGGGAAGTACACGTGGAACACACTCACAGTGAGGCTGTGTGGAAAAGCAGCTCAGCTGGCTGTAACCAGAGCTCCGTGCTGCTCGTGAGAAAGGCCAGTTAATAACCAGCATTGCTCCTTTCTGGGTCTCCCCTTCCCTCCAAGCACATTAATTAACCCTCCCAGCTGCCCTGTGCTGATGGCACACAGAGGTTGTGCCTTGTTTATGATTCCATGGATGTTAAATAGTGACTGATCCTGGGATCCCTGTCCTGGCTGTGCCACAAGAGATGTTATGTGTGCTAAGCCTTACTTCTCCCACACCAAAAGACCCTGGCACATCTCAATCTCTTCTAAATTTTCCTACTTGTGTCTCTCCCCCCATTAGGTGCTCACATTACCTTTCCACCCTTTGAGAATTCAAAGTGGGGTTTTCAAAGGAATCCACTGGAATTAGATGATCAAATGCTGCTGAGATCCCAGCCTGTTGTTTGTCAGGAGATCACAGCCTCAAATTGTAATTTCCCTCGTCACAGTTATTAAGGAGGAAAATAAGGAATACTGCCACTTAAGGTCAAGTGTGCTGCTTTCTGCCAGCCCGGGAGCCTCACAATTGCCCTGGCTGTTGGGGAAACCTAATTAATATAACCTTCTCTGCAGTTTCATCTGTTCCTCACAGTTAAAAAAGCAACAGCATCTACTGAGTGGTTGAGAAGGATGGTTTAGCCCCAGTAATAGGCTTGGTAATTATTTTTGTGATGGTAGTTGTAGACAAGGAAGGAATCGCAGCTGTCTGGTCTAATAAGTGTCAAAAGTCCTGACATTGCCTTCTTCCAGTTATCCTTTCTTTAGCCTATTTAATACTGTCAACCACTATTTAAAACTCAACTCTTTAGCAGCAGCAATCACTCACCAAATCCACCCCCAGCAAAATGGCTATTCCCGGCCACTTTAATACATTTGGGATGTCGGGGGAGATGGGAATAAAACAAAATATTTTTCTAATTTGGAGGCTTGCTGGAAGCAGAACCACATCTGTGGGCTAGGCCCTTAGATTCTGTCACTAATGTAAGTTTTTCATTTCAGGGCCAGAAAGGTGATCCTGGGCTGTCACCTGGAAGAGCTCACAACGGGCAGAAGGTGAGATGTGACCCCGAGGGCGTGGTGGGCTTTTAGCCCTGGGCACACACAGGGAGCCTGTACTGCAGCACAAGCATCGCAGCGGGCTTAGGACTGGGAAATAAGGCTTAAACCTTGGATTCAGGAATAGAGAGGGGTGGCTCAGGCATTGACTGTGGTGCCCTGAGGTGCTGAATGCCACAGTGGTGTTGTCTGAGTGTTCAATAATCTATCCACAATCTGCAGCCCAAAGGAAGTCCCTGCTGCCACAGGCACGAGGCTGCTTCAGCCAAGTGTTCCCATCAGCACATCTGAGGTACAGCCACACTCTGGGCACGCAGCTGCTGCAGGAGGAGAGCCCAGTGTAAGGAATAAGAACCATGAAGGCGAAGGAAAGGATGTTCTTGCCGAAGAGCTGAGGAACAGGGGTTTGCCTCGCACTGCAGCCCCAACAGGGTAGAGATTTCTGAGTCATGGATCCTGCTGAGGGATTTCCACCAAAGGCTGCTCAAACCAGCACAGAGCACCCAGCTGGGAATGGCAGCTGCTTTCTGGGTTTAGCAGTTGTTAAGGATCAGAGTTCTGCTAATTCTTTTCAATAAGTTACAACTCCCATTTTTGCTGTTTCACAGCTGAGTGATTTTTACTGAGGCAACAAGCCCTCACAGAAGTCTAGAAATGAACAGCAGGGCAATCAGGGCTCCACATCATCTACCTCAATTAGTTATTTCAGCAATGCCTGCACAATCCTTGGTAAACCATGGCCAGGGCAAAAGCCTGGTTCTCTTCCTTTCACCCTAAGCCTTGCTATGAATGCTCAGCTCACAGAAAGCACCAGCCACGAGGAACTTGGGCCCTTCATTTGGCACCAGCTGCCTCCATGAAGCACAGTGAGCCACACAGTGGAAGGCAGTGCTAGAAAACATTCAGAAGCTAAGTCTGAGATGATGCTTTTAACTTAACAGCACGAGATGTCTTTTGAAATTTCTGGTACGCTCCACTGGAGTGGCATCACATGGAAATCAGCCACCTGCAGGGTCTGGAACTGCTTTCTTAGAGACAATGCTTGGTGTAAAAAAGGGAGAGAACCAGAAAACCCTTTGCCTTGTGTTAACAAGGGTTTATTCCTGTCAGCAGTAATAGGAATAAGGGGTTTCCAGCAGGAGTTTGGAGCGATGCCTAATTTTCAAGCTAGATACTGGAAATCTGTTGAGTTTCAGTAAGAAGGCACTCCAGGGTTTTTTGACCCTGATCAGAGGAGGCCAAAGCGGGCTCACACAGGCGAGCTGGGTGTTGGAGAGGTCTCACAGCAATGCACTCATCCATTCTGTGATGGTCTGGGTTTGCCAGCTGGAATGTGATGCAATCCCTTTTCAGAAGTACAGGCCACTGAACAAACCCTCCCACCAGCAGCCTGCAAAGGTTCAGTCCGTGTCACACGGGCAGGTTCAATAATTCCACCCCCAGCTCCATCCGAACGGGAGCCACGGGCTGAGCCAGTGCGGTAGCAGAGTGAGAGCAAATCACAGGATTTGGCAGGAGGTACCTGTTGTTCTTACTGCATTTAAAAGCTAAAATTTCCTTGCCTTGGCGATTTCAATGCCTATTGAAAGGCGACTGAAGCATGTGACTGAATGAGATCATTGAGGGGAAAAAAAGCGCATTCATTCTGCTTGCGAAAAGCTGGACTCTAGCAGCAGCTGCCATTAATTAACTGGGGTTATTATTTATATGAGCCAGTTAATAGAGATGTTGTTTAAATCTACACTTCTTATCCAGTCAGGTTTTGAAGAGTTGTGATTAGAACCAGAAATATCAATAGTTGGGGGCTGGTGTCGGCAAAGTAATTGCAGGAACTGCAGTGGGCATAGGAAAAATGTTGCTGAAAACTAATTGAACTTGCTTGCTTCCTGCAGGGAGACGTGGGCTTACCTGGTTTAACTGGGTTCCCTGGACCACCTGGTAGAAAGGTAAGAGTGTTCTTTTCTAGTGAATTAGATCAGTGATTTTATTTTAAAATTTTCTCCTTTAACTCTGCCTAAAAGATTTAATTAGAAGTCCCAGTAGCCACCTGAAGAGCCTTATGCCTGTTTTGCAGGTGTATTACCTGGGGAGATAGGCTGAAGCAACTGCCTAAAGACTATGTAAGGGTATGAAATGAAACTCTGGATACGGAATTCTGTTCGTTCTTTGTATTCCATGTCCCTCTGCACCCTGACACTCCTCAAGCTGAATTTAGGTCTGGTGCAGCCAGTGCAGTAACTGAAGGGATCTACAACCAGCAGCAATACTCAAAGGGTGGATTCAGAGCAGTACTGGCATTCCAAGGAAACCATTACTTTCTATCCTGATAAAGCACATTTCAAAAAAGTATCTGTGTGCCTTCCCTCTTTATTTTGCTTGGAGACTGACAGCACTGGTTAGGTTTTACCTTATTTGCTTCCATATTGGTGCTTCAACACCATTAACATCAAAAGCAACACATTTATGCCTAGAAAGGGTGTGTAAGGATAGAACACAAGATCCATCCATCCCTGTATTCCTGAGGCAGCAGGGTTTGTGTCTGTATCAACACATTCAAGTCTGCACAGCAATACCTCAGCAATCCATACCTGGAGCTCAGATATTTGATATATTTCAGCCGAGTTGCCTGTTCCAGGCTGTGTTGGTAGACTGGTTTCTTTTTTTGGAAGCTGGACCTGTTGCAGTGGGGCTCAGTGGCCATAACTCCCTGTCCCAACAAGCCAATATTGCCAGAGCTAAACAGAGCAGTTTAAATTAGCATCTTGTTTCCATCACTTCATCACTCAATGGGCCATTGACCATACCCTGTTCCTCAAGTCAATTAGCTGCACACAAACACCTCCTCAGGTATGTTTTAAGACCCCAAGGAGAGAAAGAAGGTGTGGAGGAGGCTGAAAGGAACCCCTCCCTCTCCGTGATTATTTGTTGTATGCTTTATATTAGAACCAAATTGCCAAGAGGAGGGGCTGAGTTTATTTTTCTACTCCAAGGCTGGTCACGGGGTGCTGTGTGGAGTAGGAGCAATTGAGTGATTAATTAGGGATCTTTTGCTGTCACAAACAAGTTCTAACTAATAGGGTGCAAAGAATACCATTTTCCTGGTATAACAGCTCATAAAACAAAACCTTGTGGTTACGATCAGCAAAATGCAATGTCAGGAGTGCAAGGACTAGTAGTGGAAAAAGCAGAGAAGGAATAGGAGATTGAACAAACATTCCCAAGTCCAGCACATGGCCTTCACATCTGATCTTAACTCCCACAGGACAGGGTAAAGGCAGGGGTATGCTTCTGTTTCCTCAAGTAATGAGCAAGTTGGATGTTGAAATTTTTCCTTTGGTGCAGCTTAAAAACACCTCCCAGTAGCACTAGTCTGGCAGTGGGTTTGGTGTAACCTGGCTTTTATTAGCATCTTGCATTTAGAAAAAAATTACAGCTGTTGGAGAAATGTTTGGAAAAAGTGGTTGTTTTTTTAAAAAAACCTGGATTCCCTGCTGGCATTCTCCCAGTGAAAATATGCTGGTGTTTGGCTGAAGGTGGGCAACATATCTTGGCTACCGGAAAACAGCAACGCCTTGGAAATGGACATCCCTCTCTCACTCCATGGAGGGGCTGCAGAAAGGGCTCTCAGGGCTTTGATCTGAGAAATACCACGTAGAAACCTTCAAATGGGCAAAATATTTCACCAGGAGAAACAAAATACTTTTCCCACTAAGTAAAACCACTGGCTCAGCAGCGTGAGCTGGAGCCACAACCAGCAGCATATGGTTTTGGATAGTGTGGATACTCCCCAGCGCCTGCCTTGGGAATGCAGACAAATCTGGGCTTTGTGGGATTGGACAGGCTGATTGCAGAGCTCCCCCAAAGCTTTTTTACCTCCACATATCTTCAGGTACATGAAACTGCCTTAGAAGCAGCAGGTGTGTGTTCTTCTCACCCTCTCCACAGGGAGCAAAATGGTGTTTTTGCAGACCTGGAGTTCTCAGGGAGTGTGGCAGGACTCGGATGTTCCCTCTGCCCGTCCTGCCTGTGAGCTGTCTGTGGGCTTTGGCCTTTGGCTGGGGGCTGCAGATCACAGATGCCTTGGAGAAAAATCTCAGCAGAGCAGCATCATTGCTCCAGAGGAGAAAACAGCAGCAGTGAGAGAGGAAAAGCTTCTTTAGAGTCACTCAGAGAGCAAAAACAGAGCTGGGAAGTGGTCAGTGCTCCGAAACATCCTGTATGCATGTCTCATTCGCTGGCCTCTTTATTCTTCACATTTCCTACCAAAGTGCAGGATGATCCCTTTTAGCTAGGAGAGAGTGGATTATAAATATCATCACAGATGAGTAAATCCTTCACTGGAGTGCAATTTCCTTTCTAAATCACAGCCCTTTGTGTTGAGCACCCTGTAATCATCAGGAAGTGTTCAGATAAAAGAGCAAAGGCAGTTGTTTTCGTACCCTCTGCCCTGTCATTTTAGTGCTATTTGAAGAGGATTTTAGCAGGTAAATACTTTCACACTGCGGCCAGCTTTAACATACACAAGCTTTTCTGATTTTCCCCTGTTATAATTAACCTGAGGCAGAAATCACTGTGGTATATTGTGAAGAAATACATGTTTGAAACTTCCTAGAACCCAGATATGTAGTGAGGAGGATATTTAATAGAACACAACTGTAGCAAAATGTCTACATATTTAACCTAAGTGCCATTCACATACCACTACAACAATAGTAATGGATTCTTGGTGCAGAATTTACTTCAGGACATGCTTTGAGCACCTCAAGGGATCATCATGCAGCCACCACCTTTGGATGGATATTGCAGGCTCAAAACACCCATCCTGCAGGAACCCAGCTGGAGCAGAATGGTTCAGAGCAGCCAAATCTTTCTTATCCATGGAAAAGCAAGATATTTCTAAGTTTCGTGCTCCAGCTGTTTGTATACAGAGATAGCTCCTGCTCCAGACTGGAAGAACTGGGCACATGTCCCAGGAGAAAACCCCATGGAAATCTAAATCCCAGGGCACGACTGGAGATGCTGAACCCAGGGATGTTTCTGCTGGCAGCTCTCGCCTTCAGGCCAGACACCCTGGAGCATCCTCCCTCCTTTCTGCTGAGCCTCTGAGGAGGAGCCAGGAAGAGGATGAGCAGGAGAGGATCTCACGGGGCAGGTTCCTGGAGAGGGGCAGGGAATTCTGTGTGCTGCTCCTGCTCCAGGAGTGACTGAGGTACTTCAGTTACAAATCCAACTCTCACAGCATTTGGAGAAAGGACCCTCGAGCTGGTTCAAACAAGCATCTCCCAGGTCAGCCTCATCAGGAGAGCAGCTCTGTCCAGATCCACGGTACATCAGCAGGGCCAAGCAGGAGAGAACTGGTGAGAAGGGAATCAACATCTTTCCAGGCCAGACCGTCTGAAATAACAAGGCAGGAGGAACACAGAGGGGAGCAGGCAGTGGCCAGCATGGCTGAGAGCTTTGCACACCCCGCCAGAGAAGGCTCAGGCTGCAGGTCTGGAGCAGCCCATGGGAAGAATAAAAAAGCTGTTAAGCAGAGGTGTGGACCTGGGAGCAGAAACAGTGCCGGGTTCAAATGGTGAGTGGAGCCAAAGGCCAAGGGCTCGGTCACCCCTGGCTCTGGTGATGGCTTCCAGAGCAGGGACACTCCCAGAGGGCTCACAGACAGACGAGGTGGGCTGGAGCCCTGGCCAGGACACAGTGAGGAGCAGGGACTGAGCTACAATTAGTTGTAACCCACCCTTGAAAGCAATTTGTTATTTCTCTCCCATTTGTTTCAAGTTAAATTTTCTGCTTTTTTTTTTTTTTTTTTTTTTAAATTTTGCTGGGAGCCCCCCTAAAACGNTTTTTTTTTTTTTTTTAAATCTTGCTGGTAGCCCAGCTAAACAGTCATCTCTGTAACTGAGTTTTAATCTCCTGAACTGCTTCTCTTGATGTAAGTGAGTTAAACAGCTGAAGCAAGATAATAGAGAAGAGGGAAAAAATCTGAAGTGCCCATCACATAGAATTTACTCCTTGCTTGAAGGGCGCTCTAGGTAAACCCAGAAGAAAGCAAACTCCCTTAAAAGACACACATTGCTCAGTCTGCAGTCAAACAGGCTGCCTTTGTCCTGCTCCAGTGGCTGCATCCCCCAAAAAATGAAATACTGACAAACTGAAAGACCTGTGAGAATGATTTGAAGCCTGAAACACTTGCCAGCAATCAAGGTGGATTAAGAAAGTCATTCTATTTAATTCAGCAGAGAGAGCAGGTTGAGAGGCAGCTTGCTCACCATTTCCAGTAGCTTCATAATGAAGGCCTCTGGATCTTGTAATAATTAGATTAGAAAAGCTGGAAATTGGACAAGTTCAAGGTAGAGGCTCAAATTGAGGTTTCCTGTGACAGTAAATGGTTGTTTTGGTGTTTCCTATGGCATTTCAAATTCTAAAGCAAAAGTGAGAGCCCTGAAACACGAGTGACTCATGGTGGTGGAGTCCCCAACGTACCCAAAGCCAGCATTTCATTCTACAGACCTGTGGATTCCTGAGGATTAAGAACAGCTTTGCTCAAGGTGTGGATTACAAATAGACAGATCTGAGCGTGGAGACCACTCTAAATGTGCTCATGGAGCAATTCCTTCTGGAGTAAGCCCCACCCCAGAGCCCAGCAGGGCACAGCAGCAGCTTTGAGGGGTGCAAGCACAAAGCAGCTCCATAAAAGTTTGCATGATTGTGTAATGCTGTCTAAAATGCTGCTTCTGCTCAGAACTTTAGTCCCACCTGCAAAGAAAAATTAAAACCAAACCCAGATTATTTTACTATATTTTTTTTCTTAACATTCACCTCTTCCATCCTGTTTTGACAGGGATATAAAGGCTACCCTGGACCACCAGGTCACCCTGGAGAGCAGGTGAGCGTTCCCAGTTCCCAGCAGAGGACCTTTAGGGAGGGATGGGTTTGCTGGCCGTGATGCTGGTTTGGCTCTGGTACAGCGTGCTCAGGGTGGACAGCCAGGATCTGAGCACACACGTGACCCAGCATCAACGGGATGGTGGGAGGAGACCGCCTTGGAGTTTCTAAATTTAATTTCTGATTTTACTGCTCAACCACATTAAGTTTACTTGGGACAAGAAAAACCAGCTCACCGTCCTCCCCCTTTACTTGTCTTTTTACATTAATTTCACCTGGGCTTTACTAACCACATCATGTTGAGTGTATGTAATTCCCTTACCAAAGCCCATTCCCCCTCTCCCCTTTTCTCCCCCCTCTTTATTTGGTTAAGTCTGATGTTTGCAGTGCAGTAAAGAAAAAAAAAAAAAGTCAATGAATAGCAGGCCCTGTTAGCAATGATGTTAAAGGATATTATACATGAATCCATTTAGTTTTGAAGAATTTTGGCAGTGCTTTCCCACCAGTAAAACGGTTCCATATGCCAGATATAGATGCAGCCTTACACCTTCTCTTAGCCTCCTTGTTCCAGATTATCTGCTGCTTTCCCTGCAGATGGAGGGAGAAGGAGAAACAGCAGCACTCAGGGCATGGATGCTGCTGACTTGGCTTCTGTGTGTTTTCTCCCCTTGTTAATTAACTTCATTATCTACCCTGATTTTTTTTTTTCCCTGTGGATAAATGTGCATCAGGTTAATCCATCCCACAACGATGCAGCTAAAAGCCCTTCCCTAGTGGGACTTTCACCTGACCTTCTGTGCCTTTTCTTTTTTCTCTCCAAAGGGCGAACGAGGACCTGCTGGAAGTCCGGGTGCCAAAGGTTATCCTGGCAGGCAGGTGCAGTAAATCTCATCGTGCTGTGCACAGAGTAGGGATTTGGGTGTGCAGGTAGCTAAAGACATGCCCCGCCAAAGACAGTGTAGTCCTCTAGAAAATGTTGGAATATTTGAATATTTGGTTTCTGAATATTTTCCTTCTTTCCTCCTCAAGATGTTGTATCAATAATACAGTGTTGTTAGAATGTATTTTGTGCCTATGATAGATAAAACATGAATTTCCATAGCAAATTCTGACAGATTTTTGCTTCAGTATTACAACAAGGAAAAAAACAAAACAGAAAAGCAGAGCAGAGAAGACACCTGCAAGCTGCTAATCCTTCCCTTTTAGGCATATTTTGCATCTAATGTTGAACAAGTTAGAATCCTGAGATGGAAGAAGGTGTGTTATTGAAAGAGATGATTCAGATGAACTCTCACCAGTAAAATGCACTGGCATAATCATATGTATACACACATATAATGTTATGCATGAACTGTAAATATATATATTAAAAAATCATACTTGCAGCTGCAAAAAAAGTTATGAAAGACAAGTCTTTGTTCTCATGCTGAAAAAAATTACACAAAAACAACTTTAGGAATGGAGGAGTGTGCCTTGGGTAATAGATCAAGATTGGATGCTTTGTTGTCCTACTGATGTAAGATGCTGTGTAGCAGAAATCAAATAAAGAGGAAGAACTTGTAAGACCCTAAAAAGTGGAATTTCTTGGATGGCTGAACATTCCAGCTGTATCACATTTTGTGGTGAAATGTGTTTGTCGGGGTTTTCTAGAATTGGACGCATTAATGTTGGATTCTGCCACATTTATCTGTAAGCCAAGAGAGCAGGCAATGTCAAAGATCCCAAGTGCACTGTGCTGAGCCTTTCAGACTTTGCATGAGTTTGGATGTGAATTTTTTATGCAGATGTGTAGGTTATTGGATTGACTGTGAACGAGATCTGCATCTCCCTGCCTCAGACTGTCAGTAATGCATGACCCATTTTAAATTGAAAATTAAATTGATACCTTGCTTAGCACGCTGGAAAGTGCAGATGGCAGAACTGGATGGGAGCTTTATGCACCTGACTAAATGCTCCATTCATACTCTGAAAGGCTCTCAGAGCTGAGCATGCCAATGCATCTCCTAGGTGTGAATGTGTGCTGGATGACTAAGAAGAAGAGGTCCAAGAGATTTTGGACATACAAGGTTAATGAATGCTGTTCAGCAATTCAGCCCATCAGATAAGCAGAATGAAATCTGTGCCTTGACATTCGAAGAACAAAACTGCCTTCTTAAAACATAGTTTGGGTCAGGAAAGTGGCTTTTATTTTTTTAAGGCAGCTTTTTTCAGCCTATCTGAATGCTGTGTGTATCCTGCATCAGAGCTGTTTACTTTACTGAGATTTTACTACTTGTTACTCCTTCAGCTGTGCTGGCTCTGCAGCGATGGGAGAGAGCGCTTGGCTCGGGTTTGGTTTGTGCATCACAGGCAGAATTGTAACTTCACCCTGATGGCTGAAATCTTTGGCAGTGATGCAGCAGCCAGGAAAGAGCACAACTCGACTTTCACATCCCAGGCTGAGCCTGCAGAGCTGCCAGCTGAAGAAAATATGGGCTTAGTCTTTTTTTTTCTTCACAGAAAATCCCAACAACATTTGGAGCTAGAAAAAAATCCATCTTGAAACTTGCAAGAAGGCAATAAACATGCAAATTTATTTTGCATTTTTACACTATTCTTCTTTGCGCTACTTTAAGTGAGCACCGTTAGGCAGAGAATTAGGATGGGGAATGTATTTTCTTTGCACAGCTAATGCTGGAAAGGGTGAGAGATATCACAGTACCTGCATTGCTAAGTGACTTTCTAGGCTGTAGAAATTAGACTTTCTCATTGCATCAGTGTTCCCTAAGCAGGTATTGGAATACATTTGCCATGCATGTGTTTGCTCAGGCAGGATGATGAATGGAGAGCTGTGGGCACAGAGCATCACTGTGCCTCGCATCCGAAGTGTAACACAACCCCTGGGCACCCCACTGCATCCACCCTTGTGGTCTTTATGATCAGAAATCTCTACTTCAGCCCCAGGGAAGGCTCACTATGTGCAGCAGTCTCAGGTTCTGCTGAGTCCCAGCTCCCCAACAATGGGAGATCTGTTATTTGTATCATTTTGTCTTTTTTTCCTCCTTTGTTGATACTCCTTGGACTCTTAAAGCAAAACCTTAAAGCAGAACCATGCAGCACTTAAAGCTTTAAGAGCTTTAAGAAGCATTTAAAGCAGAACCACGCAGGGATGGTGGATGCTTGGGGGGTTGGCACTGCTCGTTATTTTTAGTTAAAGCTTGTCCACATTTGTCTTTGTTTTTTTCTCCTTCTGTTCTAGGGTTTACCTGGCCCCATAGGGGAATCTGGCCCAAAAGGCACTCGGGTAAGCAACCTTTCATTTGGCTTTTCTCTGTTTGTTTTTATCAAAGGCTTCTCGAGAAACTTTATGCTTGATTTTGCAATTCTGGAGCGAGTTGCTTTAATTTGTTGGGTTCGGGGGATTTGAACTGTGCACCGCTTGTTTAACGAAGCACTGCTAAGTTTTTTAAATTAACCATGGAATGTACCGTGATCAAAGTTCCCCAATAGTGCTGATGATAAAGTCAGCCCCTTCAGAGCTCACATTGCAGGGGAGAACGAATGGCTTACAAATTCCTCCCAAAGGAAGGATTCCTGCAAGCCCCATGTCCCAAAGGCCTCCTTAGTTTCAATCAGTGTGGTTCAGCGGTCTTTGACCACGCTGAATATCGGGCTCATTTGGGTACAGGCCTGGTTTGGGAGTGATTTATATCATCATGCACAACAGCAAGCCAGCATCTTGAAGCCATGTGCAAACACAAACAAAGTCTCCGTCCTGCCTGGTTTTGCTCACCAAATATTATTGCTGGGGTTTTATTCTCACTGCAAAAAGGATTCTTTTTTTATTACTACTTAGGGCTCTTGTTAATCACATTTTGTTCTTTTCCTGCAATTATAAATTCACAATGAGATTCCAAGCCAATAAACCCCCGCCCCCATTTCTCTAACATGTGATACTTTCTCTATATGCAGTAAATTCAAGCAGCTGGCTTTCATCACTAGGAAAACTGCAAGGAATAAACAAATGCTGACCCTGTAGCTAGCAGTATTCCTGAGCTGGGAAGGGAGATGGCACGTTCAGTGTCCTGCAGGAGAGAGGAAAATCTGAGAGCGCAACTTGCTCACCCCACTGCTGCGAGGGCTGAAGTTTTCCCTGGTGCATCCCGTTCACTGCCCTAAGCAGGACCTTGTGTAATTATCAGGTGGTAGATGTGCAGAATGTTAAGATTTGAAAGTTATTTTTCACTTTGCACCCCTGAGTGCTGGGGGCTGAAATATTTATAAATGCCCAAGACAGCCCTTTCTCAGTTCAACCACAGTCAATCAGAACTGGGTGCTATGGTGAGAAATGCACATTTTGTGAATTGAGGGAGCCAGCTCTGGACTCTTCTTCATCCTCCACCTCTACTTTTTCCTCCACCAGGAAAAATTCAGGAGTTATCTGGTTTCTTTTAGGATTCAGGAGGCAAAGGCAGACAGGATCGTTTTAATATAGCATTATTTCCCAGCTAGGTGTTGTCCCTAAAGGAAACACAACCCTCAGGGAGCGATGAACCAGTGAAAAACTTTGTTGGGGTTGGCAGATAGAGATTTAGTGATGATGGAGAAAGAAAGATGAGAGAAAATCAGTGTTAGCACTTGGCTCTTGTAACAGTGAGGTGCCGCAGAGGGGGCTCCCTGCTGAAATTCGCTTCCTCTGGATTCGGCAGCTTTGGCACCAATGGGGCCTTTGCAGAGCCCCAGCACACAAGGTAACTTTGTCCAGGCTGCTGAGCAAAGGGATTAAACACAAGGCTGCCATTGTGGCAAGGGAAGGGAAACACAGTGTTTTATGCAGCGTGTCTTGTCTCAGCAGGACCCCAAGGCCACAGAGAAACCTGGAAATGCAACGTTTCTGATGAGTGTGGAAGGAGCGGGTTTTATGTGAAATGTGTTGGTGCAAAGGTGGTTTCCCTATAGTTTGGAGCTGTGCAAGTTGAGCCTCACATCGATGTCCCAAGCCTGGAATGTCAGGTTCAGCCTCTCCCAGGCAGGGCTCTCAGGGCTTGGGGTGATGAAGGGTTTGCATAAGGTCTGGGAGGTGCAAGGACAGGCTTTGGGCAGAGCCAGGGCTGACTGCAGGGTGGTGGCAGCCCTGGTGTTGGGAAAAGGGGGGCTTTGCCTCAAAAGGGGCTGCAGTTTGTGCCCACCAGGTGACAGAAGACAAGTAGGAAGGGCTTGGTACAACAGGACAGTTGGAAATGAGTGTCAAAGGCAAAGAAAGGGATGAAAGGAGCTGTAGGTCTGTGGATTACTTCTGCTATCGCTCTTGCTAACCTCGAACCAAGCTCCATTTCCCCCAGGTACGCTTAGAGCCAGCCCAGGTAAGGTTTCTTCTGGCTGGCCTCCTCCTGCCTGGAGTCCTCCTGATCCCTGGTGTGAGGGTATGTGCCCTTGGACTACATCGTGGAAGCCAGCACCATGCAGTCCATGGGCATATACACTTGCCTCAAGGTTTATTTCATCTCGGCTGCCACTGACCAGCGCTGGAGGTTGCTGTGCTCTTCAGGAAACACAGACTGACTGGAGGCTCGTGGAGAAGCGTATTTGACTGCTTGTTTCCTCTCTTCCCTAGGGGTATATTGGTCTCCCAGGATTATTTGGGCTGCCAGGGGCTGATGGAGAACGAGTGAGTATTTTGCGGAGGAAACCTTGGTGTGTAGGTTGAATGCTGTTCTTCAGAGCCTGATATAACCTGCTCTAGCCCTGGTTCCTGAGGGAGGCGAGCATGCCTAATGCCCCACCGTGCCTTCCTCAGGCTCTTCCTGCCCTCAAATGAAGAGCTGTGTCCCTGTGTAATGCTGATATTCAGCTCAGGAAAACCCAGGCTTCAGGCAGGGCTTTTCTGTAAGAGGAAAAACCCTGTAGGAGAGGAGTTTTTCTGTATTCTCCTTCACTTAAAAACCTGCCTTCCCTCTCCCCCTTGCCAGTTCATCTTGGTGGGGTGGAGCAGGGTGAGGAGAATATATGTGGAGATTCCCTGCTCCCACAGGAGACACCCCAGCCACACTGTCTCAGCATTTTGTGTGTCCATGGAGGTGTTTGGAAGAAGCCGGGCTCTTGGAAGGCACAGTGCCTGGGCTTTCTGAGAATGGCTTTATTTCCAGTTTCATTGAGCTGGGCACTCAAGAACAGGGCTGTGAGTGGGCAGCTGTGGCTGTGTCCTCCCTCCTCCCATCCTTTCCATCATGCCTTCCCCCAGTCCATGTGCTCAGAGCTTTGGAGGATATCACTTGCTTTTCTGCCCTCCATCCCCACATCCTCCAACCTGCCTCATCCTTCCCATCCAAGGACCCCCTTCCCCCCATTACAAGAGCTCCTAAGGAAGGTCACTGAAAGACAAAGACTGATTCCAGCTCTTTCTCCCTCAAATGCAAGCTCCAGAAACCAGAGAGACCCCGGGAGCATGTGGGAGTGAACGCGTGTGTGCCTGCCTGGGAGGGGCTTGCCCCGCGCCCTGGCGACGCTGATTTAATGCTTGTATAACTAAATAAGAAACATAAACAGAAGATCTGCAGCGAGTGCCTCGGCGGTGGCCTCCAGTCGGTTCCAGACCAGTAGCTTAATGACTGCTCCTGCTAAGCACAGCCCCAGCCTGGGGATGCAGCCTGCGCGTGTCCTCGGGAGGCCGTAGTTAATGGGTGAAGGTTAATTGTCTTCTGCTCTCGCAGCCGACTGCAAGTAGCTGACATTTTGATTCACGAACAATGCCGCAGTCATTAGCCTGTTTTGCATTCTCCTTTCTCTTCTCATTTTGTTTTGTATTGTTGGTTGGCTGTTTGATTTCTCAACCAGAACTCTTTTTTTTTTTCTCTCTCTCTCTGTGTTTTTTCCTTGCAGGGGATCCCTGGAGTTCCTGGGAAGAGGGGCAAGATGGGTAGGCCGGTAAAGTTTTTCCTCGTCTATTATGCAGACCTTGTTGAATGAAACTGGAAACAAGATATTTGGCTTTTGGCTGGGTCCCTTCATATCTTCAAACAAACCTTTCCATGTCTGTCTTCTCAAGCAGGAAGAAAACCAAAGATAAAGATATGGTTCTCTTCATTTCTTCCATTCTCTGCTCACTTCACAGGCATTAGTGCTCTTTCCCACTTTTCCTCACTATCTCCATGCTCCCTTGGATCTTACACTTCTCAGATTTTCTCCTACAACATCTTCCCTCCTGTCCTCCTTCTGGCCAGTCACTTCCCTGCATGCACTTTTTAACTCCCAAACATGGTTGCAGCATCCCAGGTGTCTGTTCTGGCTCTGTTGCATCCCTTCCTCTGCTCTCCCACCAGTTCCATCACATTATCCTCTTCCTGCTGTGACTTTCTCCAGCCCTTGTCCCATCCTGGTTTGTGTAATGCTGCTATACAGAACTGTGGTTCTGTATAGAAACCTTTTGGTCCTTGGTGGTGTAGCAGCTTGGGGAAGATGTGTTTGAGGAGCAAGGAGCCCAGGTGGGTGTGAGAGCTCGGCCAGGAGGAAGAGGTGTTTGCAGGTAGGGCTGAAGATAACTGTGAGAGATGCATAGAAGAACAAGGGGGATTGTGCTGACTGTAGCAAAAAGCAAGAGCAAATGGGGAAAATACTGAAATACACAGAGGAAACTGGGAAAGGACAGAAAGGAAAGACTTTCCCCCATTAACCTTCCTTCAAGCAGTTCTGCGTGCCTCCCTTGGGAAATTGGATACAGCTTTTTGCTCCAGGAGTCAGTGGAGAGCTCAGGCATGTTGGAGCTCTGGTGTCTCACTGCCTTTGCATCTTGTCCTTTATGTTAGCTTGAGTTTCCTTCGACCTCTGGACATCATTGCACTCACAGGCTTCTTGCAAAATGTCCACTCACCCACACACGGAAAAATCCAGTGCTTTCCCCTTGCCCCCCTCGCCTGGAGCACGTCCTTCCCAGGAGTCCCACGCCCACCCCTTGCTGATGTTCTCCCTGCAAAAGCCGTGCAAACACCCCAGCAGTGCCGCATCCCTCCCTGCACAGTGCCTGTCCTCCTCTGCCTGGGATGGGGAGAGCTGGAGCAGATTTTTTGGAGGGGTACTGGCAATCTGTACCAGATCTTTTGCAAGCTGCTGGTTGCACCAGAGCCCCCCGAGATGAGTAAGTGCAGAGCCCGTGGTGTAACCATGACTCACCGGCCAGGGCCAAACAAACACAGCAACTGTCGTTAGGTGCTGGGGCTCTGCTCTCTCTGCACAGAGCACGCTGCAGGCTCAAAGCCTTCCAGCTGTTGGTTGGCCAGGATTTGTAATCTTCCAGGCAAGGGTTTCGGTCTGGCGGTCACTGCTACAAGCAAGGGGCTCCCCTGAGATCAGCAGGGAATCTCTCAGCTGTGGAGGCATTTAGGCTGGGATCTAGGGAAGGGATTAAATGGCTACGCTTGAGCACCTTTGTTCTGCTTGGCTCCTTCGGAGGGTTTTGGCTCCATCCCTGTTTTATGATATCAGGTTTAATAAGAAATCTTGAATGGACTGATGCTGCCGATTTGTACATCCGAGCGTGAACAGAAAGATTAAGTGACATCCACAGTTATTCAGGAAATCTCTGGGAGAATGGAAAGCAGGAACCAGCTGATCTGGTTCTCTTCCCAACGCTTATCTCCTGGCCAGTGCTGTCTCCCATCTGCTTTGGGGTTTTCGTGAGCCTTCTGGGATTTCTCTGGTCTCTCCCATCCCCACTCCCTTCAGTTTGCTGGCGTGGCTGCTGTTCCTGTGCTATCTCAGAGTTGTCATTGCAGGGCAATGGAATCTTGGAAGCCCTTATTAGCTGCCATCGAAGCTGGTGAATGCTCTGGAGAGGAGGGAGAGGGTTTTTATCACACATATTTCTGTACCTAGCTTTGTTTGGGATGAGAGCCGGCAGTGGGTCCGTGCTCAGCCGAGGAGAAGCAAGGGGCTGGGGGAGGCTGCATGTGACACCGTGGGCCTCTGAGAATGATGTAAGAGGGAATGATTAAAATAGAGGAACTGGACATGAGTCAGATCTTGAAATCCTTCCAGGGAAGTTAAGTTTTGCAGAGCTGTGAGGGACATGGTGAGTCTGTCGTGGAAACAGCTGACTCCACCTCCTGCTCAGCTCTCCCTGCCCGGCATCAGTGATGCAGGAGGCCAGTGCATCCCAACATCAGGGCCCTGCAGAAGGAGAGGGCTGGGGGTGATCTGGGGGGAGAGTTATGGTTGGAGTCCAGTGCACGAGGGAGGCTGAAATAACAGCAGTCTGTACGTCTCTGGATCTGCCTGTTTTAGAGGGGGCTGGAGCTGAAGCAGCTGGTTGCTTAAACCTTCAGTCTGACCAGTGGCTCAAAAGAATGGCTTTTTGTGGTGTTTTGTGTGGATTTTTATGCTGTTCAGTTGAGCAGCTGGCAAAAAAAAAAAAAAAAAAAA
>VZTX01004835.1:0-45708 GCA_013400915.1 Pardalotus punctatus | reverse complement strand
AAAAAAAAAAAAAAGGATGAAAACAAGGGCCCATGAGGGGTGCTGGGGGAAGGAGTGAGAGAAGCTGTTGCTACCCTGTCTTGCCATGTACAGGCAATGTGTCAGTCCTGGTTCATCTTTAGGAAGGAGCTGTGCTGCCACTGTAGGAAATGACTCATGGGAAGAGTAGGAGATAGAACAGGCTCAAGGAACACCAAGCTGTTCTGATGCTGTGGGAGATGGGAAGCCACAATCAGAAGTGTCTGCAGTGCGGATTGTATTAAACTTCAATTAGAGTAGAATATTTTCAGAAGTTCTTAAGCCCTGCTAGAGGAAAATACTTAAAGGCAAAATTTCAGGAGCTATATCCAAAGAGCTTTGAGCTCTTTTTTGGTTTATCTTTGGTTTTGATGTGTGCTTATGTCTCTCTTTTTCACATAGAGTGTCAATACTATACCATCTGTGCTATTTTGCTTACAATTTGTTTTGTTAGTAGTATTCTTTTCTAAAAGAGATGGAAAAGAAGGAGCAAAATTTAGTTCAAAGACATAGTAATGTTTGGGTTCATCTGAGGTCTAGTCACAAGTCAGTCAAACACAGCTGAGGTTTCCTTATTTTTTTCTAAGAACCAGGTGGTGCTGTGCTTGGAGCCTCACAATTTCAGGTACCATGAAAACACCTCATGAAAGAAAATCCCTGGCCCAAAGGGTCCACAAAACAGAACAGGATCAGCCCATCCCCAGGGCTGGAAGGATTTAGTAACAGCAGCATGAGCAAGCCATTAACACCACAAGCAGATATCGCTGCTTCCCTGCCCATCTCCGTGCTCATTGTTCTGGTTTCTCCCCGTGACATGCAGTGTCACATAAGCTGTTTGGCTGTTCTGGCTCTGTGCAAGCCAGGGATAACACATTCTCTTTAGAGAGTTCTCCTTCGAGCTCGGCAGCTGAAGCTCAGCATGGAAATGCTGAGGATTACAGCTCACGTGTCAAGGAGGAGGTGCCATGAGGTGGCACATGGATTTGAATAGGGATCAGCGTGTGGGTGAGTCCAGCAGTGTCCCTCCCCTGTGTCACCCCCAGCGTGGGGGCTGTGAGAGCCAGCAGTGACCTGGCAGCCCCTGGAACCAGCCCCAGTGTTTGCTGGGGGCACCAGTGCCATGCCAGCTGCCAGAGCTGGCATCCACTTGCCAGGAGCTGACCACAGGCAGGATGTCCCTCACCAGCTCTCAGCCTGTGGCAGTGGCACCTTCTCCCCAGGCTGTTTTCCATGTGCTCTGGCTCCTTCTGTGTTGATGCATTAACTCCTGCCTCTAGTGAACACCAAGTTGCAATATATTGGTTTTTTCTTCATCTGATAAGCTGGCAGAAGGGCATGTGATACTGCCCTACCACTGTGGGTAGGCTCTTGCACCACATAAAAGGTGTCAATTGCCTTGTGGGAGACTGGATAGCCAAAAGCAGGGCTGCCTGTGAGTCAGGAAGGTTCCATTTTGCAGCCTCCCCCAACCTTTTGATGGATGGCTGAGATAGATCCATGCTGAACGTGGGGCTTTGCCAGGGTACACAGGCTCAGCTGCTGTCCCTGCAAACAGAGGGGACAAGCTCTGCCATGTGTCTGGGAAGGCTGGCACAACCACACATCACTGACAAAGTAAATGCTGCTTCTCTCTGTAGGGACTGAGATGATAAACAGCTCCTCTCTTGCTCCAATCTTTTCTCTGCTTTGGATGCAGCTGAGACCCTTCCTTGCATTTGGAGCGAGCCAAGAGTCTCCTGCACCACAGGAGTTGAGATCTGGGAAACCAGTAACAGCATTTCAGAGCACTCTCACATGTGGCCAGCTAAAGCTTGTGGAGGAATGTGTGGTCTGAGAAATTGTGTGTACAGGTAAATCCTCAAGATAAGCTGCAGGCAGGAGCACAAATGGTCTGTAGGAGCTGAGGGACAGGACTTGGGTAGCTCTGTCTTGTGCCGTAGCCCAGCTTAGCACCAAAGCGTTTGGTGCCTTTTTCAGGAACTGATTAATTTTTAAAAATAATATGCTTTTAATCATTTTGTTTCCATGAAAAGTCCAGTGGAGGTCTTGAAAACTAGCCATGAACAAAGTTCTTCTCTTAATGAGAGGGTTTTAGCCCATGGATTGGATATTTCTTGTTAGCCATTTAAGTAAATTCTTTCCTATTTTTTTTGCTTTGTTAACCTAAATTTTTTAAATAGATGTGGTTTGAGTGATCAGTAACTTTTTTTAGGGCTGAAGTTGGACATGGAGCTGGGCAGCTGGTCTGGTCTCTCCACCCCTCTGGGCCTGGTTCACCACTCTGAAATGCAGGCGTGAGCCCAGAGCAAATGTCACCATTTCTTTCTGGCCTGAGTTGTGTTCCTTGTGTCTGGAGTTTCCCAAATCTCCGTGGTGAGGTGCTTACATGGTTATTTCTCACGTGTTCCTAAGTCCATGATGACATCATCCAAATAACCTGGCAAGATGGACAATATCAGCATAGATTTACATTTTTTTTAAGAATGGGCAAAACAAAATACTGAAAACACAGGGAAAAGCATTTGAAAGGTGCCAAGAGCCATAACTTCCACTGAAAGAAAAGAAACAATCCCAAAGATGGGGTTTTTTTTCCAAGAGTTTTCCTAAGTGACTTGTCCATCGTAATTCAAAAATCTCTTGAGGATCTGAACCAAGGTCTCCCAGGCATCTTTAATCCTTCAGGGAAAAGCTCATTCATAAATCAAAGCTCAAAAATTGCTCTCATTAGAAATTATAAGGAAGAAACAATGCAACTGTCACTTCTGAGTCTGAAAACATTTTGACCAACAAAGCTGCTTGACTTTCTTGAATAGGAGGCTGCTTGATTTGGAAATGTTGGCCATAGACAAGGAGGAGCAGTGGCAGCCTCAGTGCCTCATGTCTGTGCAATGGTAGCTTGGTCAGAGCTCTGCACATTGGGAAAAGATCCTGAACCAGTGGAAAAGCAACGGAGCAGGAGTGTGGAGGGGCTGGCATTTCACTTGAGTGATGTTCGGCTGGAGGGGCTTCAGGAAATTTTTGTTGTTGTTGCTCCTGCTGTGCTCCCACAGCCAGAGGGATAGTTATGGTTAAAAATACCCTGAAATCTTTGTCTCCAGAGGAGGTGACACGGAGCTGTGAAATCTCCCAGGGAGACAGAGCAAAGCTTCCTTTCAGGTGGTGCAGGAGCAGAGCTGCAGCAGGACCCTCACTCCGTACCCAGCAGGGGATGGCATCTCCCTCTTTGCAGGGACGAAAACCGCCCAGCCCAGGGCGAGGCAGAGTCCCTGCGTAGCTGTTGAGTTCCAGGAGGTACAGCAGGAGCACAGGGTCTGCTGGGTTCCCTTTGGGGTGACTCTGGCTGGGCCTGAGCCACCCCCTGCCCACCTCAGTCTGCTCTCCACACCGGGAATTCTCTCAGAGATGTGAGCTGCCAACATAAGCTACACTTGTTTGTTTTATTCTCCTTCTTTTTTTCCAGTGAATGCTTTCTCTCACCTTCAGCCCTGTGTCTCCTCCACCTTTTTTTTTTCTTTTTTTTCTTTTTCCTTACTTAAATTGTTTGACTTGCAAGTTCCATCCCCGGGGAGGCTCCTGGGCAGTGATTCACCTGGCTGGAGCCAACTGGCAAATAGAGTCTTGCAGACAAGACAGGAGGGCTGGTTGGTTTGAGCAGCTTCACCTTCAGCCAACAGGAAAATAAAATCCTATTTTTGGAGAACGATTCTGTTGGCGTGAAGACCTGCCAGGATTCTTAGGAGCAGCAGCTGCCAGACTGCCTCCCTTACTCCTTCAGGGAAAGTGCTTTAAACTGAATCAGATGTTGTATACACACAACACACCCACCCACATGTGAACACCTGAAAGGACTTTGGGGGAGCAAAGGACACCGTGTGTGTCACCAGTCCCTGCTTCCAGGGGGACACAGGGACAAGAGATGAGGAGTGGTGGCATCTGCTCTGAGCAGGAGCAGCGCTTTGGCTGACAACAGCCAGCAGAAAGGGCAGGCTGCTCTGTTTGCTTTCAGCAGAGGAAGAAAGGAAGGGGAGGTGGAGGGGGATGTAATCCCCTGGTGCAGGAGGAGCTGGTTCCAGTGTCTGTCTAGGTCTGGTTGTTCTCAGCAGGAGCCTCCTGGTGTATGAAAGGATGCCCTTTGCAGGGAGTGGGGATGAAAAGGAATTAAGGCACTGTTGGGGCATCCCAAAGATAGAGACTGTGACTGCTTCTGCTTTAGACCTTTCAGGGTAACCTGGGATAAATCAGTGTGAATCTCTCTGTGTCTCAGTTCACCGAGTGCAGCGAGGACAAATTGTGCAAGCCCTGTAAGGCTCTGCTCGGGCTGGGGAGCACAGGAGCACCCGGATCTTGTTAGAGCAAAGCATCTGCTTGTGTGCTCTCTCTCTCCAGCTCCTCCCCAAGCTTCATCTTGCTTCTTTCATTGAACTTCTCCTTCAGACAATGTGAAATCCATTCAGCTGGACATTTTCCCCCACCTCCTCTCTGAAATTCCCAGCTGTGAGATAGAGCCAAAAGTTTTGTCATACCTGCCTGGAGCGCTGCGGAGGAGCACCCCGCCGGCTCTTGGCCAACACGACTTGTTAGTCAAGCATTTTCTTCCTAGTTCTGCTGCTATTTGTCATTCCCTTCCCTGTCCTGGTCCTTCTCTGCACATCCCCTCCCTCCTACAGAGCAGGCAGGATGCACGGCTCTGTATTTTTCACTGGGGTGTTTTCTTTTGCTGTCCCACTTCTTAAACATAATTTCCAGGGACTAGTTTTCCTGAAAAAACCAGCTGCACCCTGAAAAATGATGGATTTGCTGTACCAAAACCCCCTCTGCACTCACAGGAGACTCTGAATCTGCTGGAATCTTTAATCTCTTTCGAAAGTCTCCTGTAATGGGCTGCCAGTTGTGACCTGCCTGTCTGCCAGCACCATAAAATGAGCTTCCTGGCCTATGTGTTCCCCCTCAGTTTGGGCTCCTCAGGCTGCTGGAACAGTGCATGGGAGAGCAGAGGTGTTGCTGCTTACGGGAATGAAACCAATGGGATAACAAAGTCTGCTTGTAACTTCTGGGCTGCTTGTTTTAGTTGAATAGTGCTGGTTCTGTTCCTGGGGAACATCTCTCTCCTTTAGGCTCAGGCAGGAGAGGCACTGAAAAAATAGCTTTTACAGACGTGTGAGATCCAATAAATTAGGACACTGTGGTCACTGGAACTGTTATTGTGGTTTAAACTGCTACTGCTTACCCCATGGAAACAAAGTGCTTTCTTTTTCATTAGGGGCTTAGAAGATTGATTGTTTCCTGCTGTGCAAGAGCTGTGCTGGGATAGCTTTCACAACCTGGTTTGGGTCTCTGGAGACGGTATGGATGCTGAAATATCCTCCTCCATGCCACAGCCACCAGCCTGAGCCTCATTTAATGTGCAAAACCTGTTAATGCTGGTGTGCTGAGCTCAATTGCTGCGCTAGGACGCCTGGGGTTGGTTGAATTGGAGCTGCTCTTTCCATTTGTCTCCTCCTCTGGGTTTGTTTTACAGCTTGGGCCAGAAAGTACCAGGGGACCACCCACCACCCCAGCAGTGGGTGAGCTGGGGCTGGGGTTGCTCGAGCCAGCAGTGCAGATGGTGTGTTAAGGACAATCAGGTGTTGGCAAGGATGAGGTTTTGGTGCTGAGTGTTGTCCTGGGCCTGTTCTGGTTTTCTTCTCAGCTTCCTCCCACTTTGTGACCCCTTTCCATCCCTTCTTGAGAATGGGCAGAACCCTGAGCTCTGTGGGCAGTCCCAGCGTGCTGTGAAAGGATTTTATTGCTGACTCTCTTGGTTGCTGGGTAGTGTTGGCCAAGTGACCTCAGGTGCTCAGCTCTGCCTTCCAAACACAGGAATAATCTGGTTTTCTAGATGTTTGGAGATCTAGTGCTGGAAAACCTGTGGAAAAGTTAGATTTTTTATTAACTCTATCAACAAGTGCCTCAGATTTCCTCTCTTTAAGCAGCAAGGTTAATACTAGGAACTGAGGGATAAAAAGAGTAAAACACGTGTGTGAAACATATGAATTTAAATAGTTCCTTACCTGGGTTCTTTTATTCTGGCACAGGAGCACATTGTTTGTGTCACATTGCAAGACTTTTAAACCAAATTCAGAAAATGGTGTTTTAGTCTGGAGCAAGCTGACATTATGCTGCTGTAGCAATATTGTTTTCATTGTACCGTTCAAAGTAGTAAAATCTCCCCACACTGGCAAGAGCTCAGCTCCACAGCAGACACCTCAGCAGCCCCAGGGCCAGGCTGCTGCTCAGTGGCATCCATGGGTCACTCCATGCCCAGCTCTGCCCTCTGAGGAAGAAAGGATGCTGAAGGCTGTGACTGAAATCTGCAGCAGCACAAGTACAGTATCAGTCTATGCACATTCATATTTTCCTTGGCAAGCTGTGTCACTGTAAACAGCAAAATATTCTGGCAGTCTTTTTTTCTTTTTTTCTTTTTTTCTTTTTTTCTTTTTTTTTTTTTCTGTCTTGCCTGAGCAATGAGTTTTCCCTGCACATCTCTCTTCTGGTCTGATTGATTCAGCATGTAGCAGAGTTATTTTTCCCCTTTTTTTCATTAAAGAAAATTGTAGCCCCCCTGCCTTCTTGTTATATTTGACGTCTTTGTCTCTAGATGGCAGAAGGCCGTTTCCAGTGGTTGCTTACCACAACTTCTTGGCATGTGCATGAGGGATGTAGTGCCTAGCTGGAGAAAAGCAGACAGCTTTCCTATTTGCAGTGATTCCCATAAAATAGAGGTGTTGAACCCAAGCAAACGATAGCTTGTGTCGGTTCAGTCCTTCGTGCTGTAGGGAATTGGCACAGAAGAGGTGAAATGCTGGCTCTGAGGTCAGCTGCAAAATTTTGGTTGCCTTAAACATCTCTCACCTTAGATGTGACCAAGTATCTCTCTACCTTTTCTGTTCAGCAGGAGGTGTAAACCCTCGAAGGTCAAGGGAGGTCTTGGATGACAGAGTTTCCCAGCACAGTTTTCCTGTTCTGTCTGCTGTGATCATTTCAGTTTTCATTGTTGCTGATGGGTTTCCAGATAAGCGTGTCGTCATTGGCTGTTGCATTCCACTTCCCTCAGATTTGCTTTTCCCAGATAACCAGTGTTTGTAATAACACAGGGAAGGAGAAGAGAGCATCCTCTCCCTGTCTGTTTCATCCCTGTCTCTAAGTTCTCAGGTATTGCAGAACTTGCCTGTGTTGTCCTTTTTATTTCTGGTGAGCCACAGAAGGTGATAAAGCAGTTTCACTTTGACTCCTGGTTTGAGTTCTTTCTGCAGAGTGTGGCAGGACTGGGAAGAGTAAGCTGCTGTAGGATTTGTTTGTAGCAGGGAACTGGGGGGCTCAGAGGAGCACAGGGTCTGTCCAAGAGTGAGAGAGAACGTGTCACACCACCATGTTCTGGCTCTGGCTCAGTACCTCCACTCCCTTCTCCATAATTGACTGAAGTCTTCCAAATTTGTATCGGATATAATGAGATGATGAAGTCGTCTTTTGTGGTGACTTTTTCATGTAGCAAACATGGCCTTTCACAGCTCTGGGGTGTGGGCTGTAATGAGTTTGGAAGCATTTGTTCCTCTGGCAGGCTGAAAGCGAGTGAATTCACCAGGCATCTCCGATCAGCTCCATTAAGCATCTGCATGGGCTCCAACAGGCTTTGTGCTGTCCAGCTATCCTGAGAGAAGGGGGTGCTGTTCAAATGGTCCTGTTAGCAGACAGTGCTAAATAATTCAGATTGACAATCCATTTTTGAGTACAGTCATTGCAGTGAGGTTTATGGATCAGGGGTTTGGCCTTGTCGGGCTGTGCTGCTGTGGCAGGAATGGTTTGGATGAGGACAGGCAGGCTGGTTTTCCCACACATTGTCCCTGTGTCCTGTTGCTTTCCAAAATGCTGCAGGGGGAGCGGTTTGTAGCTGACTGTCTTTACTGCAGGGAGCCTCAATAACTAACATCCATGTTTGCCTCCTCTTCTCAGGGTTTTCCTGGTAATTTCGGAGAGCGAGGACCTCCAGGCATCGATGGGAACCCTGTAAGTTCATAACTCTTTCTTTCTTTCTTTCTTTCTTTCTTTCTTTCTTTCTTTCTTTCTTTCTTTCTTTCTTTCTTTCTTTCTATTGCAGTAGACAGCACACTGTACTTCATCGTGCTAGTTGGAGCTGAGTGAAGCTTTTGAGTCTGGTGGCAGCTGCTGGCTGCTTTTGTCCCTCCTGAAAAACAAATGTGCATCCCAGCTCTGCTCAACCTGCCCTGCTGCAAATTCCCGTGTTCAATTCCTGTGGCTGCCAGGTCATCATTTGCCATTTCTGTCTCCATCTCTTGCCTTCCTTGCACCTCAGTCTTGATAGATGCTTTCTTACCCTGAGGGTGTGGCCAGGAGAAAATCAAGAGACCAAAGGCAGGGATGCTGTTCTGGCTGAGCAGGCAGTGTTCGGACCACGCTGTCCGCACACAGGAAGTGCCAGATTTCCTGCTCCAGTGTCTGGGAGCACTGAGGGACAGACTCCACAGCCCAGGCTGCTGCCTGCCCCATCCCTTGGGCTGCGTGGGGAGAAGTCTCCAGTCTCCTGAGTTCTTGGCCTCTCCTTGGTCTTCATCTGACCCCTGCTGGCTTCCTAAGAGTGGGATGTGTCTCCTGGGAATGGGGTCACGATGGTCACAGAGGACATTTAAGCAGCTGGGCGCTGATAAGGTTTAATTTGCTCTGCTCTTGTAGCACTAAACTGTGGGGATGTGCTGTGTTTGCTGCTGCTCACAGAACATGCCCTCGTGGTTTGCAACACTTCTCAGATGTATTAATTATCCTAAATTATTTTCTGAATGACTTTGTTGGTTCTCCCTGAATTAGCGTGTGAGCAGCACTGATTCATCTTTGAAATTCCTGCTGCCTGGGTTATTCACACATAATCACCGTGCTGCTCTGGGGTTTGACGGGATGATTTGTGTGAAGTAACCCACTCCACATGTGTCTGCAAGCTCCCATTCGTCATATATGCAGCATAAAAGTTATTTTCACAACCGACTCCAATCACCAAGCCAAGCTCAGCCACACTCCAGCCTTTGTGGGAATTCAACACAAGAGTCAGAAATGCAGTGAGCTGAAAGAATTACATTCCCAAGGAATACTTCTGCAGGACTTTTCCCATCCTTCAGTCAACTTATGCCATGGGTCAGAGTGGAATCAGTAGTCCCAAAGCAGAAAATTTTCTGGTTGTACTGCTATTTCCAGCCAGCCCACCAGGAAGAGCAGGAATCCTGGAGGAAAGGAAGACCTTTTTTTTTTCCTCTCAAATAACTTATTTTGTTTTCTTTTAAATATACAAGTTGTCTAAGCCCCATTCAGAAGATGTTCTCAATGCCAGTCAGCTGAATGGCAGTTCCCAGAGCCTTGGAGGGCAGCAAATGTCCCGTTAATTCATCCAGAAGGATTGCTCTTCTTTCATCTTATCAACGGCTTTTAAATATTAATGTGCCTTGTCGATCGCAGAATGAAAACAGACTGTTTGGGCTGACTTAAAGGGAGGTTCACAGGGTCATGAGCGGAGTCACAGACGCAGAAAAATGCCAGAAAGTCTGTTTGTGGAGCGCACAAATATGCGGGTTTGGTAGGTGGGGTGTGCAGCTGAATCCTCGCGGGCGGGAGGGCCCGGCTGCCACATCCTCTGTTTGATCCCTGCTCGCGTGGGGAAGGCTGAACCCGGCAGCCTCTGATCTCCTTTCCGTCCCCTCCGGGCACAGCGCGGGCTCTTCCAACCCCAGGGGTCTTCTTGCCTCCTACCAGCTCGCTGAGAGCTGTCAGCCATCGCATTCCAGATCCCATGTTCCCCCCAGAGTGTTTGAGCCACTCCAATTAGGCTCTTAATCACAGGAATTAGATGTGGGAAAGGGCTGTTGATTCATCTCCTGCTCTCTTGTCCCGGGGCCCTGTTCATGCTCTGAAAAAAGGAGAATAGAGCCTGATTTCCCCAGCGGGTCAGGGACCAGCCTGTCATTGCTGGTAGCCAGGAAAGGCCACTTGTAAATCCTCAATTTCCTAGGCCAGGGAATGGCTCAAATTAACAGCCAGTCCTGTCCGCATCTCTCAGGGGAGTCCACCCCCTCTCTTGCAAGAGGAAATCCTCTCCTGTAGCCGTGAGGTCATGCATTTCCACATATACCCATCCTCTTGAGGAACATCCACATGACATAAGACAAAAATCTGGGAAGTGCCTCTTGGAACTGGTGGGACGGAGAGCTGACCACGCACCCAGCCTGCAGCCCAGCCGCCCTGGGAGCCTGCAGAGCTCCCTGGGAAACCCAGGCCACCGTGCAGCTCCTGTGCTCAGCATTCCTGGGATACTCCCTCTTCTTCCTGAGCCTAGTAACACCAGGCCTTGGCTAAAAACTCGAAGCCGACCTTATACCAGTAGCTCTGAGGACACAGAAATCCCACCCATGAGGAACAATTGCTCCACAGATGTCCCAAGTATGCAGGAAAGGAACCGGCCATAAAAAAAAGCAATTTTAGGCTGGTTGAGATTATGAAACGCTTTTTTTGTGTGTGTGCTTGCCCAGTAGTCCTTTACTCCACTTCCCATAAAATAAACACACGTAACCCTTTACCCAAGGAGTCCTGAGCACATTCAGGCACGTTGTGTCCCCTTCTCTTTCCTCCTTCCACCAGGCAAAGCTTCCCATAAAAGGGGAGCTTTATTGCACTGGAGGGGACTCCACCAGATGTGCACCATAAACTGAGCAGGGCTCAGAGAAAGTGGCCAGCACAATCCAGAGCAGGAGCAGGGCTGTGTGAGCTGGTGGGAAGTTCAGCATTTCCAGTTTTGAGAGGCCACACTGGAGATGGAGGTGTGTGAGAGCAGGTCCTTGCCCTGACCAGCAGCTCGCTGTCAGCATGGCCAGGGAGGTCCTGAGGGAGACACTGGACAGGCTGAGCATCCCATGGTTGCTGAAACATTCAGAGACCTGGACAGGGGGTTTGTGGCAGTCTGGCACAGTTTCTCTGCTGTGCTTCAGCTGAAGATGCCACCAGGCACCTGCTGGTGCTCCTGGGTGTCTTTGAAAGCTCAGGCAGGGAGGCTGTGGTGAAGCTGAGAGGCCAAACCAGCTCCACAATCCCCAGCCCCTTGGAATGACGAGCTCCAAGGTGCCAAGCACACTCCCAGGACCCATTTGCCAGCCCCAGAAGCTGCCACACCTTCTCCCCAAACTACCCAGTTTTGTTTTCATGCAGGTCTTCCTTTTCCTATGAGTTTTATTGTCACTTAGCGACTCCCAAAAAACTCACCTTTCCCAATGCTAAAGCAGCAGCTTTCCTCTTCTTCCCACCTTAGCCCTGCTGTCCCTGTGTCCCCTCCCCATCACAGCCCTTCTCCTTGCCCGTGGCTGGATCTCACCTGGGGCAGGCTCCCATATCTGCCCCAGAAGGGGCAGGGACGCTCTTTTCCCTTCCCTCAAGCCCTTGGAACACTGAGCTGCCTTTCAGTCTCTGGTTGTCTATGAAGTGACCATAACCGTGTGGGTTTTCCTTTCCTTTTAGGGAGAATTGGGAGCCCCAGGTCCTCCTGGAGTCCTTGGACTCATTGTAAGTACAAAAACAAATGGAGATCTGGCTTGTCGGGCTTTAACCCTTTCGACCTGCATAACTACACACAGATTTTCCTCTTCCTGTGGGCAGGATGACTGTTTGTATGGGGGAGGTGTGACATCTGGGGAGAGAGGGGGTTTCCTGGTGGATTGGGAGGTGGAGGAGGGCAAACCCTTTCCAAGCAAAAGGAAACAGATTAGAAATCTGTTTTTAGTGTCTTTTTTTTCGTGATAGCTTGCCCTTTTGATAGCATTTGCCAGGGTATTTCTTCAAAGATGCAACATTCATTCCACACCAGGATCTCTTAAAAAGCAAGTTCCTGTGAGCAGTGACCTCAGGGACACACAGTTCCTGTTCACTCGAGAGTCCGTGGGCAGGAACAGTCTGTCCTCTGGGTGTGCAGGAATTTTACATGCACTCTCACCATCCCATCACTAATCCAGGTAATTATGTACTCAGCCAAATTCCACCCTTCATTACACTTTTCCCCCAGCAGGAGATAAATGGCTGTAAGGATGGGTGGCAACTGCTCCTCTGGCAGCTGTGCTGGGGGTTAGGGAATGCCCAGCTGAACGTAGTAGGGATTATTTTTGGGTATCAGGACTTATTTCTGGTTATTCTCTTCCATGCACAAAAAGTGGTAGGCTCTGTTGGTGCTACAGCATTCTTTCAAAATAATTCCTCCTCATCTGTGATAATCCATGGAAACTCAGCTTGCAAGGAATGGTTAAAAACCTTCCCCTTTTGTCTTTCCATAGCTTAAATTACAGGAGTGTGTGTCAGCTGAGATCAAGGCCTTGATTGTAGTAGACATTGTACAAACCTAGAAATCTTACATTCCTTGAAGGAAGAACAAGGAATAGGGTGGAACACCCATCTTGGAGGTGGGGGATTGGGGCAGAGGTGGATTGAGGGGAAAGTTTTCCATGGAACCAGGAATTAGGTCTGTGTTTCCCCTCATTAGTGGAGATGAATGTAGCTACTTTAGCCGTAGCAGCAGAAAGGATGTGCTCCTGGCAAAGAGCTGGAAGAGAAATATCACTATTTAAAATAAGGCATTATCCAGATTGGATTTTATTTATCCTTGCTTTTGGAAAGATTTATCTTTACCTGGTTGCTGTTATCTCACAGATATTTTGTTTGTTAGAAAGTGTAAGGTCAGAGATGATAAATGTGATCGTGATCCTTCCCAAGATGAGGGAGTCAGAAGCTGCCTGTCCTCCTGTCCTCCTTCCCCCTGGCCCAGCCAAATTCAAACTGAGATTCAGGTCAAACTGAGTCTGTTATCCCAGGGAAACACTCATCTCCTGAATTCAGGATGCTGGGTATCTCTAGTGGGATAGACCAGGAGTGAGCTCCTCCATCCTCCCAGGGACCAGCCAGGCTCTGGCTGCCTCACGCACCCTGCCGGGCTTTGCTTCGCAGTGTAAGAGAGCCCAAAGAGCAGAATTAGGTGTAACTGAAGCCTCTTGCTTCCCTAATTAACCATGTGGGCAGAGCTCTCAGTAAATGCATTTCTACAAGCAGCCTTTATGCTGGGATGGATGAAAAGGGCTCTGTTGGGGTGGCTGCAGCCCAGCTCTCCCCTCGTGGCTGCGGGCCCGGGGCTGTGGCTGGAGAATCGCTCCTTCAGGGAGCCTGCCCTGTTTATTTACACACTGAGGCCAGGCTGGTGTGCCCTGTCACTGCCTCTCTTCATGGCAGAGAGCAGCCAGAGCCCGTTTCAGCACTGAAGGGTTTCTCTTGTCCATCACACGTGGGTGCCCAGGCAGCCGGAGCTCTGCTGTCCTGATCTGGAGTGAGTCCCAACACACGATGCCACGCTGACCTCTCACTGCAGCAGGGCGAGACACCTCTGTCCTCACCTCCTGTCCCTCCTCTCTCTCCTTGGAGTGCTGCCTTTACTTAGGGGCTGTCTGCATAGTCTCAACTCATGCCAGAATGCTGCTCTGTTGATATCAGCAGTGCAGTTCTTCAGGGATACTGAGACTGGATAGCAGGAATTTCACACCACGTGGGATGATCTGTTGGGTTTGCACATAATGACTGTGATAATTTTCTTTCTCTCACTAGGGTGACATGGGCCCTGTGGGACCAATTGGCTATCCAGGACCAAAAGGATTAAAGGTGAGGGAATAGCTGAGCTCTGTGAGCTCTCCTCCCTCCACTGAAGGTTTTTCTGGTCCTTTCTTGGGCAGTGGTGACTGTCCTGAGAGAAGGGATGGGCAGCAGTGATGTGTGAACTGCTGCACACAACATCCCACGGGTGCTCTGCAGCATTGCTGTAAGTCAGTGGAGAATCCCAGGAGCATTTTCCCTGCGTGCCTCCAGCACATGAAAGCTGATTGAAGATTGATGGAGCACAGTCTGGGACCAGTCTGGCATTTGACCTTGAGATTGTGCTGGGCCATTGTTGTGGGTCTGAGCCACCAACCCCGCCAGCAACAGCAATGTCGCAGACCTGAGCAAATCTCTGCCACAGCTCAGCCTCACTCTGAACTTTCTTTTGTTTCAGGGGCTGATGGGGAACCCTGGAGAACATGGACTGAAAGGTGATAAGGTGATCTGAATACTCCCTTATTGCACTGTGTTTTAATTTTGCATGTGAAATCCCATTCCTAGTTTCTCTTTCTTATTCAGCACCATGGTGCTGGTTCCACTCTGGCCATCTCTACACCATCCTCTCACTCTCCCTCCATTGCTGACACTCCAGTTTTGATTTTTCTTTCTTTGATATCGGCCCCATCCCCTTTTCCATGGAGTATAGATCAGTTATGTTCAGATCCTCTTTGGAGCTCCCATCTCCCACTGATGATGACAGTAACTGTGAAATTATCTGGTGTTCCATTGTTTTTCTGTTGTTTACATGATGGGATGGGGAGGAGAAGATCTAACACTGACAGTGGGTTGCATTTGGGGGAAATACGTGGTGTGACAAAGCAGCATTGGATCAAATAAACCAGGTGGATCCCCTGGAAAAACTGTTGGGTATTGGATACCTCTGCTCCTGTT
Organism: Pardalotus punctatus; assembly: GCA_013400915.1. Taxonomy (NCBI): domain Eukaryota; kingdom Metazoa; phylum Chordata; class Aves; order Passeriformes; family Pardalotidae; genus Pardalotus; species Pardalotus punctatus. Next base: position 31,086 of record VZTX01004835.1, on the reverse strand, counting down.
CAAGGAGCCTCAGCTCAACTTCCTGCTGAGAGGAAATTGCCTTGCCCCAAACTGATATAAATCACTTTAGAAAGAGCAAAATGGAGAGGGGGCTTGATTGCAGTGATTTAGTGGTGCTGGCACAAAAACACGCAGCTTGAGCTAAATCAGCATGAAGCTGTGTGTGTAAATGTCTCACTGTCACGAGAACCCTCCTCCTACAGATACTCAGCTGTAGGATTTATTTAGTCTGAAAGAGTGGGAGGTGCAGTTATTTATTGCTGGCTCTGATTGCTCAGGAGGGCAGTGGAAAATGACCATTAAGTGTATTCTCCTCCTCCTGTCAGATGTTTTATTCTCTTCTTAGATGTTTGCTTTTAGAGAATGATTTAGCAGCCCAAAACTGCACAGGGGGGAAGTAGTGTCAAGCCAGTTGATTCAACTCTTCTTATATTAGAGCAGCTCTTTGCCAGGGCTCCTGTGTCTGCAATTTCCATTTCTCCCCTGTGCTGCCTTTTCACTTCTCTTGAGAGCAATGACAGGGCAAGAGAAGAGTTTTTCTTTAGGACAAGCTGAAGAGATTATAGCTGGTTTCTTGACTAAACATCAGATCCTAGAGTCCACACACTCTTCCATCCACTCCTTGGAATAAATGGTTAAATATCTTAAGAATCATCAACATTTAAATCATTGTTTAGCAAAATTAACCTTCCTGGGCATTTCAGTCTCCATCACTTTACAGAAACTGCTCTGTTTATCCTCAGTATTTCCCCAGCCACTGCTGTCGCAGTGGTTTGTGGCTCTCTCTGGAGTTACCCTTACAAGACTCCCAAGTGCAGAATTATCCATCCTCCCCAATAATCCCATGCTCCTAAGGCACAGGAAACTTTTTCCTTCCCTCTCTAGCTGCCTCCCCCTGCAAGCTCCAGGCTGCAGGTCACCCTGCCTTCCTGAGGATGGGTTGCTGAAGATTTAATTGGATGTCTGCAAGCTCTCCTATTAATCCCATCTGTCTTGGTCCCATCCAAAACACATGGCCTTGTACAGGTTTGTCTTTTTGCAGCTGAGGAAAACTCCCGTCTCTCAGCAGCAGTCAGATAGATGCTGGTAAAACCTGAGAATAATGAGGGGGTGGCTGGCTGGTGGTGTTTGTGGGCAGCAGGAATGTCATGGAGCTGCCACCTGGATCCACCTGGGAATATCCTCACATCACATGGCCAGGTGTGAACCAGAGTAAGGGACATCTCCTCACTCCCCCAGCAAAAATCACATCTTTTCATCTAGCAGCTAGACAGGCAGGTCCAGGCAATCCTTCTGTTTCCATTCCTGTGTTTTCATGGAGGCAAGGAGAGGGGGAAGAGAGGGTTGGATCTGCTCTTACAGGGAGAAGTGGAATTACTGTATAACCCTGAAATGAGGAGTGGCCTTGAGAAGACCACATGGGGTGATGAGTGCAGGGGAAAGGTGGAGGAAGCAGAGGAAATCCCAGCTACTTGTTCACATAAAGGAGTTTTATGAATCAGGACATCTGTAACTTGTGGAGGACACGGCTCAGGCAAATACCTCTGGAGTTGTGCAGCGTTAGCTCCCTTTGCATTGCTAAGCAGGAAGTCTTGGGAAAAGAGACTTCCAGTCGAGGCAGAATGAGGGGATTTTGCACAATGACCTCCTGTGCATCCCACAGACAGCAAACACATCCCACAAACAGCACAACCCCCTTGTAGCCGTGCGTTGCTCCCTTCCCTTGAAGCCCCTGTCTGCTCGTGTTGGGTTACAAAGGGCCTCGGGGTGTCTGAGGCTGCATTTCTTTTTATAGGTGAAACATGAAGCACAGGCAGCATCCCATGGGCAGAGCCTGTTTGTAATTTCAGATCCTACATTCCTTTTCCTGCCCCGTGAACAAAGTCCTTGCAGGCCCATTTCGTCATCTCAGCATCGCAGTTTTTAATAACAAACATGCCTGACCTCTTTCCTCCGCAATTTTTCCCTCACTTTAAGGACACAGACGCCGAGTCCCAGTTCCAAGGCAGGTGAAAGGTGATGCCCTAGTCCTCAATTCTGGTTTAAGAGATTAAAAGCCATGGATGGACCATTCCTGCCGTGATATTTTGCTTTGCTATCACAATAACACGTGAACATCTGGCGTGAGGTCCAGCTCAGGATAAGAGATGTGTTTTGTTTCCCCTGCTTCCGTCTCACCCTCTCTAATGCCCATTTCTCAGAGTTGTTTGAAAACTGGTTTCCTTGTCATGCCCCACTTTTCCTAAAGGTGGAAGACAAAGGTTTGTTCCTGCCTTTTGCTATGCTCAGGAAACTCTTTTATTTTAGTAGTTATTACTTAATGTCCAAGTATTTCTTCTAAAACAGTGTTTCAATGACCAGTTGTACTGTCTGGGTAGAAAACTACTTAATAAAAAATATAATCTTGCTTTTTTGACCCTCAGAATTGATGACAAAGACAGATCTCAGAGCCAACCTGTCAATTCCAGAAAAGCTGTTTCCATGCTGCCTTCTGTCAGGAGCCAGAATTAAATAGATCTCAGTGTTTTGCGCTTTGGACTACACAAAAAAAAAAGTAGGAAATGGAGAGAAGATGAGAAAAATCTGTAAATTGGTTGGGTCATACAGTAGTTTTCTTGCCATTCCTATTGTATCTAATACTTGGGGTTCTTCCGAACTGAAGCTGTGTAAAGAGCTGATTGTTTCCATTTCGCATTGCCAAAAAAAAGAAAAAAATATGGAAAATAGTTTAGATGAAACAAAATGTTGGTTACTTGACTCAAATTAAAATATTTTAGGTTAAAAACCAAATGAGTAAAATCAATTTAACATTTTTTAGGAGCAACATTTTAATTTTGCTATATAAAAGTTTTGTTTTGAAGATGGTTCAGTGAAATGTTCCGGGAACATTTACCAAAACATTTAAGCAAATTTAGCATGAATCCATGAAATTTTTCCATCATTGAATCTGCATAGTTCTTAATTATTTTTCTTCCGAAAAAGATGTCTTTGAAAAGTCTTTACCAACTCAAACCTGAACCGTCCACAATTTCATTATCCCCTGCATGTTACTGAAGTAGTTACAATTATTTAAGCTCTCTGATAAAAAGTGGGTGGTTTTTCTGGAGTGAAGTGGACTTTCCCTGTCATGTCTCTGTGGACTTTGGCTCTGTTGCAGGACTCCATATGCCTTCCATGTGGGCTATGTTTAAACATATAGCTCTGGAGTAGCTCATTCCCTTGCTGGGAAGCCAAGTTCACGGGACAGAGTTCCTCCAGCAGCTATTTTTGTTGGGTCTTGTCACTGTACCAAGTTATTGTAGTGGTTCCTCCTTTGACTTCCCAAGCAGAATTTTCCTTTCCCTGCCCCATCATTGCCTCACCCTTTGTTTCAGTAAATCCCTGAATACACGAGGTTGGAAGGGGCAGCAGGAGGTCAGTGGGTCCAGAGAGCTGCTCACAGCAGGGCTAGGAGTGCAAGGTAGTCCACTGCTCCTTGGAAAACTTTCAGAGAAACTTGTCTTCCATCCTGGGAGTCAGAACCTGCCATGTTGGTCCAAAGAGGGGACAAGCAGACAGTGGACTACACAAATATTGCCCATGATGGGCTCCCCATCCCAGTGAACACCAGCCTACCCCTGCCTGGGAATCTCAGCTCAGATACTGGCAGTGAGGTGGTACTAAAGCATTGCTAGAAGTTGCTCTTGTTTTCTTGTGGAAGAGAATTGATGTTTGATGCCAGCACTAGGGTACGCTCACAGAAACCCTGAGGATTGTTTTCTTTTCTATAGAGCCTTGTGAGAGAAAAGGTCCATTCATTGAAAACTGAACTCTTCTGTTGAGCTGAATTTAACACTTCACCACCTCCATGGTCACTGTTAGCCAGAGGAGTGCAGTCTCTCTCCCTGCAGCTTCTATGGATACACAGAGTTTGGGAATTCCTGGTTTTCTCTCTCCTGCAGTTTTCTTTCTCACCTTAGAATCAAGCTGGGAAATAGTTCATCCAGGGTTGTTACACTCAGTGTGATCTGCAGCTTGCCAGCAGTTCAGGTTTGAGCGGGGCTGGTGCTGGGACTTTTGCTGTACAAAGAACCTTCCAAGCATCATCCTGGGCATTTTGGCTGTTGCTGTTGCCTGTTTTAACTCTCTGGTGATGTGTACCCAGGGTGATCAGGGAAGAGCAGGTGTTCCAGGAGATATCGGCTTCCAAGGAGACAAGGTAATTGTTTTTCTTTTCTCCATCATTCTTTTGCCCTTACATAGCAGTGGCCACCAGCTTTCTCAGCTCATCTTAATCCATGAGGAGCTGGAATAAGCTTCATCCAGCTGTCAGGTTCCACTGCTTGGATAGTTCCCACTTGGGCTATGCTGTGCCTTTCTAAAATTCATGTCAGAATATGGATTTTGTAGTTACTCATTGCAAAAGCAGTTCTGCAGGGGGTTTTCTGTACAAGGGGCCATTTCTTCTAGGAGAGATTGGAAGTGGTGGGGATTGATGGGGATGTGTGTGAATGTGTGTGGTCCAGTGGCTGCAGACTCAGGAGATTTTGTCTGCTCAGTGCAGCAACTTAAACCCTGACCCAGGGAAGCACTTAATGCTCTGTATAACTCCTGATCAAATGACTTCTCCCCTGTGACTCGATATGATACCGACTGTGGCTGACAAATGTTACACATAGCCCTGTGCTGGAGCCCGTGTGGCTCTGAGCCACAACCAACTGCAGCAGCTCATGTGTTCTTTGGGGCTATATTCAGAGCTGTCTCCAGAAACATCTCACTGACAGCAGTGCAGCTGTCCCAGCTCTGTGCAGGGCTGAATCCTGCCTTCAGGAGATGCTCCTCACTCTGCAGCAGAGGCGCTGGAGCCTGGGGAATTGGTATTTTTGTGATGCTTCATTGTGTTCTGAAAAAATGTGTCTCTCTCAGGGCAGCCAGGGTTTGCCTGGGGTCCCTGGGGCACGAGGGAAAGCAGGCCCCCTGGTAAGTAACCAAGCACCCGGTGCTTCCCCATCTCCCTTTCTGAAGGTTCCATGCCCAGCTGGAAAAACAGCTTGGCAGGGGTGTGCTCTTCCAAATAGGAAAGCCAGCAGCCAGGAGCCAGCTCACTTTTCCCCATGTTTTTCTGATTTCTGCAGGGAAAAGTGGGTGACAAAGGACCAGTTGGGTTTCCAGGACCACCTGGCCCTGAGGTATGTCCTGCCACCTCCTTCTCACATCTTTCCAGCCTAGGGCTTCACTTCTCTGCTGGGATATGATGGTACATGGGTGGTGATGGGGGAGGAAGGATCAAGCTGGGTTCATGACCCATTCTACATCTCACAGTTTCCTGTTTTTTCCTCCCACTTTTTTGTCATAGACAAAATGGAGGAGTTTTTTCAATTTTTCTAACCCACAAAATACCATTTAAAATAGAAAATACTCTTACTTCCCTCACCAAAAAATAGCCACAGTCATACCTTAAATGCAGGATGAGCTTCCCCTAGCACACCCTCATTTTTCTCCTTCCTGAGCAACCAGACAAGGTCTGTAAGATGCTGGAGAACCACTTCCAGCACAACTGATGGTCTGTTTTCCCCTCGTCAGCTTTCTGGTATTTCGCAGGGTCTGGACGGGCTCTCAGCTGAGTGCTGCCACTTAGCAATCCTTCCCCTTTGTTGCCATTGGAAATAAGCACAGATTCCTTTGTTTCCTCCTGGAAGGGCCAGGATGGGTGGGAAGGAGCTGATGGCAGCTAATGAAGGTGTCAGCACCTTTCCCAATTCCTCAACTGCTTCCCTTTGTTGCCAAGGCTGTAGCTCCTTTCTCAGAGCAGGGAGATGATGTACTGACTCAGAAAGATTAATTAAAACCCAAATTGCTGCTTTCAGCTGTGTGATGACAGGGAGGCCCTCACTGCAATAAATCTTGTAAGAAGAGGGACCTAAAGGGAGTTGCTGGGAAAGGCTGCTCTTCCATCAAACTGGTGCTGCTGCTCCCTTGTATCCCATTCCTTCCCAAAGCCATGGTGGCCCACACAGGGACACTGCCAGCACGAAACACATCTTGTCCCTTAGCCTTTAACTGAACCTCTCACAGAGGCTGGCACTGCCTGCAGAATTCCACCTGTGCACCCTGACCATTCCTCATTTTCTCCAGGGCTTCCCAGGTGACATTGGCCCACCAGGAGAAAACGGTCCTGAAGGTCTGAAGGTGAGTGGAGCAGAGACTGCAGCTCTGTGTGGGGCTGAAAGCAGCCAGGGAAAACAAAGTAGTGGGAAGGGGGGAAGAGAGAAAACCCTGGAGATTCCTAAAGATTGTCCTGGCCAGCATTTCAGCTTGGTCTGTTTGGCTTGAGGTCCCTCCAAGTGCAGCGTTTTCTTTTCTTCAGATTTTTTTTCTGTTACAAAATTGACATTGGATAACATCCCATGGCTGTGAAAGAGACTTTCTCATTTTAATTGCCCTTCTGAGCTTATGTTTCTATTTTCTGAGTATCTTTTCCTTTGGCTCTTTCTCAGGGAAAGCCAGGAGCACGAGGTTTACCTGGGCCAAGAGGACTGCCTGGACAAGAGGTGAGTGTCCTCAGCCCAAAAGAAATTTGATTTAAAGAACGATGCTGAATTTTGTAAATGAATGCATGCTGAAATGGTGTCTGTGGCTTAAAATCCTCTGGTCCCTCTGAATCTGGAAGCAGATGCTTGTAGTGAGTGATGAGAGACCTGCAGAAGAGGAGCTTCCCCTAAGCTGTGTGATCTCCAGGTCCTGTGATCTCTGCTTCCAGTCACTGCTGGCACCTGCTGACCTTGAATTCTGCATTGGCTTTGCTTTTAAAGCCTGTTCCCCCACCCCCAGATGGATGTTAGTGCCCTTTTCCCTGCACATCCCCTTGCACAGACATGCCCTGGCCCAGCTTTTGCTTTCTGCTCCTTTTAAGTGTGTTCCCTTTCAACCATGAGACCTGCAGGCTCCGCTCTCTCACACGGAGCAACATCCTTCTGTAAAAAGAGAAGGAAATGGGAATTGCTGCTCTGCACAGTTTCATTTGCCCCAGCCCCTCAGAGCTTGCAGCTTTCCCTCTCCAGTTCACCTCAGAACTTGAAGCATCTTCCACTTGCAGTCATTAAGAAGGGACAATTTTCATTGATTTAATTGTCCTGGAGCTTCAAATACATTATGGGAGAAGAAGAGAAGGTCCAAGCTCCCTGTTTATCCCGTTGTAGCTCCAGTGACATCGGTGTAGTTTCCTCTCACTCAAGCCAGTGTAAGCTGTTTGTCCAGAGTCATGAGACATTGTGTAAATAATACTGAGCACATGCACGGGCAGGAGCTCGTTTTAATAGCACTAATAATTCTTAACTTTTTCTGGGAACTCTTCTGCTTGTTCTCTAAATGGGATTAATGCAAATTAGCTCATTTATTTGCACTGAAATAGGAAAAAAAAAAATATTCCAGCCAAAATACAAAGGGAATCGAAGCCCTGCATTCCAGGTTCAGGCAGGCATGACCAAGCTGCCTTCAATTTACTCTAGTTAGTGAGTGTTAAAGTAAGCCCAAAGACATGGACATGGAGTTTGGTGTGCTGAAGGACTCTGAGTGTGCAGCAGAGCACAGCGCTTTGCCCTTACCACTGTGGTCACCCAGGGCACTGGGTCAGGCCTCTGAATTGCATCCCACTGGAAATGTGGCATTTTGTGGGTGGCTTGTCTGAGCCCATGGATCTGGGTTCCTGACCCCCAGTCCCACCCTCAGCCTGTCAGTGCCCCTTCATTACCACGGCTGCCCACCGAAACGAGAGCAGCCTGGCTGTGGCTGCCAAGGGCGCTTTTAATTTCTCTCTTGGCAGTTGGTTTTAGACACTTGAGATAATTTTTGTGGAGCTTAATTGAAGGTCTCTTAGAAACTGTAGATCTGATCCTATCACATTAGGAATTGGTGTAGAGCCAAGGGAGAGGACCGAGTCCAATTGCTGTGTGAGATTTTGTGATAGCTCCATCCTGCAGCATGTGTAGTCCCAGCTGAAAGCAAAAGGGAAACCTTCATACAGTTGCCAAACGGTTCTGTGGGAAATTTTGGAACACACTTTTTTGGGGGGGAAGGGAGGGGAAAGGGGGGAAGAAAGAAAAAGATTAGAGAGCTCTACAGCATTCGCATCCCTGCCAAATCAAACGAAACAGGGTTACAGCAGCATGTCCAGGGTACCCTACTGGCCAAATCCAGCCCATCATAGACCAGACCAACTGGGCTTGTCGTGGTCAAATTTTGGATGGATTTTACTGGTGGGACTAGACTTGAGATCTTTTTTTACTGAGATGGGGAAGGGAGATGAGAAACCTCAGAGCCTTCTTTAAGATAAAGACTCAGTTGTAAAAATGTGACAGCTGAGCACACAGCCTGTGTTTAACTGCTGCTCATACTGCAGGCGTTTCATTCTTGCTGCATGGTGAGTCCAAATTTTGTCACTACTTTGCCTTTTATTTTCATTTCTTTTCACCTCAGGGAGATGAAGGACCCTTAGGACCACCAGGAGTCCCTGGTCCAGAGGTAGGTTTCAGTCATTTATTCACTCAGTTATTACCAGCTCTGATGATCCTGCAATGGAATTGTAGCTAAATTCTCATAAAGCTTCAACCCTTCTGTTTGGGAAGTAAACTGCCCTGCTAAGAATTATTATTTTGTCCAGGGCTTGATTGATTGCTTGATCCAGGATGGCTGAAAGTCCAGGAAGTGTCTTGCACAGGGTGTTGAGTTTATAACTCGTCTAAAGTCTCAGACCTTGAAAAACCCTCTAATGTTTAAACAGTTCATCCTCAAGATGAATGACATTGACTGGAAACCCTCTCTGTAACCAGCCCTGATGTTTCTTCCCTGATTTATAGTATTTTTCAATGAGTAGAGGGAAAAGAAAGAAAAAAGACTGGCCAGTTGGAGAGAGTCCTTTTGACCTCTGTGATGTATCACAGAAACACAGTTAGAAGCAGCAAAAAGAATATTATCATATCTGTGAGCTTGCCAGCTCAGGATTTTGTAATGGGCCTGTACGTAATTGTCATCACAGGATAGTAAAATATCCTGAAAATTGGTAATAGGTGGATCAGAAAATGAATGTTTTATCTTTACCTTTTATCTTGCAAGCATGGAAGCTGCACCTGTGACCAAAGCAGCTGTAAGCTTTTGACGTTTATAGTTTTTTCCATGTATTTCAGGGTCGGTCTGGTCGGAAGGGATTTCCGGGAACACCTGGTCCCAATGGTCCAAAGGTGAGAGAAGTTTGTTCCTGATCAGTGAAGCAGTGGGTAGAAGGGAGAAAAGGAAGAGGGAAATGTCTTTTGTCACCTTTACCACTCTCCCAAGTATTCATTCCAGAGAGAACAAGGGAATGGAGTTTTTCTCTTTTTCTCAGAATTTTGGGGTCTCTGCCTCTGCTTCTTTCTTCAAAAAGAATGATGGTGCATTTTTGAAGCCATTATAAACACGTGTGTTCCTCCTTTGATATTAACCAACTCCTCCCTCCATCATCGTCTCATTTTCCATTGCTTCTCCATGTTTTTGTTCTAAAACAATGCACATCATTCCTATCTTTGCTGCCTAATTAGCAGCAGGAGCCATCCCAGGGCAGTGCGCTCCACAAACCCACACTCAAAAGGAAAAAGGAAACCCAACAAAAACAACCTCTTCAAACAGCAAATAGCAAAAATGTGGTCTGGCAGCACATCTGGAGTATCTGCCTACTGAGAAAATACAGCTGCTGTCCTGGAGACACTGCTGGTTAGTGGTGAGCCTGGCCTCTGGATGGCCCATGCAGGGGCACCCTGACTGCCCCCACATGCTGCCACAGCTGCCCTTATCCCTGGCAGGTTTGAAATCCTCCTTCTTCTGCTTTCCCCTGAGCCCCTCATCATTTTCATGTTCTCAACTCCTTCTTCCTGCACTGGGATTTATCTCACGTATGTTCTTGCTGACCTTTTCCTGTGGATGCCTTTTGTGACAGTAACGTGCCCCTGTCTGAGGTTTTGTAACAGCAGAATCAGGGTGCAGCCTTTGCCTGGGAATATTTGGGTTGTTTTTACTTCTTATGCCTTGTAAAACTTTGGGATAAAGCAACCAGGACTAGGCTGGGGCCATGCCACAGGGCAGAAAACAGCTTATGTTTCAATGTAGTTCTCTAAATGTTATTTTACTACAGCAGAACCAGCTTTTGGGGCATTTCCTTCTAAAAGAGCAAGTGTTTGCTCCATGTTTGTGTCAACCATGTTTCTTGCTTTGGATTATCCCGCAAGTCACAGTTGGCTTTGCAAGATGTCGTTTCTCACAGATTTTCCCCGATTCACACACAGCAGCCCAAGTACAGAGTCAATTTGTGCCCAGGGTGTGGCTGGCAGCGCCAAGTAACCCATATGCCCTTGTCTCCTTGTCCTGCAGGGCGAGCCAGGAAACCGTGGGCGACCAGGGAAAGCTGGAGAGCAGGTAAATTCCTTATTTTCCTTGTCTGTTTAACGATCTCCTGTGTACAACTTGTCCTGGATGTCCTGTGCAGGCAGAGGACAGTGGCCAGGGACATCTGGCCACCTTAAAGCTGTCTCAGTGCTCAGCTTCCAGGTTTTGCCAATGTTTTAAGGGTAGAATCCCCTGCTTTGGGTGCTGTGCTGCTTTGACTCCTCCAGGATTTTTTGGGCAGTAGGGGAGACAGCTGCCGAAGAAACCAGACCCTGGGGAAGAGAGACACTGAGCTGCGTTTCGTTGTAATTCCATGGAGAACGTTCTGCTGGCATAGCCCAGGATGTCCATTATCCCTGGAGGCTTTGGGGGAACCACAGGCATCAAGGAAAAAGAAACAATTCTTCCCATGTCTCTGTGATTGAAACCAACAAACTTGTCCACCAACAAGGCTGAAATTGCAGCCACAGAGCCTCCAACATATTCAGTGTGTTCCTGCATGACCACACTGAGCTGGCTGTGGCAGCTGGCCCTGGCACTGTGGGTGTTGCTTCTCACCACAGCTGTCCTTCCCAACACTTTCCCTGCTGGATGGGCAGCACGCTTGGGCTGGTTAGGTTTAGCTTCTCAGCCTCTCTGCCTCTTCTTTGCCCTGTATGCAACAGCTGGGGGTCACTTCTTCCAAGGATTTCTGACCAAGCAAGTCTTAAAAAGCTAAGATGGATCCTTCCAGTACCTGCAGTCTGATACAAGCCTCAGCATATATCATATATTTCTGTTTGGGAATTAGAGCCATTTCTGTGTTACGGTTATTAATTTGCTCCATGAAGAGCAACTACTGAAGGAGAAAATTTGTTCCCCATATCTGAGTTCTAGTTGCAGCTTTATCAGATTCTGCACTATCTCAGGCAACACTTTCCAGTGCTTTGTGCTTCGGTTTCTCCTTCTGTGGAAGGTGTGAGACAGCCCTGAGCAGTGCTTAGCCCAGTGCCTCCTGTTCTGAAGTGGCACCTGTGGATACTGTTAAAAATACATATTTAGAAGTGCTTTGAGATCCTTAACAAGACGTTGTCCTTGAAGGACAAAGCATCATTAGGATTATTATTCTTTAACTTCCCTCAGGACTGACCTTGGATGAGAACTGTAGGCACTGTTCATCAAAAAGAAAACACAGCTGGCCTCTGCTGACACTGAAACCAGCACAGTGGTAGGAAAGCTGCCTGTGTTATTCTTAGTCAATTAGTCTCTGTCTAGAAATATCACCCAGAAAGAGTTTCCATTTCCGAACCATTCAAGCCATTAGAACAAAAATGTCTCACCAGACTAATGAGAAATAACCTCCTCTCCCATCACACCTCCGCTGAGCGATGCTGGAGCGTTGGGGATTCCTTCCTCCCTCCACTTAAACTTCAGCAGTTGGTGTTGGGGCTGGGTTGGTTTCTTGCAGAGCTCTGAGAGGCTGGACCTGGGCCTTTGGCACCGAAGGCACCATCACTCACCCTGTTTTCACTCGTGGAGACCTTGATGTTTTCTATTCCACAGGAAGGGGTGGTCACACTTCTCAATCCTGCTGCTCTCCCCAACATATGGGTTCTCTCAGAGCAGAAAACCTCAGCATAACAGCACGAGAAAAGATCAGCCATCCATCTCATTGGAGATTTCTTCCCTTTCTTAGGGACATCTGTTTAGGAAAACTTGGGAGTTTCTGTAAGGTTTCCAGTGATACTTGAGCTCTCATTGAAAAATGAGGTTTTAAGCCACAGGGCAGTCCCTGATGCATTGTTTTTCCATTGCAAGGACACAGACTCGGGAAGTTCATTCATGAGATGCTTGTTGTCTCCATGTGCTGGAAGGATTCCAGCTGCTGGGCGCCCCAGTACCCTGGAAATGTGTGGGTTAACCCTTCCTTGCCTGCAGATGGAGTCAGAAGGATACGAAGAGGAATACGGTGCCTCTGGCCGAGGCCACCAGCCTTCCTGTCCCAGAGCTGGGAATGCATCACAGGACGATTTCACCAAAATGTCCATGTCGAAGCTCAGAGAGCCCTGTGGGAGAAGCAAGACCCTGCAGGAGACGGGAAGGTGCTGCCATCCCAGGGACCCCCTGCTTGGCACTACAAAATCCCAGTGAAGAGTTGTGCCAGCTGAAAGAGGTTGATTTATGTCCTCGATGGCATTGGGGACATCCTGTCACAGCAGGAGCAGCTGTTTGAGTCCCTTCCCCTGTACCAGGAGTTACAGCCCTGCCCACACACGGGGCTGTGTCAGGGTCAGCCGTGCAAGCACCGCTCTGTGCTGGGAAGGGTGGAGGTCTCTCGTCCTTCAAGGTCGAAGTGTGTTGTCCCAATATCAGTATTCTAAGATAATTTGTCAAAGGCCGCCAGCAACATCTTCTTCATGTATTTCCCCTTCCAAAGGAGGAGGAGGAGCTGTAATGTTGGATTTGCAGGTGTGGTCTGACATGAGGTCCTGATTGACTTGGCCAAGGTCAAGAGGGTCACCAAGAACCGAGCAGGGAATTGCACCGGTGTTTCCCACGTCCTAGCGCTGCTCCTTTCCCAACCCATTTACCTTCTCCTCCAGGGCGTCTCTGACCTCCAGACCTCTCGGTCAGGGATTTTCGGTCTCTGTGGTGTTCAGAGCCTCTTTGATGTGACACGGTGTTTTGACAGCACGTCTCCACCTTCTCTTCCCTCGCTCCCCAGGGCGGCGGGAGCCCAACGCGGCGCCAGGGCAGGGCTGAGCCCAGAGCACAGAGGGTTAAACCACATGGCTGTTCTTTGCGGGTCAGAGCGTCCTCCCTTAAACTGTGATATTTACTGTTTTACTTTCCCTTTCTTTCATCTGAATGGGAGGATTGTACATTTACTCCCTCCCGTCCTTTGTCCCTGGTTTGTTTTGTTTTGAGTTCTAGCGAACCAGTAAAACAGAAAGGCCGTGATCGGTTCCCGCTGGGAGCGACTGGCGGTCCCGTCCCTGGGAGACCCTGCTCACGCTGGGCTCGCCGGTCGGTTGTTTCTCTCAAATGGGCTATGATTTATGCAAGGCTTCATTGCTGACTTGCTCTCTGTTGATGGAGCCAAGAGGGGGGGCTTAATTATGACAGGGCTGGACAATAAATGGGGAAAGCGAGACAGGAGTTAGGAATTACAACCCACCAGTCCCCCCTCCTTTCCTTCCCCCCAAGCCCCCAGCAACTTTTTAACAATCTCCATCCCTTTTCCGCCATGCCCTTGGCTGGGGAATACAGCAGACTGAATCATGAGCGACATGCTGAACTCCCCGTCTAATATAAATGTTTTACATTCTTTCCTGTATAGTGCGGGCCTTTATCCGGGCAGCCACCGCTGCTGGGACTTCACGTGCATCATTACACACACTGCCTGGAGTCGTGTTTGATGCAGGCCCTCTTTTCAACCCTGGGAACCTGGGAAAAATATGTTGCGCCGCATCCATTTTAGTGTAATGACCACAGTTCACGTCTGCTTTGATTAAATATTTGCCGTTGGCGGCTCTTCTGGTTCTTAAAACCTAAATTTTTTTGTGTTATAACTTGAATCTCCTTGCCTCTAGTGTCTATCCCATTTTGGCCAATGAAGAACATCATTACCCAATCTCCCCCTGTTGTTTCCTATACTCCCGATAATTTACTGAGATTTATTTGGCGTAGACGTATCTATCTCGATTTGTGTCTGTGAGCAGACACAGCAGTGTTGGTTAATTTAGCCCAGAGCAGACAGTGCTGGCTGCAAACACTGCAGAGCTACTGTGCTGGAAGCCACAGGGTCCCTGCTCTGCATCTCACGTTCGCACCACGGGATGTTCTTCTCACGCGGGGAGCAGTCACATCTTCCCCTGAGCAGAACCATGATGACCAGTGCAGACAGAATTTTCCCTGGGTTTGGAGTGAACTGTTGGCTGTGCTCCCCTTCCATCTTCACGCTGATCCGTGCAGCAGGGCCAGTGTTGGCCATGCCAGCAGGTTTCTGCACAAGCTGTCGTAACGAGCAGCACATGGGTGACAGCAAGAGGGGTCTCAGGAGGGCATTGGGGGCTCTTGGTGTGCTCAGATCCCTGAAAACCCCTCTGCAAAGCCCCAACGGGCCAGTTTGGGAAGCAGCACCAGTACCTCTGGCTTCATGACCCAGATTCCTGAGAGACTTTTTAGGGTGGAAGGTGATGCTGCCATGGACAATGGGTCTGAAGATGGGCCTTCAGGTCTGAGCTGGGATATGCAGCACCCCTCAGAAGTGAAAGTGTCTTGTTCTGTGTGGCACCAACACTTGCGGCAGAGCAGGGATCCCTCTTCTGCAAGGACTGGCCTAAGGAACCAGAAATTTCCTAGAGAGCATATTCCCAGGGGAGAGAGAGAGTTCAAGTTCTGTGGTTTTCCAGGAAATCAGAAATGAACAAGACATTTATTCTTTCTTGCTTTATTGTCTATTTTTGCCTAGCAATGCATTTCCCTGTTGCATCTCATTGCTTTGCCATTCTCTGCCGTAACATTTGCCTTGGGCTACTGGAAAACTTCAGAAACTGGATGCAGTGATGTACCTGCACTTGTGTTTAATTGAAAGGAAAATTGGTCCAGCAGCCTTCAGCAATGCCACCCAGTGGCAACCTTGCACAGGCAGATGTTGCAGATTTTCCTGCTCTCCCTTTGGTTCCTGTGCTGGGCAAACTGTTGCCTAAAATCAAACAAGCTGGGGCACGGCTTCATTTGATGCCACCCACGCCAAGTGAGGGCAGGTTGAGAAGTGTCTCAACAGGAGATGAATCCCTTTAGCTACAGACTCACTGGAGGAACTAAATATAGATTTCTGTCTCCCAATGACCCTTTCTGGGGCTCAGGACAAGGCCATGAGAACGTGCAGTGAGAGCAAGTGCCTGTGGTGGCAGAGGGGCAGTCCCTTGCATCTCCAGAACCAGGAACCGCTGGGGCTGGTAGGGAGGCTGCTGTATTTTAATTCCATCTTCCTAATTAAAAGCAGTTCTGTTTGTTTCTTCGTTATCCCGAACGTTGTTAAACCCTGAGCTTGGACTGGAGGGTTTTTCCAAGATGGTTTCTGAGAGCAGTGTGTGAGATCCACTGCCCAGCTGACCCCTCTGGCTGAGGAGACCTTTATTTCCTACTGGCATCCCACCAGCACGACACTATCCAGGGCAAAATTAGTCTGCACAAAGGGCTGAGGCAGCTTGGATTAACCCAGAGGAAGTCTACTCAGTCCAGCAGCTAAAATGATGGTCTCTGTCTCTGTGCGATCCAGGAGCTCTTGGGGAAGCTGTTTTGGGAAGAGCTCACAGAACAAAGCCACACCATGGACTCGGCCTTTCTACGAAACGTGCTTCGCTCATCCCCTGTGCTGTGTGTTGTGGTTCTTGCAGATCCTCGTGCTGCCATTCCAGCTGGTGCCTAAAGCAGAACCAGCTGTGGAGTTAGACATTCCCATGGCCGGGAGCAACTCCGTCCGCTCTGGTAGCCAGTAGGAATTACTGAGCATTATAGGAGGGATGCTGTGCTATTGCAGCCAGCAAGGTGGACCAAAGAAACTGTTTACTTTCTCAGCAAATAAAAACCAAAAATTAATTGTGCTCTTCTCTTTCCCCAGGGTCTAATGGGTTTCATTGGTCTGGTAGGGGAGCCTGGAATAGCCGGAGAAAAGGTAGGATTGCTTGTGATGAAATGGTTGTTGTAACTTTTGCAGGATGAGGGAGGCTGGGGTGGAGAAGGGTTGTGGAGATTTAAGTTGTCACGTGAGTGCAACGCCCAGATGGGAATGCAGCACGTCCAGGGAGTCTGAGCTAGTCTTGGACCAGGCCAAAATCATCCACATCTCATTCAGGAATTAGCATGCACTGCCCTCCAGGGAGATGCTGTCAAATATTCTTTGAAAAATTAACTTTCCTCATTCATAATGCGCCAGATGGCTTGTATTTAACAGTCAGCTCTGGTTTTTGTGGGAATGAGGGACCCACCAGCCCTGTGTTGATGGTCAAGGGAGGAGTCCATGAGATGGAGGTTACAGATTTGTGCAGAGGTGTGCTCTGGGCTGCCAGCAGGGTCATGCAGGACCAGGGCTGAGTCTGCACTGAACAGGAGGTCTCAGCAATTTCTCAGGTGTACAAGAGTGCAGCCATCCACCTCAGCAAAGGCTGGTCCAAATATTTCCCTTTTTATCTGATGAAAACCATCCCATCTGGCTGCCCCTGGTTGCTTTGGACATGCTCAGGCTTGGTGCCCGCTTGTGTACAGTACAGACACACACCTCTTCCAGGGGAAGAAAAGGGCTTTATTTCACATAAAAATGTAAAAGGACGTTAATTTGTTTTCTATTAGAGTGTAAACTTTTATTCAGAGGCAGCTCCCAAAGACAAATCATCTATGTCACTCATTGTATCTCACTTGCATGCTGCTGGTTTTCATTGGTGGTTTAATTATTCACAGTGCAGCCATAAAGATAGTGAAGAGCATAAAACGATGCATTCCACACATCAGTGCTCTCTTTCTCACTTTTATTGCTTCAAGCCCTGTCCTCTGTGTAATGATGTAAAGACTCTGTGACAGTTATACTGTGTTTGCTGCAGATCCATTTTATTGTCTGTCCACAGCAGCCTCTGGAAAGGCCTTTCCACCCCGTGGGCCCCGGTGGGGCAGTAGCAGAACAAGCCTCAGTCCAAGCTGTCAAGGCCCACAAGAACTAAAAGGAATTACATGATGTGGGCTGTGTTTTAGAGAAGATAAACAGAGGAATAAAGAGCCTGTGATGTGTCCAGGGTGGTTACACAGAAAATTGGTGGCTGAGTGAGCTGTCTCGTTGGCAGCTGCAGCCCTGAATTGAATGAGGAATAAGGGGTTTGCCATGCAGAAGACGTGGGAAGATCTTTTTCTCTGCTCCATTAAGTTCACATCCGTCCCTGTGCCTTCCATGCCAAAGCCTTGACCACATGAGCTATCCTCAGCTTCCAGCTCTGTAATGCGATGATGTTACAGGGGTGTCAAGGCAAACCAGGGCTGTCCTTTGAAAATCTGCCCTTGGAGATCCTCAGCACAGCTGGGATTTCCATCAGGCTTCTCTACCAGGACAAACTTTGGGGTGACAGAAATAGCTATCATCAAATCAAAACCTCAACCAGGCCTCCAGTTGGCGTAGTGTCCTGCAGCTTACTATGCTCTTGTGAGCTAAATGAAGTGGGAAATATGCTTTCATTAGACATAGCTGAGTCAGCAATCTCCATCCTGAGAGCTGCAAAACTGAAGACCGAAGCCAGTAGAATCCAAAGATTATCAAAGAGAACAATACAATTAATACATACTTAATAAAATCCATCCATTCAGGGAGAAAAAAATCTGTACATTGGTTTACAAGAGCCAACTGGTGACAACACAAACTCTGGGGTTTGTTTTTAATAAGCTCCTTAGAGCCCAGAAAATATTTCCCCTTACACTTTTTGCTGTTGGAAGGTAGGTCAGATTTTGGGCGTAAACTAATTGGCAGCATTTGCTAAATCCTCCTTCCTCATCCCCCCGAGCGCACAAACATAACACACCTAATTCCCAGTGCACCCCTGGGGCCGGAGGGAGAGTCCAGGAGTTGTGTGAGGAATTGCCACCATCTCCCAAAGGAGCTGTCAGTGTCCCATCCCTAAAGCCATGCCTTCGTGTCACACTCACACCAGCAGGTTGTGGTGGTGCTCGTGGGGGCTTAACCATCTTGTGTCCCACCTTTGGGTCAAGGGTGCATTCGTGGGAAGTGACATGATCTGCATGCGGGATTAAGTAAGGCTTTTGCAGTTAATAAGTGATGGTTTGGTACATTAAGCTTTTTAGTGGCTTGTTGTAGAAGGGATCGTATCTTTAGGGTGGGCTGAGGAGTCATCCAGCTCTGGCCACTCATAAATCAGACCTCCAGGTTGGTGTTGCTGGCACTGTGGTCTCAGCAGGAGCCACAGAACAGGGACTTCCCCCAAAACAATCTCAGCCTCCTCTGAAAGCACCAGGCAGCATCTCTGGTTTTTTCCAGTTTGATTCCCTGCTCTCAGTAGGGCCTCATGACAACAAAATTCAAATCCACGGCTCTGAAAATGCCAGCACATGTAGGGATTGTGGTACTGCAGAACAGGGATGTCGTGTCTTGGGTGGGAAGGGCTGGAGATTTCCTCAGGTTCAGCCCTAGCTCTGTTTGGCATTGAAGGTGATGTGCCTGTTTCCTTCAGACCTTGGTGCTTTGATGGCATGAGTAAAGTCCCCTCTCCTGGGGTGTGGAGGATTTGTGAATTTTTGCAATCCTCCCACTATTCTGGTGAGATGGATAGAAAGAGAGTGATTCTGGAAGCGTTTCTGGCAGGAAGCTGACAGCATAGATGTGAATTTGTGGATTTTTTTAGTTGTTTCATTGCTCTAGATCACCCTTCCCCATGCACCTGTCTCTCTCCTAGGGTGACCGTGGCCCGGTGGGACCCCCAGGCCCTCCAGGAGTCAAGGGGTCGATGGTAAGGAGTAAGTCTGCATTCTCTCGCTGTCTGTCCTAGCCAAGGGTGCAGCTTCTCCTGGTCTTTTAGTTCCATGGCAACAGCTGCAAGTTCTTCCCATGTCTGTGGGGTTGGGAATGGCCGTTTGACCACCTGGACATTGAGGTGTAGCCTCTCCCCAGCAGCTGAGTCCTTCCCCAGCGGTTTCCCCTTCAGAGTAACACTGGGTTTTGAGGTGTGTTCTGTGGCTCCATCAGCTGTGCCAAGCGGAGACAGCCAGGAGCTGAAGGATTGCCTGTTCCCAAGCACCCTGGCCCCTGAACAGACAGTGCCCAGGAGCAGGGATCTGTCCAAGCTGCCCAGAGCAGCTGGAAATGCAGGGTGCTTGGGCAGCACAGTCTCTGTGCCTTGCTGTGCTCTGCCACTCAGGGATCTCCATTTAGGAATTTCACAGAGGGAAACTCAGCTGGATCTTGTCTTGCTCTGACACTTATTTCCTGTCTACCATAGTACAAGACCCAAAGACACATTTTCATATTAATTCAGCCCATTCTCTTCTGGGCTGTTAAGAAAATCTTGCTGATGATATTGCTGGCAGGGTTGGAGATGGGCTATCGACAGCCTGGCTGTCTCCATCTGCCCCTGAGTGATTTTACCCTGAAAATATTGGGTCTGTCTGATCTTGCAAGCAGCCAACAATGCCTTTTTTTCCTGTCTTCCCACTTGGAGGAAGAAGGTCTGGGCAGATTGTGGACACTCACAGCAGGCGTGTTCTTCTTCCTTCCCTTTTAGGGGCACCCTGGGATACCAGGAGGAGTGGGTTTTCCTGGGATCCCTGGACCAACAGTAAGTAAAGGCTATCATCGCCTTGTAATACCTCATCCTGGGCATTTGTGGGCTAAGTCAAGCAACTGCGTTGCAGATTATTTGAGTTTGATACGAACAAGAGATATGGGGAAAGGGATGGGATGTGGGTGGGAGAAAACCTGAAAGAAATGCAAAAAAGTGCAGAGTTTCATTCAAAATTTTGTAGCCCATTTCCCTGAGGGGAGATGAAAAAGTCTAAATCCAGCCTCAATCTTTTAGCAGGACACAAACACCCTAGTTCAAGGTGTTGTAGGCTGGGAATCGTTGGCAGTGGTGATCACACCACGTGAAATGGTGATGGATGTGTCACGGTGATTTATCACGGTGACCACATCACACAGTGTGACCATCGTGCGTGGTCAAAGCCCCTGCTGGCATGAGAGGAGCAGCAGAGCAGCTCCCCCAGATAGACCCTCCATCTGGACAGGCTCATCTGGCACTCTGCAGCTGTGGCTGGAGCGTGCAATCGCCGTGGAGGCAGATTTTAGCCTGGCTCCAGTTTCCCACAGCCGTTGTTTAGACGGAGCTCGGGCTCTCCCAGCAGCACAAGTGCTGCTGGAGCCAACAGAAAGGCAGCCCTGGGTGGGTGCAGGGAATGGATTTTGCTCAGTGTGTGATTTCCCACAGTGCTGGTAGTTGGGAGGAAGATCAGAGCAGTGAAATGCCCGGGCAGTGCCAAAGGTGTGGCCTCCAAATCGGGGTCAGTTCCGCCGCTGCCAGGAGCTCGAGGGTGCTCTGGGTGCACCGGCTGCAGGCAGCTGCTGCCTGGGCACAGATTGCACAGCAGCAAGTCTGGAGGTGAGGAAAAGAAAAAATATGAGGTCAAGCAGCACCTCAGGGTGACCCATCTCTGCCTGGAGAGCAGCAACGTGGCACCAGCCAGGTCCTTACGATAAATGCAGCACGATGCCACCCGCAGCCACCAGCACTGAGCTGCTCTGTGGCCCCTCGGGGCAGTACTTGCTGTTGACAGAAGCCTGCAAGGCAGCTGGATATCTGTGTATATCCCGTTTTTAGCAGCTTCCTGTCATGTTAGCTGCTGCATGGCTTGGGGACAGCTGGAACACTGGGCTCCCTCCTCTCCGTGCCTGTAAGAGCCCTTGGCCGAGGCAGGTCCTCTGCTGGCCCTGTGGCAGAGAGTTCCAGCCCTGAGCACCATCCCAGGCACCACTAAATGTGCCTTCAACTGAGGCCAAGTTCTGTCTCTCTTCGCTGGGGCATAACAATAGCATGAGCTGAGGCATCAGATCCAGGTGGAGATACCAAAACCTCTCGGCAAAGCTCTGGGAGCTGAGACCGTCCCCAGGTCCTTCTGCTTCCTTTAGTTCCCTCTTCTCCTGCAGGCAAATAACAAGTTCATCCAAGCAAAATGTTTGCTCCACGACTGCATTTTAAAAAGTCATAATTCAATAAGCCAAACTTCCCCACAGAGCCAGTAAATCAAATAATCCCCTAATATCAATTGCCCGCTCATTAACTCCAGCTGTTTCTCCACCAAACATTCCTTTTTTGCCTTTCATGCCAGACCTGAGGCATGCAGTTGTTGTTTGTCCTAAACTGTTAAAATCTTTGAGTGAGCCTTAGCACTGATGGCTGATTAATTCAACAAAGGATGGCTGGGAATGAGAAGTAAAGGTATAGCCATTGGTAGGAAACTTTGCCCTTACTTTCAGTTTATTGAGGCTTGTGAATTCCTTTTCCCTCTTCTTACTCACCATCATGGTACCTCTTTTGTGTTAATATACAGTTTTGAAAATAACGTGTATATATATATAGGTATATTAAAGGTCACTTAGCTTCTCTGAAACATTTCCTTGAAATTCCAGCACGGTACCTGGCTGTTCCCTCAACATTTGCCATCACAATGAATGTTTCTGTCCTTGTATTTGCATAAGCTGTTTGGGATAGGCTGACACTTCCAGAGGAGATTCCAAATACCAACACAAAATTTCATTTCAGTACGTGTTTATCATAAAAATCTCTATAAAACAGACATCTGACACATTCATTCCGTGTCTCTGCCAGTCACTACCGACCTCACTACCAAAACTGAGATTTACTGTGATCACAAATGCAGTTACAGCCAATGACTTTGCCATCTTGAATGAGAACAGCTCAGCATTTGTATCCTGAACTTACATGCCATGCACAAAGGTATCTCCAATCCAAAAGCAAAATCTTCACAGATGGCAGTGGTAGGAGCAGTAGGAAGGTCTCAGTCCAGTTTCATCTGATCCATGGTGGAGTTTGCAGGGTTGACAGCTGGTAAAAGGTATGAACATATAAATAGCCAAATTTGATGTGGAATGTTTGGGAGGATAAGGATGAAATGTCATTTTGAGGTTTTCTTTTCTGTCAGCAGAAAGGCACTAACTTTAAATATCAGGTTTTAAAGCTATGATACAGAACTAAGTCCTGTTAAATGAATATATCCTTTATTTTTTTTGACTCTGATAAATATTTTAGCAGGGAGAAAAAAAGCTGGCTTTCTACATTTTCTGTATGCACGTTAATGAATCAAATATGTACAAACCCAGATTAAAACAAAACCAAAAATATTTCTGTAATTGTAAGAAAAGGATCATCCACAACACCAACAGCCCACATTGAATTAGTTATCTATCTGCCAGTATCAATATTTATGCAGCACTAACAGGGCAACAGTTACTTAAAGATAAAGTCAGTATTTGGCTGAAAAGATCAAATTTGGATGCCCAAGATGAGGTGTCTGATTTTGTATTTGGACATCTAAAAAACAGATCCTGGTTATTATTACTTTTGAACAGATGCTGAGCAACAGCTGCTTTTAATAGATTCAGAGGGGATTCTGGATGTTCAACTTCTCTTCACATCACACCACTGATACAGATAACAGGCTGCAGGTCATTAAAGCATACAAACCTCAGCCAGGATCTTTGGCCTAAATGTTCGTAATCCAAAGAAGATCCATTAGTTGAAAAAAAAAAAATTAGAGGCCATTTATAGACAAGTAAACATGGTGATGTTTTTGGCAAGAGTTTGATGAACCAACCTGCTGGTCAAGGGTCTGCATCTGACCCCCCTGCAGATGGTGTAGGAACATGGGGTCTTACCAAAGCTGCTGCCTTCCTCCTCCTCCATACTCATTTTGTTTCCCTTTTCCCCTTCCAGGGTCCGGCAGGAGCCCGTGGTGCGCCAGGGGTCCGAGGGGTGAAAGGCCGCAGGGTGAGCACTCTCCATGAGCTTTTATCCTTCTCCTCTTTCAGCCATTGGAAAAGCAACCTGGTGGTTTAGCCTGGGGGGCTGAAGATGAGCAGAAGTTGGGCAGCGCCTCCACAGCCGCTTTTCTGCTGTGTGGTCCTTGAAATAAATCTTACCAGGGCTGTGAATGCTAAGGTTGTGGAAGGGAAGAGGGGTTTCCAGTGTAGAGTTTATCATGGAACTGGTCCAGCCTGTCTTTTCCAATCACCAGCCATGTCAAAACACAGTTTATGGATGCTTCTGGTGTGGATGAAGAAAGTTTAGTTGTCTGAAGATGTACACGGGCTGGGGGAAAGGGTGCAGGTGGAAAACGAGCAAGGGTGCCTCGTTGCTATGGGAGAAAAAGTAGCTGAGATACAAAATGTTGTGATTTAACCAGAGGCAGATGAAGGAGGAAATGTTGTGTTATGTCATAGAATTAAGAGACAAGGCAGGCAGAGATGGAGCTGGCGAGGAGCCTGAGCAGCCTGCTCTTGCCAGGTGCTCCCTTCCAGTCTCACAGGATTGACACCCCCGGCAAGGCTCGGCAGGGGTGTGAGGAAGGTGTGCTTTGCATTGTCACTAGATCAAATTATCAGCACAGACTGTGTCCTTCTATGGGTTTTTTCAGCCCTGATTTTATATGTACATCAAACAGTGCCACCCTCTAAGCACAAGTGGCTCCTCACCCTGCCTGGCAAAGCAGCCCCAGCCTGGTGCTGGGTGAGGCACTGGTGAGGTCTGGCACCACTGACAGTGCTGTGAGTCTGTGTTTCCCTGGATAAAGAGCTCACAGACACTGTGAGTCAGTTCTTGTGTGGTTCTCCCTGCTCTCTTTGGGTGACAGCCGACAGCAGAATGACCTCTAGACCTGCCAAAGCTGCTTGTTTTCCTGCCTGTGACATCCAGCCCACATCCCACTGAGCTCTTCAATCTTTCTTCTCCAATGGGATATTTATTGCAGGAGCATCCCTGCTTTGGGTTGTTTTTCCTTGTCCAGCTGCTTTACAAAGTATTAATAGCAAGCACACATGGGTTCTGCTCAAGGCCCCAACAACAACATATTTTGCATTTCTCCCTCCAAGGATCTGTTTCCATGTTTCATTTTCAACCACATACACTGGAGTAAACTATACATTTTACCTACTCCCATCCTCTGTTTCTACTGCAACTCCTGCTTGGTGGATTCAGGACAGCCAAGGATTGCACGTTTCCCTGTGCCAGAGTGAATACTCTCTTCGAATAGCCGGGACCAGCAAAAGAAAATGGAATAACCAACTAGGAAGCTTTGTAACCACAGAGTTATATACCCTGGAACAGCTCTAAGCTTTAAAAATCACATCTAGGAGGACACCAGTAACATTCAAGCTTGGCAGACATTATCAGGGTTCAGCTTTTAACTTGTGACTGGGAAAAACAGCCCCTATTCCTCTGTACTCCTTGGTGGGAAAGCACATGGAGCTCACTCCCCAGGTCCACCTGCAGAGGGGCCCCTGGGGAGGGAGGTTCCTCTGTGCTGCCCAGCAGGGATTAACTGGGCTGTGTGGGACATCCATGACCATCATGGATGAGAAACTGGAGGTGTTCGTTCATGGCAGGCTCTGAATGGATGGTAGGAAATATCTGAAGGTGAAACTGCAGCACAGGGTTGACCTGGAAACACCTTCTGGTTGAATCCAGGCTATGAATGTGTGGGCTCTTGGAAAGGGAGGATGGGAGGGGAGCAGGTGCTTCTGCCAGTGCCTTTAATGTTTTCAGTGACAGAGAAGGAGTGCCAGTGCTGCCTTCTCCTGGCTGCCAGCCAGGGATCCACCCCATCCCTGCCACTGAGCTTCTCCTTCCATCCGGCACCTGCAGGCAAGGGCAGGGTCTGGCTCTTAAAATTCACTCACAGAGACCTTCTTTGACTTCTTACACCCACATCAGCCTCAAGTCCTCAGCCCACAAGGAAAGCTGGGTTCAGCTCCCAAGAAAGGAGGCTGGCTGGGACATCAGGGACCTGCCTTTGGTTGTAGCTGGATCCAAAGAGAGGGTGTCAAACCCTCCAGAGAAATCCTGTGGAACATCAGCTGCCGCCAGCACTGTCCATCCTCAAAATGATGGATCGTATAGTAGAGATCTTCAGCTTCATGGCCTGGGTTTGTATTTCCTCTCCAGATGTTCAGTCCAGCAGATCCTGTGCCAGTCACTCCCTCTGGACATTCCTCCACTGAGGAAGCCAGACTTCAAAGTGCATTGCAGCCCTGCAAACCAGGAACGCAGCAGTGGCTGCATCCTGACAGGCTGCAGTGCCCTGCAAAAAGTCACCCCAGGACATGCAGCATTGAGGTAGAAAAGGGGGAATTTAGGAGCAGATCTTGCCCTGAGGATACCAGTATCAGAGAGGGGTGAAGTTCCATCTAAAGCTGTGACAGCAGGGGCTGAGCCTCTGGACCTGCTGCTGGCGCCCTGCTCTGATTCTACTCTCAACTCCCACTGCTGGGCTGGGCTGTGACAGAGGTCACTGCAGTGGTATAATCCCTACAGAATTTGTGAGGCAGAGATACCCTTTCTAAGATCCCCAGCAGAAAGGAGGAACCTGGGCTTTGCTCTGAAATCCTACAGATTTCAGTGGATCCGCTGCAGGGAAGTCAGTATTGTAGAACCAACAGATCTCCTGCCTGGAGGATCTCTGGTTTTCATCTCTCTCATTCATATTTTCCTTCTCTTCATGCTCTCAGAAGATATTCCAGGCACATAGTATGCTATGTTTGCTTACTTGCTCTTGCAATTCCGGCTCTTGCTTTACTCGGGACGGGGAAATGATCCCCCAATTGTAATTTCAGACATTACCCTCTGTCTATCCTAGCTTACAGAAGGGATGTAATTCAATTCAGAGTGGAAACATGAATGCAGCCACTGCCAGATGTTTGTGGATTCCATGAGCTCTGTTTGTGGATGCTTCGTTAAAGTAATTCTGCTTTTGAAGGAAACGTAAATAGCAAATATGGTTTCGATTGAAAAGAACAATGGAGACTTTTTGGGGTCTGCACTTATGCTATGATAGCTTTTATATTGTCAAGATATGTATATTTCAAAAAGAAAATTCGTTTAAAATTGTGACCTTCTTTTTAGTCCTGACAGTGCTATTGTTCCTTCATAAATCTTTGTTTATTCCACCAAACTGATACTGAGCAATCTTCCTCAAGTGTTGTTTCACTTCTTCTCTTCCCTAAAGACAAGAAACTTGGGCATGTGAGCCCAGGCTGATTTCCCTTCATCTGTACTCAGTGTAGCACTTGGACACGTGCTTAACATCCAGCTAGTGACAGCTATGTACATGCTTAAATCTAATTATTTAACCAAATCAAGGTTTAAATTTGGAGGCAGCTGGTCCAGCACGTCCCTTGCCCTATCTCGCTTAAATCCTAAAGCACATTTCTGCTAATCAGCTCCTTGCAGCAGGAAAATGTGTGGTCTCCAGTGTGTTTTCCTAAGGATAATGTCATCAAAAAGACTGGGAATCTCTATGAAAGGCTGAATATCAACCAGAGTCATGATTTTGTACTCAGATCATAAAGCTGCAGCTGAAATCCTGCTGTAAAATGCCTTACCTTGCCCTGTTCTCCTGGCCAAGGTGCCTGCCAATGTTTCTGGAATTTTATCCTCTCGCTGCTGGACTCTGGCTCGTGTGATACAGAGGAGCTTTTCAAATCCCAGAGCCCATTTCTCTTTTCCACTGTGCCATCCATTTACCCAGCTCCAGCATCAGCTGCTGCCCAGGTGTCGCCTGCAAATCCAAGATAAGGGGAGCACACCTGCACTCCAGGCCCTTTGCTGCTCCGTGCCAGAGGGAAGGAATTACTGCCTCTGCCACATGGTGCTTTCCAGCATCACCAACTGCAGGAATCTGTAAATGCCAGGGATTTGTAAAGTGGTGCTATCTAAACAAACCTGAAAATATTTGCCTTTCCAAGCCCAGCTGAGTTGTTGTTCATGGAGAAGCGGAGGGGATTGTTTTGCTTCCAGGGATCTTTCTAGTTGACTGAGAAAGCCTTAGAAGTGTTTGAGGAAAGTTCGTTTCAGAGCCATGGCCAGGGATGTCTTCCTTTGACTTCACTCAAGGCATCTGCTTGCTTTTTTGTTTGGCCAGACTGTGATAGTGAAATATCAATATTTGGATAACTGGGTAAGGAAGGAGCTTGGGATTTCTGGAAAGGAGCTGCTGCCTGCTCCTTCCTGCTGCTGTTCAGAAGCTGGTCACTGTCTCTGAGCTCTGAGTAGCTGTTTAATAGGAGAAAACGCAGAAACGCCTTGATGAGTATTTAGTTCTGTGGGAACATTGTCTACTTTAACAGCAAGATATATCCCTATTGCCCCACCTGGGCTGGCAAAACCTGGAGCTGAGTTCCCCTCATCTGTGAGCTGTTCACATCTGGCCAGTATCTTAACCCTTGTTTAGTCTGGGGTTTCTGACAGCGCTGCTTGGTGTTGTGCAGCTCAGGGAAATGCTGAAATATTGACCCTCCACTGACCGAGGGGCACTGAGGGTGCAAGGGGAGCCTGAGGCTCTGCTCAGCCCTGCCTGCAAGGCCAAGCTGCTGGGCTGCAGGGGGAAGGCACCGTGCTGTGCCTTGAGACTCTTGGCATTGGGATGCTCCCTGGAGAGCTGCCAGGACCTCACTCGCTCATCTCTAACCAGTGTTGTCAATAAAAGAGAGTTTTAAAAATTTAACTAATTGACTAAATGTAGCTTTTCCTGTCAGGGTGAATTAGGGGAAGGCTTCATCCCAGGTTTCAGCCCAGGAGGCTGGAGAAGGTGAAGCTTGCCCCATGAATTTGAGAAGAGAGGGTCACTTTCTCCTTGCTCAGGTCAGATGCCGATGAGACGTGCTGTGATGGGATTAGGCAGGTGACTGCTGTGAGGTGAGATTGCCCTGGCAGATCCTGCCATGCTGCTGACAGGGCTCTGCTGGAAGAGATGAGGATACTGCAGGCACTTCCCCCCAGCCCTGGTGAGAGCCACAGCCATCACTGAGGGTGCCTGACAGCCTCCTCCCAGCTCAGAGCAGCCCAGTGCTGGCAAAGGGGCTGGACAGGGCAGGACAGGCTGCAGAAGATAGGTCTGGAGGGGCCAGACTCGTTCGAGTTTCCTTCCCAGCTCTAACCCAGATCATCACTGTCATTCCTATGTTCCACCTGTTTCTGTTCCCTCTTCCAGGCCTGAGCTGAGGAATCCTTGCCCTCTGCACATCCTTCCCCCCGCTTCACTGGCAGGTCATCACATCATCCCAGACAGCAAAGGTGTCATTGCACAAAATATCCAAGTGGCTGCTCAAAGAGAAGGGGAACAGTTTGTTTTCTGGGGAGGATGAGCAGTTGCTTGTCGAGGGTGCTTGCCCAGAGCACCAGCATCACACCCATGCTGACAGCTCCCTCCCCAGTGCAGGTCTGGGTATTTTCTGGGTGTCCCAGTCACCCCAGGCAGCCCCCAAGATGCCTCCAGGCCTTGCTCTCCCACCACCCCAACCTCCAGGGCTGTCTGACTCAAGCTGTCAGTAGCCCTGCTTTTAAATGGCATTCTGGTCTTCGTCATTGTGCTTTGAGGTCTATAGGGACATGAATTAATAAAACTTTAGGTCTTTACTTCTCTCTGATCTAGGGGCCAGCATGAGCCGCAGCACTCGGGGTGCTGGGCTGGTGAGAGGTGCTGTGACATCTGTGCAGCACAGCCCCAGCTGTGGAACACCCCTTAGGTTGTGGGGATGCCATGTGGGGCACAGCCCTGAGTCTGTCTGTCCCGGAGGCCAGGCTGAGCATTCCTGAGAGCTGTGCCTTCCTGGCAGTGCAATACAGGCTCTTGGTTATTCCATCTCTGCTCCTCTCAGCAGCACAGGGCTTTGCCAAGCACAGCAGAAGTTTTTGCATTATCTTATATTGACAATGTTTGTCTGCTGTAATAATTTGGCTGGGGTTCCTATACATTTCTGCTGTACACTGCCTTTCTTTGTGAGCCTCTCTCTTTGCCTGTCATCCTGGAGTTGCTTTTCTAATGCACTGGCTCCCTAGCCCTGTTATTACTTTTGGCACTGGGTTTGCATCCCGATTAAGCACATTGGCTCCTGTTTTCCCTTTCTGCATTGGCCAGCTCTCAGAATTCCTCTTACCACTACATTCTAGCACCGCTCTGTGTTTTTATTTATTATTTATATTGCAGTAGTGCCTAAGAGTCCCAACTGAGCTCATGAACTGATTATGAGCATGACGTCTGCTAATGGAGTCTCTTGATCTGCTCTTTTTTAACTCTTTTATTTTCTTTCACCGTGGCTCTTTATTCCCTGTCAGTGTGACACACTGGTCTCTGGGGCTCAAATGGTGCAGAGGGTTGTGTGTTCAGCTTTCCTGAAATGAGTTTGAGAGATTAATGGTCTTTAAGGTCCCTTCCAACCCAAACCATTGTTTCTATGATTCCATGATCATATCCTTCCCCTCTTCCCAGGCTCACCTGACTGGTCCTTAACAGCAGCCAGATCTTTAATTATCACTTAGCTGTAGCTGAGGGCTTGGAGTTCAGCTGCCAGCAAATACACCCTTCTCTTTGGGAGGAATTTGGGGCCCAGGATGATGTGGAGGTACTGTACAGTGAGGGCTTGTGCACCTCCATATTTTGTAGCTTTATTGCCCTGATTGTGACCATGAGACAGTGTGGTGTGCCAAGGTCAAGGGCAGAGGCGTTGGAAAAGCGAGGTTTCTAGGAAGGAAGAGGTTTGCTATCAACAAGACTGGAAGTGCAAGTCTGTCTGTGTCTTGCAAAACTGTTGTCATGTAACTGTTGTCTGAAAATAAGGCTGTTCCTGGCCTACTTTTCCCCTCTGGCTTGGGTTTGTGGTTGGTAGTTGGTTTAATAGGAATAAAAAGTGCTGTGTGCTGGTAACGGTGAGAAATGAAGCAACAAAACACAGAAAGAATCTTTTGAGTCCTGGGCTCTGAGCTGCTGTGCTCAACCCAAGCAGGTATAAGTTGGCTTAGCCAGGATTGATCTCATGGACTGTCCTGGTGGCCAAGGCTAAAGTGACAGCTGGATTTTCCAGTGACACATATCCTCTGAGTTCTTATTTTTGCCTCTCTTTTGCCTCTTCCCAGGGTGCCAGAGGGCCTGATGGACCAGTAGGCGAGCCAGGGTCGCGAGGTGTCAAGGTGAGTGCCAAGGCTGCTCTCAGCGGTGCTGTGAAATGCTCTGGGCAGGATCAAGGTCACGTCCTCCTCCAGGAACAGGGGATGTTCAATTCCTCTGAGAGGATCAAGCAGCAGGGATGAGTGTGTGCTGCATCCAGAGTAAAACCTACCCAGCATTGGCATCAGGGCCCTTGCCCGCACTCTCTGCTGGCTGGGATGTTCCTTGGGGCAGGATCCCAGGCATCTGACCTCTCAAAGGATGCAGGGAACTGGAAGGGAAATTTGTTGCACAAAAATGCAAGAGCAGATGGGCTGGGGCAGGAGAGCATCACCAACAGCTTGTGCTCCTGCCGATGTTTCTTCGTGTTTTTGCTTTGCAGGGCCGACCAGGGGGGCCAGGCAGGGTGGGCCCAGATGGGCTGCAGGTATGTCCTCTATGAGAGCCAGAACTGCCCCACTGGGGACACCCACGTGTCCCCAGTGCCCTCCAGGCCCAAGCACAGGTGTGTCAGTAATCCCCAGCTGCTAACTGCTGTAACTGTGTGTTCACAGGGCAAGATGGGGGAGACTGGGGAGACCGGAGCACGCGGCTTCCCGGTAAGTGTCCCTCCCTTCTGCTTCCTTCCCTAACCTCAAGTCCTTAAGTTTTGAGTCCCAGTCCAGGAGGAAGAATTTGGACCCTGTCTCACACTTACAGGGCCACTTCTTCCCTCTTTTCACTGGGGCACTTCTGAGGTGCACATTTCTGCCAAGAGGCATGAAGGATTGCTGCTGGGTTGGAGCTGACCCTGGTGTTTTTAATTTTTCTAGGGTATCCAAGGACCTTCAGGACCTCCAGGAGCAAAAGGGGCTCCAGGCGACCCGGCAAGTGTCTTATCACTCTCTCTCCATCTGTCTTTCCTTGCACACACACAGACACTTCATTTCTTTCTCTGTCTCTTCCCCACCACTTATCCCATTCCCAGCTTCTCTGTCCTTGCCAACT
>VZTX01004831.1:136926-153924 GCA_013400915.1 Pardalotus punctatus | reverse complement strand
GGGAGCCCGGGGGCTCGGTGGCCGCATCCCCCCGCGGGGCGGCCCCGGGTTCCGCCGGCTCCTTTGTGCGCCCTCCGGCCTCGGCCGCTCCTTTGTCTCGGTGCGGGGCCCCCCGCCGCCCGCTCCCGCAGCGGGGCAGCGCCGGCGGTGCCTCCCTTCCTCCCCTGCCTCCCTCCCCTCGGCGGACAGCCGGATCCCAGCGCCCTGCTGCCGAAAGTCCTCCCAGCACATGACTGCTCAGCAGCTCTCCCCGTGCCTTTCTTTCGGGGAAAAAACCAGGGGAAAAAAAATCAATGGAATAGGATCGAGCTCGGCGGCGGCAGCGCCGAGCCTCCGTCCGGAGCGAAGCGCGGCTAGGGCGACAGAAGGAGACTTTGGAAAATGAGAGTTTCTCACAACCATCCCAGAGTTGCATCATCCGTCCTGTCAGCCCCTACCAGGGAGCACTGGAAAGTTGTTCGCACCCTTTCCCCTCCTCTCCCGGGGCCGCCGGGGCACTCTGGCCCTCCGTCGGCTCCCTCCGCCGGGAGCCAGCGGCGTTTCTGCCGGGAGCTGGGACTCTGACACCCTCACGGCCCCAGACTGGACCTGGCTGGCGTGGGGGTCCGTTGCGGGGTAAAAGGCCATCCCAGCAGAGTCCCCTCATCAGCGCCTGCCGGGATTTCAGCAGCTGCTCCCGGCCACATGGGGGAGAACGGCCCACACCCCGCTGTCTTTGCACCGAGTCTGGCTTTGGTGCCCGGAGGAAAGTGTCTCCTTTTCTACAGTCAACGATTTACAACGCTACACCAGAACAGGCATTTAACTCTGCAGTTTTCCCACATCTGCCATGTTGCTTCAGCATACGACTCGTTTTCGTACCCTTGGTCTCCCCTCTGCTGATCCGAGCATGTTCCCCATGGCGAACATCTCTTGCCACCAGTCCCTTCTGGGTCCCTGGGAGCGCTACAGACGCCTGTCTCGGGCTGAAAGGGGAGCAGAGCCGGGCACAAGAGAGAGCGGTATCCCTGCTTTTGGGCTGGGTTTGGCGGAGGAGCTTCCGTGCGAGCGTGGAGCAGTGAGGGGAAGGAGTGCGGGGCGGTGGGAGGGACCGTGGGCTCTGCACCCCAAAGAAAGAGCTCATTGAAGCAGGGACGAGCATTTGCGGTTCCCAGCGTGGCCGGGGGCCCCCGGCACGCACAGCAGCAGGCATTGTGCCGCCGGCGCCAAGCAAACGGGGCCGGGCAGTCCTCTCACCCGTCTTGGTGGTCTGCTTTACAGCCCTCCTCCCTGCCCAGCAGTTCGGAGCGTTCAGTCGCTCACCTCTGCTGCAGGTGGTGCTGCAAACCCCACCCCAGCCGTGTCTGTAGTTTCAAGCAAGTTGGTTTCAAGGTTTGAAGCTGTTTTAGCCGGCTCCTGGTCCAGATCCAGCTCGAGGCTGGTCCCTGCCTGGCAGACGCACGTGTTTTACCCCCATGCCCAGCGCTAATGTCTCTGAGTCCCATCACGTTCACCGGGGCAGGAGCAGCAGCTCTCCTCTCTGCAGGATCAGGAGAAAACACCTCTCGTTGGACACCACCATGGGGAGGGAGAGAAAAGACCACTCTGTCCTGGCCACAAAGCCTGTCCTGTCACCAGCACAACTGTGCCCTCACCAGCCTCTACATCCCCTCTGAGCAGTGTTTTTGGGGACACGAAGAACAAAGACAGCTCATCTGGCTCATCACAGAGCTCAGGGTGGGACAGTAGAGAGTGGACAGGAGAAAACCTCGTGCACCTGGAGTTTGAGAGCACGTGCAATGAAAACAAAGTTGTTTCAGTGGTGCCTGTTTGTACCAACACTCATTCCTGCTGCTGCTCCTGAGCATAACCTCTGAGTCAGATGGACTTTCCATTCCTAACTTTCTCCTCCGACGGATGGGCAGTTTCCAGACTTCAATTTGATGAGGCTTGTGACTATTCTCAGCCACTTTATAAACATTGGAGAAGGTGATATTTTTTCCCCTCTTTTTTTAGCTTGACTAGACATGTTTTTAACCAAAAAATACCTGCCTGGACAGGCTCCTTAGCTGCGCTGCAGGGCAAACCGAAGCAGTGCTGTGCTTGTGCCATGTCTTGGAGGAGAGCCAGGGCCAGGACAAAAATTGCTGGGAGATGAAAGCAAAGTGGGAAGCTCCGGTGGCACGTTTCCCAAGGCCAGCCTCGGGAGGAAGTTGGGAACGGAAATAGCTGAAAGAGTAAATACAGAGGGTTTTTTTTTTCCCCCAGGTTGCAGACAAAGAGCAGCACAGAGAGCAGATAAGCTCATACTCCTTATCTCTTTGTTGTTCCAGCCCTGTGTTTTGCTGGTCCGAGTGTCTCCTGGAAATTTGATGAAGCAAAGGATCGTGGAAGGAATTACTCAGAGCAGCAGCAACGCCAGGGGCAGTGAGCTCAGCTGCAGGTCACAGTGGGCTCCCATGGAGGGATGTATGGGAGTGGATGGGGGCTGGATGGACAGAAGGATCTCAGGCAGGGAGGGAACTCTTGCACATAGGTGCTTCATTGCCTTTCTGTGTCCGGAGCTCAGTTGTTGCCTGTTGAGTCACCAGAGGAAAATGTGACTTCATCCAGTCTCACCTCCAGCTGGCTGCCCCTGGAAGCCACAGGCGTCTTTCTTTCCTGGATCCCACCTGGTGGGGGTTCAGAGCAGCCAGAGTTGGGGAATGAGAGCCCCAAGGCTTTGTGTAAGACCGTCCCTTTCCCAAAACTGAGCTGAAAACCCCTGCTCTGCTCTTCCAGTCAGGCAGTCCTGTGGAATGCCCTGCAGAAGGATGACAAGAGCATCCCTTCCCTCCTTCCTCTCACAGGGTCTCTGCTCTTCTCACCCCACTTGCACCACCAGTGGGAACATCCATCCCATGAACCGACTTGATCCAGCAGGCTGCAATGATTTGGTGTCTTCTTTACTTTGTGGCAGGGTTAAGTTAACATGCTGGTAGTGGCGGATCCTACCTGGGCAGACTTGCATGGGAACAAAATCCCCAACACCACCCAAAAAAGGCTCCTTTTCTGGCTTTGACTCATCTGGGAAATCCATAAATCCTTTTATCATCTCCACAGTGGGAATTGTAGCCATCCCTGCTGAACTGAAAAGCACTTCCTGAGGGATAGGGATAGGGAAAGGCAGGGAGCAGCATCTGAGCCGTGGGTGCTGCCATCTGAGGCATCTCAGTTTAGCATTTCTGGAAATTATTCCACTTTGCTTTGGGATGCGGAGAGCAAGAGGAGAGCACTGGCTGCCCGCTGCCTGCCGTCCCCAGGGATGATGCCCATCCATCTCTTTGCTCACACAGGTGCATTCCCCGGGAGCGGACTCTGGCGCGGCACCCTGGGGTGGCAGCAGCATCCCGATGGTTCTCCCCATCCCTCCCATCCCAGCAGAGCCCTGGCGGGGAACATGCGGGGGACACAGAGCCCCTCTGTTCCCATGCACAAAGGGGAGCTTGTGGCTTGTGCACTGCCCCAGCCGGGCTGCTCCTCGTGGGCCCCAGCGAGGAAGAGCTTTAGGATGCCAAGTGGCCCCAGGCAGCCTCCCCGGGTCACCCGCCTGTCCCCAGCTCCACAGCTCAGCCCTGACTGGGCCCCTGCGCCTGTCGCCGCCACCCTGTGAGTCCCAGGCAGGACGTTTGCAGCCGGCTGTTTATTTAATGAATTATGCCTGCCCCGGGCCTGTGAATGAGGGTTTTGCCAGCACTGCTGGACGTGGTTCTCTGTGTCATCCCTGTGAATAATTCCTGGTCTGTGGCTCATTTGTGGTCAGGCAGCTGGGGGCATTAGAGGGGGAAAACTCCGGGCTTGCTTTGCCCAGGGATTTGTCTGAGGAAGCGGTTGATGCCATTCCCTGTGCGGGAAATAAGGGGACTGTCCCCAGCCCCAGGCGAGGGCAGGGATGCAGATCACCGCCCCTTGGGATGCCGCGACTCCGCCGGGCGCTGAGACGCGGCCGCACACCGAGGGCTTTGTGTATTTGATTTCTTTTGGTTGCTCAAATACTCCGACAAGCCCTGTCATCGAGGGGAGCACGACCGAGGAGGGGGAATCTGGCGGGTGGCTGGTGAAAGGCACCTGCCCGGCTGCCGGCCTGTCCCCGAGGAGCGGCGTGATGACAAACTAAATTAACAGGGCTGTTACGCGTACACACACACACACACACACACACACACACACACACGTGTGCCGGGGATATCCGTGCCACTTGCTGAAGGGGAGAGCTGGGGGACCACTGTGGGAGGGCTCTGGGGCTGCCAGGGCTCTCCAGAGTCCCTGCATCCCACTGAATCCTGAGTTTCCTGGGTGTGTGGGCGTGGATGTCTCTTTTTAGAATGTTTTGCTGGGAAGGGATGGCTGGAAGCCAAGTCTTGGGAGCTGAGTGGTTTGCTCAAGCTGGGAAATTCCTGGTCCTCACACAGAGAGGACTGGGAACCTGACCGGCTGGGGTGCTGCCCTGGCCATAGGGCACATCCCACCCCTCCTGCCCATGCTCCCTCCTTCCCAGCAGGAGGGGCATACAGTGAGCAACACTAAAAAATGCACATTTTGGCCAAGCATGATGCGGAAGAGGTTGGGACGTGACGCAATGCCTGGCAGAGCTTCCCCACTCCACGCTCTACTGACGGCTACAGATACCAAGGCTCAGCCAGGGCATCTCCCCTCCAGCAAATCCCAGGGCCCCCCAAAAGATGGGGCTCTGCCTGGCCCCCCTCCTTCACCCCAAAAGCAGGGGTGGAACAGGCTGCCAGGATCACACTGGTGGAGCCAAGCCAAAGCTAAATAGACTTTCCCTGAGTCACCGAAAGTCTGGCCAAGAAAGCGGGAGGAGCAAACGGCATCACCCACGTGGCCAGCTGGGCACCAAGCACACGAACCAGTGGGCAGGTAGCAGGTGTCAGCAAGACCTAGGGGTGTAAATCTGCACACTGGGAACCTGCCCCAGAGTCTGAAACACCAGTTTTGGCCCTCAAAATCTCCAGCTGGGATGTGGGTTTGGTGCAACTCAGAGCAGTTTCCACCAACACCCTGATTTCAGCGCTGAAGGAAAGACTGGGGGGCGGGTCTTTTCTGCTGGGCAGGGATGCCAAGTCTCCTGGCTTTGCATCCCACACCAAGCAGCTACACCCTCATTTGGGGCTTTTTTTTTTTTTTTTTTTGGCCAAAATCCTCCCCTAGAGCATTCTACTCCCCGAGGGGGACTGGCAGCAGCAGCATTTTCTGGCCTGCCGTTGTTCCTGAAAACTCTCTGGGTTTCATTTTCGAGGCTCCGCAGCTGCTGCTGCCATGCTGGGGGAAGGCGGAAGCTGCTCAGCCTCACACTGCACCCTATAGCAGGGCCTCAAACCCTCCCCTTTACAGAGATTGGAAGCCACAACACACTAAAGATCGAGATGATCCAGGGAGTCCCTCAATGCCAGCAGCAGGTTTTTGCCAGCGGGGAGCAGGCAGCTGCCAGGTGGCAGGGATTGGGTTTCAGGGTGGGCAGGGGTGGCTGGTGGAAGCATGGGAAGGGGTCCTGTTGGGCAGATGTATTTTGGGAAGGAGGGGGAGCAGCCAATGGGGCCTTCAGGCAGCTGCTCCTCAGGGGTGGGATAGAGCAGTAGGGAGGAGCTCCCCCTTTTTAACTGCTCTCGTCAAGCCTTTGTCAGCCCCTGACCCTGCCTGCAAGGAACCATTGCCATGCTGACTCTTCTTCTCCCCACAGGCAGGGCTGGCAAGGCCCTAGCCCAAGACACATTCCCAGTGTGCAGGAGGGACCTGTGTGTGTTTCCCATGGAGATTCGACGCTCTTTACCTCAGGATATGTGGGAGCTGCTGCACTGCTTGAAGATGAGGAGCAAGTACGCTGTCCTGCTAGTCTTCGTCATCAGCCTCGTCATCATCGAGAAGGAGAACAACTTCATCTCCAGGTAGGGAGCAGGTACCCAAATCACCCCATGCTTTTTACCCTCTCTCCCCCACATCTCAAGCTCCTATGCAACGGGAGCCACCCAAATTCCCCACCGGGATGCAGGGTGGTCCTGCTGTCCTCCAGGCTGGGCTGGGTCTCCCCACAGGGTGTCAGACAAGCTGAAGCAGTCCCCACAGGCACTGGTAGAGGCCAACAGCACGGAGATCAGCCCAGCACCGGCCGAGAATGGCTCACTGGCCTCGCTGCAGGAGCTGGATGCTGCCTTCTCCCAGCTGAGATCCCACCTGTACAACATCACCCTGCAGCTGGCAGGTGATGGGGACCCCGGGCCACGGCGGCACATCCTGCTGATGGCCACCACCCGTACTGGCTCCTCCTTCGTTGGAGAGTTCTTCAACCAGCAAGGCAGCATCTTCTACCTCTTTGAGCCCCTCTGGCATGTTGAGAAGACGGTGACCTTCTTGCCGGGGGGAGCCAGCGCGGTGGGCTCGGCCTTGGTTTACCGAGATGTCCTCAAGCAGCTCCTCCTCTGTGACCTTTACATCTTGGAGAACTTCATCTCGCCGGCACCTGAGGGCCACCTGACGCCCTTCTTGTTTCGGCGTGGCTCCAGCCACTCACTCTGTGAGGAGCCCGTCTGCACACCCAGCACCAAGAAGGTCTTTGAGAAGTACTACTGCAAGAACCGTCGTTGTGGCCCCCTCAATATCACGCTGGCAGCCGAGGCCTGCCGGCGCAAGCAGCACGTGGCCCTGAAGACGGTGCGCATCCGGCAGCTGGAGTTCCTGCAGCCGCTGGTGGAGGACCCTCGGCTGGACCTGCGCATCATCCAGCTGGTGCGGGACCCCCGGGCCGTCCTGGCCTCACGCATGGTGGCATTCTCTGGCAAGTACGAGACCTGGAAGAAGTGGGCGTCCGAAGGGGAGGCTCCCCTGCGCGAGGAGGAGGTGCAGAGGCTGCGGGGCAACTGCGAGAGCATCCGGGTGTCGGCGGAGCTGGGGCTGCGGCGGCCGGGCTGGCTGCGGGGCCGCTACATGCTGGTGCGCTACGAGGACGTGGCGCGGGCGCCGCTGCAGAAGGCGCGGGAGATGTACCGCTTCGCCGGGCTGCCCCTCACCCCGCAGGTGGAGGAGTGGATCGGCAAAAACACGCAGGCTCCCCACGATGGCAATGGTGTCTACTCCACCTGCAAGAACTCCTCAGAGCAGTTTGACAAGTGGCGGTTCAGCATGCCCTTCAAGCTGGCGCAGGTGGTGCAGGACGCCTGTGCCCCAGCCATGCAGCTCTTTGGCTACAAGCTGGCCGGCAGCCCCGCGGCACTGGCCAACCGCTCCTTCAGCCTGCTGGAGGAGGCACAGCCCGCCTGGGTCACGTAACGGCGTGGGGGGACGGCGGCGGGGCAGAACGAGGGGCTGCGGCCACGCTCCCGGCCGGTCCGGAGATGATCTGGGGGCCCGTGCTCCCAAAAATGCTCCTCGCTGTTGCCAGGTGGCAGCCCCAGGAGCCGGAGCATCCTGGCAGAGCTGGCCCCAGGGTCCTGCAGAGCCTGAATTACGCAATTTCTCCAGGGATGGGGAAATGGTAAGGGTGAGGGGAAGTGGGGTCAGCACCAGGGCTACCTCCCCAGTTTGGGGGCTGCACTGAGGAAGAGGAGGGTGGAGGCAAGCAGAGCGGGACAGAACCAAGCACCTCTGCCTTGCCACACCCTGAGCCAGCTGGGATAGGGCAAGGACAAGATCCCTGTGGTGCCAACAAGCACCCAGACCCCAGAGGCCTTACTGGTTTAGTGCCTTCATACACCAACAGAGACTGGAAACTGCCCACAGAGCCCTGGATGGCACTTGGGCTGCAACAAAATGAGGTGACTTTATGGTTTGGTACTCTTCAAACTTGGTTTTGGAGGTTTGGGGTTTTTTTGGTTTTTTTCCTATTTTCCTGTGTATTTGCATACCAGGTGAATTTATTTATTAATTATGTGAAAAGGAGGGGGAGGCTGGTCAAGGAGCTAAGCCCAAAAATTAGAGCTGCACAACATACCACAAATGGAGACACCCAGAACACAGCTCCTATTTTGGCTGGACACCACCATGTGTCCTTCTGTATGATCCTGGGAGACCCCCCAGGGACAGACAGGCTGTGACACCTCTGCCCA
The DNA here is from genome assembly GCA_013400915.1 of Pardalotus punctatus. Classification (NCBI taxonomy): domain Eukaryota; kingdom Metazoa; phylum Chordata; class Aves; order Passeriformes; family Pardalotidae; genus Pardalotus; species Pardalotus punctatus. The sequence goes on along the minus strand of VZTX01004831.1, from coordinate 145,849 downwards.
GCCCCATGCAGGAGGGACTGCAAACTTCAGCAGTGCTGAAAGATGGTTTGACTTACCGGATTAAAAACAAAAACACCAGCACCGAGTCCAAAGCATCTCCTGTCTCCTTAGTATTGGTGGGCATCCTCTGCCCAGGGAGAGCCTCAGAAATACTTGCCAACAGCACGGATGGGTGACCAAACCTGGAAGAGGCCCAGGGAGTTTGAGGGTGTTTGCCACGTGCAGACAGTCATCCAGTGCCAAGCTGCCACCTCCAATTCACATTTCATTAATTAAAATGCCTATTTTTAGCCCTCTTTGTAGTTCATTCTTTTTCTCCCCCAAGTATTTTGGGTTATGGCAGCCACCCGAGGCAGAAGCCAAGCATTTTGGTGGAGAGCGGTTGTCTCCACCTAAGGCTTGCCAAGGAGCCCTGAAGGGTCCCAGCAGCTACGTCCCCTCTCCCCAACTAGAGCTGTAGGCCAAAAGCAAAAATAAATAAATGAAACGAGGCAGCGGCTGGCCACAGCTGTGCTGTGCTTTGCCGGCCGGGAGGAACGCGCTGGGGCTCCGGCGACGGGCTGCGGCTGGGTCGAGCTCACAAAAGCTGCGTTTTCGACCCAAGAGGGAGAACAGAGGCGGCATTGAGGAGCGCGGGGCCGGCCGGCGGGGAGCAGCCACGCCGGAGCCCCGGGCAGCCCTGCGCCCGTCCCGGCTGCGGAGGTTTTCCGAGCAGGACCGGGCAGCATCTGGCTTCAAGGTGTGAATTCAGGGTGCTCGGTGCCAGCTGGATGGGGAGAGGGCACAAAAGTGGGGATTCTTTGGCATACCCTGATCGTTCGCAGGCGATGGACAGCGTCAGCTTCCCCCCCCCACCCACTCCCCCCCCTCACCTCACACGCAGCTCTCGGCATCACAAGTAGCCCTGGGGCTGCTGAGTGAATCGGGTTTTGTTTGGAGGCTTCCTGTCGGGAAAGCAGCAGGGTCACTGAGGTCAGATGGATATTCCGCAGCTGCGCGCTGGGAAAAGCCCAGAGAGCTCAGCCAGCATGAGGGGGGACGCAGCCGGACGCAGGTTACAAGCAAATGCTTCTGGAAAAGCACCATTAGGTCGGCTTTTTCAGAGAAAATAAATTATAGGGTATTTGTTTGTGAAACAGCACGAGGGGTGAGTAGCTACTGAGCTGCCACAGCCGAAGACGGGACACTGGGGTGTGCCCAGTATCCCACTCCCATCCCACCATAGGTAGAGGCGCATCGGGGCTTGGAAAGCCGGGTTTGGGGGGCAAGAACAGGCAAATCCAGCAAAAGAGAAAACAAGCGGTGAGGGAGCCGGGAGCTGGGCAGAGCCGAAGCCAGAGGGGATGGCGACAGCCGCCCATTCTCACCTGCACTGCCTCAGCCCCGGCTGGCTCCAGCCTGCCACTGCTAGCCAAGCATAAGTATTTGTTCCTGGACACCCTCCAGCTTCCCGTCAAAAACGTCAAAGGACAGAGAGAAAACATGCCCCCGACCCATGCAGATTTCTGCGGGGCTAATTGCTCCCATTAAACCCAGGGACTCCCGCCTGGTACTGCCAGGCACATGGGGAAGCCTCAGGGGACGTGGCTCCTTTCGAGCTGGAGCAGCTGAATTCCCCCTGAGCTGGCTGGGGGGAAGTTTGTCCCCCCACAAGAGGGGCCTCCTGCTCACCCTGCTCTGACTGCTGCCAGGCTGTGCCTGGCTCTTTCCCTAGAGGAGGAAAGGCATGGATTTGGGAGGAAAAGCACACATTGAGAAAGCTATAGCAAGAGACAATGCCTTAGGGCAATGACATACCTGCATCCAGACAGACCACACAGGAAGCCCACAACAGGAGCTGCAACGGATGCAGCCTCACCCTTTCTCATAGACACCAATGCCAAAAAAAAAAAAAAAAATCCTTTTTTCAAAAGATTCAAGCTTTCAGAAATAAAACAGTACCTCAAAGGCTCCAGCTTGGTTTAAAATAAGCAAATAAAAGAACCCCACCTCACTCCAACTCTGTTTCCCACCCCTTCAACAAAGTGACGCTGTACTGCCTCCAGGCTCACCTCCCAACCTGCTGCAGCTTTGCTTTGAGGGGAATTTGGACACACTGTGATGATGCTAATTATCACCAGATAATTGTACCTAAAAACTTGAACATTTTCTACAGGTAGCCCATAGCAGCTAGGGGATGTGTGTCCCATGGGGCAGGGCCACCAGCCAAAACTGCTTCTCTGTGGGGTCATTGCAGGTGACACAAGATTATGAAGCACCAGTGAGAGCTTGAATAAATGATGGATGTGCTGTTCCCCTCTAAATGGGATCATTCTGGGAAATTATTCCCTCCCACCGGCCTAATCCAGAGTTGACTTTGGATGGCAGGTACATCCTGCTGTTTCTCTGCCTCCCTTTCAGAGCACTCAGGGCTGGCTGGGGCCATGCTGGTGTGGCTGGGCTTGCCAAAGAGAGGCAGTTCTTACTTGAGGCAGAAGCTGCTGGTGCCAAGTAAGAGAGCGGTCAAGGTGGGCAAGTCTCTGAAATGCCACCTTAAATGCCCTGTAGTTTAATACCCAGGTGGCCCTGCTGGGCCATGAAGCCAAGCTGCCAGGCAGGTCCATAGAAATCCATAAAAAGGCTTTTTTCCAGCCTGGCATGAGATTTGCCCCAAACAGCAGAAGTTGTGTCTGCTCTGCTGGCTGTCCTGACCCCCCATCCCCTTCTCCTTGCTTGCTCCAGCTCCATTTAATGGGATCGGACATGCTAATCCCCTACATCTCCTCACAGCACTATCGGATGGGATTTCTGCACAGGGGCTGCAGGAAAGGAAACCCTTCATCCCAGCAATCGCATGCCCTCACCCAGACCCACTGGCTTCTGCTGGAGGCCAGATCCACCCTTGCCCTTCTCTCCATCGCAGGGCTCAGTGTGGTTCCTGCAGGGAATGTCCATGGCTACAGCTGCACCATCCAGCATCCAAACACTGGATCAGTGGGGAGACCTGTGGGCCAACAAGGGACCTGCAGGGGCTGCAGCACACGTGGACATCTCAGCATTAAATGACAGCCTTGTTTTCTGTTGTGTTTTTCTAAGAGACTGCATGCCTGACCAGACTGCATTTCTTGGTCTGCATCCCATATTTATCCTGTAATTACACCTTTGGACAAAGGCTGCCTGTCTGTGAGGCACATTTTTTTAAGGACACAGTTTTATTCTACGCTCTGCTTTTGCTGTAATGAAATCTGGGGGGCAAGGGGAAGAAAACTCCCCACATCGGGAGTGAAAGCTCTTCTTTCTCAAAACCTGCCCTAAGAGCAAAGGAGCTTGCTCAAGCCCTCTCCCTTTTCCCAAAGAAAACCCAGCCCTTGGGTGGGTTTTATATTGCACATCCTTTATGCATCTCTATCATGCCATAAGGATTAATGCCACAAACCATGCTGTCCCATAAAAGAAAGGTGCCACTATACTGTCAGTCTGTGGGCACCACTGCTGCCAGAGGGATCCCTGCAAACCTTACAGCCAGGCAGGTGACATGAATAAAGCTTCTTGTTGCACTTGCCTGGATCACAGCACAGTAAGGGATGAATTGTCACAAAATGGCATTCCTGTAAAATTCCTAATGTCCACTACGTGCTTGGCTCTGGAGGGGTAGGGAAGATCTGCATGGCACAAAACCCAAAGGCAGTTGCAGAAGCTGGTTTGAGCTGGGGTTTCCTCCAAGGGGAAGGACAGCCCATGCTTGGTCCCTTCTCACCCCGTGCTGGGGGCTGACATGAGCCTGGCTGCCCCCAGTTCCCTAAAACATGCCTTGGGATGAGCCCCAATTTGTAGGTGGTGATGGCAGGTGAGATGAAGGCTGTCACCACAGCACACTGAGCCTGGCACACTCATCCTGCTGTGTTGTGCAGGGAAAGAGGAGCTGGGGAGCACCTTGGCACAGAGCCCGCTGTGATCCCAGAAAAAAAGAACAACAGCATTGAGGCACAGCCCTGGGATGGAGTGGAGGGAGATACCAGCTCCCCACAGCTCTTCTCATGGATACAAAGATCACCTGAATCACAGAAACCATTGCATTTAATCCTTGGGGTTTTCCTGAATCCCTTTTCTGGGTGGGATATATGACCAATTTATGGGCTGGCATGTTCAGAGGCGCCACCTATAAATACACACGAGTGGTCCAGCCTGACCAAAATAGGGTGAGTTTGGTGCTGTTGCCCATGGGAAGCAGCTTGTCTTCTCAAGCCACTGAAAATCTGAAAATTAAAAATTAGGTTTGTTGGGGAGAGAATAAATATAAACAGAACCTTGTTGATTTCTGCTAGAAGTAGCTTTTTGTGTGTAAGGTATAAAATAGCCAGTGTTAATGTTTAAAAGCAGCCAGGAACTATCTGAATTGGTTTTTCCAGGTGATTCTTTGCCCTGAACAGACACAATTCCATCTTGGCTGCAGCAGAGCTCCTTGAGGCATGTGGGGGTGACCAGCTCCCCCAGGAAAAACGGGGAGTCATGGGGAAATGATGGGCCAAACAGTTTGTCTAGAGCAATCCCTCTTCCCTAGGAGACTCAAAATTCTCCTTTCCCTGAAGCAAAGCCTCCAGGGGCACAGCCAGAGAGCTGCAGCCACACTGGTGCCATTGGGGCTGTCACAGGACGATGTGCAGGACATGTCTGTGGGCAGAGAGAATGTGGTGCTGATACAGGAGAGGATTTGGGGTTTTGCAGAGATGGCTGTGAGCCAGTAACAGTCTCCAGCAGCTCAGGCTTAGCCAGGAGGGATGGGATGGGGCCTTCAGCCTGGTCCAGGCAGAGAGCAGCTCTCTGGAGGAGGGTGAAGGAAGGAATGTTATCCCTTTTCCAGTCTGTTTGGGCTATTGCACAGTTAGGGAGGCCAACCTACCCTGATGCTGGGTAGGGCAGAACAAAGATGCAGAGGCTTACTGGGGTCTGGGCAAGTGCAGAGCAGGGGCACTTGTGGCTTCCTAAACTCTCCCCACACAGCACTGTTGTATCCATCCTTGGACTAATCATCCTCAGAGGGATGTCTATTAGCTCTGGCTGATGTTGGATTAAACCTGAGGAGGAGAGGACCCAAAGACAGCTATATATACCCATGCTGCCTGTCTCAGCGGGGCAGAGTGGGGCAGGAGCGTCTCACAGACCCCTTCCCTACACCTCTTCATTCTCACTGGACCCCTGCCATCCTGCAGGGAGCATTTGCTCCATGGGGCAGCTGTGAGGAAAAGGCCAAGGAGCCTGGAATAGGGCAGGGCAGGCTGATCACTGCCCCCAGCCTGCCTGCCTGCCTCTGCCCCACTGACCACCAGCAGGAGACAAATCCTTCACCAAGGCTGATCAGCTTTCATCACCTGCCTGCAGCTGGCTGGAGAAATATCATCAAAACATCCCATTTGCCACACCTGAGCCCTCACCTGTGCACGTAACACTCCCTCTGACCACAGATCTGGGCATTCAGAGTTTCTTCCTCTTTGCCTGGGGTTGGACTCATTTGGGGGGGCTACGAGATTAGGATGGTTGTTAAAACAAGGCATATAATGATTTACTAGGAGCTGCTTGCTAAAACAATGTATGTAGCCTGCTTAACATTTTGGTGCTTGCCAAGCAAAGAAGGAGGATATGAAGAAGATGCTAGACTATTGGTAAAGAGAAGCAACTGTGACCAAAGATCCTGGTTTGGGACGCTGAGATCAGCCCAACCCAGCTGAGAAACTGGCCTCAGACACTGAGAAACAGGAACTCAGGAGTCTGCACAAGGAGGCAGGTGAAGAGTCCAACCCTAGGAAGACTCCTTACTTCATCTGAGGAAGACTCTTACTTCATCCCAGGGACCCCTGCCCACGACCACCAGGAGGCAGCACGCAGTGTAATGATATGCAAACTGATTATAATACGAGGCGAGGCTAGGCATGGATAGGTAATGAATATGTATAGGCATATTATGAAATGTAATGCATATGTAATTTTTAACCTGATATCAACTTAACCAAAGTGCCACTGACGGTGCGCACACCTTTGGAGGAAATATTCCCCCGTGCGTCCCAGTGCTGGAATAAACATACCAACTTTACAACTTTCCTTAGCTGTAGAGTCAATCCGTGCCTTCAGGATGTGAAGTTTTCACAAAGGCTCCTTTTACCCTCCCTGTTTGCTTTGGGCACTCTTTTTGCCGCTCACCTTGTCTTGCTTGTTGGTGCATCTCCAACTCACTGACCCAGAGGATTTCCCCCCCTTTTTTTGAAAGGCTGCTCCGATCTTCTGTTGTCCATCTGGATTCACCTGATGGTATATGCCTGGAGGGGGGAAACAGCAGGTGACAGGAGAAATTAGCAGAGTACTCCTGGAGTAATGGATTGCTCCCCACAGTCTATGTGCTGTAAAATACAGGCAAATGCCTGGCATGAAAATCCCAAAACTGCCTCTGGAAAAGACAGAGCTGGGCACAAAGGTGTAGAGGAAGGGGGAGAGGGCAGCAGCATGTGGGAAGTAGCAACTCATCCTCAGCATCCTCACCTGCTAGGAAAGGGCCTTTGATCCAGCTTTGCTCCAGCAGGAAGAAATGTCAAGGAAGTTATACAGGTAAGGACAAACCCGTCAGGACTGGGATGTGCCCACACACAAGGGGTGCCAAGCAAGCCTGTCCATGTACTTTGAGAGAAGAGATTAAACCGGAATTAAATTGCAGAATTCATCCCTCTAGAAATGGAGGCGGGTTTGGGTTTTTACAGTTTTTGCACGGAATTGTGCTTTCCCAAAGCCAGCCATTGCCAGGCTCTGCCAGCAGCCTCCTCATAGAGTTACATACCATGCCAGCACCAGGAGAGAGGATGGGGAGCAGACCTGAAACGCTGTTACCCTGGGGATACCTCCCAGCCTCTGGACATTCATAGCTCCTGGATCTCCTGGCCAGGACACGTGCCTCTCTGTTTTGCAACTCTGAAGGGTTTATATTGCACAGATCAATAATTTTTTTTTTTTTCCCTATTGAAAATTTTAGCGTTTCCATCTGAGTCCTGTGTAACAAACAGCACCAACTGCCCTATGTGTATTTCAGTGGAATATTTCATGGTCTTTCACATCAAGTACCTTCACCACTCCGGCTTTATTGTTGGCTGTTCCATCTCTCCCCTCCCAGCTCTCTTCCAGGCTGAGGAGCATGGGGTGCAGGAGCGCCGCCCCTGCTTTCAACCCCCTTGTCACCCTCCTTCCCCTGTCCCCGAGCCCCTCCTGCGGCCGAGGGGAGGGTGTGCTGGACTTGGACACCGTGTCCCACATCCCCACAGCCGAGCTGGCTGCACCCTCTGGCGGCAATCCTGAGTCCAGGCCCTGCTTTTCCAGGAAAAGATGTCAATTCCTTCGTTGTTTCCCACCCACGAGGTTGGGGGGAGTTTTGCTGGGAAGGGCTTTTGGCACTGGGCTGTGTTTCTCTGAGGGAGGGATGAGAAGCAGGGGGGAGCAGGGGAGTGGGGGCAGCTCTGCCAGCTCACAGCACCGCAGTGTGTGCAGCAGCTATTTTTATCGACAGGGCCAGCAGCTATATTTATCTGGAATGCCACAGGAGCCAAAAGTCTTCAGGGCAACTTCCGTGCTGCAGAAGAACGCTATCTGTACGACCTTTAGTCTACCAGCCTTCTCCATTCTCCTTCTCCAGGGGCCTTCACTATATCCTCAGCCCTTCCCTGCTCCTCTTTATGTTCCACTATCTCCACCGTGGTGATGTGATGCTGAGCTCGAGTCCCTGCCCATGGTGGGGAGGTTGGAACTAGATGGTCTTTAAGGTCCCTTCCTACCCAAACCATTCTGTGATTCTGTGATTGTCCCACCATCCCTGTTGCACAGCTCACTCTGGGCTCCCTTTCCTGCTCCGCTCAGATCAAATACATCTGTTTTCTGTGTTTAGCTTGGAGGAGTTTCCTCACAGAAAGGGTGATTGGACATAGCAACAGACTGCTCAGGGAAGTGGTGGATTCACCATTCCTGGAGATGTTTAAGGAAAGACTGGAAAGACTGAGTGCCATGGTCTGGTTGACATGGTGCTGTTTGGTCATAGATTGGATTCGATGATCTCAGAGGTCTTTTCCTAATTGATTCTGTGTTTCTGTACTCTTCATTTCCCTCTCCAAGGAGTTGTTTCTCCGGGTGGAGCGGGCCATCGTCTGCTGCATTATTCACCGAGCCTACAGACTTGTGAAGTTCAGAGCACAGCCCTCTGCTTGTAAAATCCTTGGCTCGCTTCTCCTGGGGGGGATGTACGCTGGGGGGGCTTAGGGCAGGTGGAGTGCTCTGAGCTCGGGACACGGTGCTCGCCTGGCTGGAGGCATTCCCCTCCCGCCGCTCTCCTGCCCGGCAGCGCCGAGCTCTGGAAACTCCGGGAGCCGGGCTCGGCGCCGAGGAGCCCAGCTCCGCCCGCAGCTCCGCCCGGGAAGGCCGTGCGAGCACCGGGACAGCCCCTGCGCTGCGCTCCGCCGGGAGCCCGGAGCTGTCCCGCTCGCCATGGGCTCCCGCCTGTCCCTGGACGACTCCGTGCGGGTCGTGGTGGTCGGGGGAGGCTTCGGAGGGACGGCGGCCGCCAGCCTGCTCAAGTCCTGGGCCGTCCCCTTCCTGCTGGTGGATGTGAGAGATGCTTTCCATCACAACGTGGCCGCCCTCCGGGCCGCCGTGGAGAGCGGTAAGGGCTCGGGCAGCTCCCCTGTCCCACCGGGATCTGCGGAGGGACGCGGGGAGCGGCAAGGAACGGGGTGCTCGCACTGCCTCCTCCACCCTGCGATGGTGAAAGGCTTGATGTTTTCCATCTGGAAAACAAATACTTGGCTCCGGGAGGACACACAGCCAGTCTGTGGTTAAGCTAATTACACATCTGCTGGGAAAACAGCAAAAACTGCTCAAACCATCCCCCCTCCCTGCCCTTTTTTTTTTTTTTTTTTTT